>CM022708.1:19086801-19483430 GCA_012295165.1 Asparagus setaceus | reverse complement strand
ACTAACTTTTGGTTGGTGGAAGGATTTTGACCTTCTTCCCATCGTGCTCGAACAACGGCATGTTTGACCGTCAGAAGATATGAACATCGTTATCAAGCGGCCGAGTCTTCCAAGAATGATTTGACCCACATCCATCTTGAACATCGCACCAAACTTGGTCCTTGTAAATGGCGAATTGAAGAGGGACTAAACATCTTTCTTGGACATGAAGTGCGGTATCATTGATCCATGATACATTGTATGGATTAGGGTGAATGCGGCCTTAAGACCAATCTTGGCTATCACGGTGAGGAGGCGCATTAATCGGCTTCCACTATCCACGATCACTTTGTAATTCTTATCGCCAATCTTGGTGAGCGTGTGGAAAATGGAAATGCGTCTCGAGTCATCAACGAGCTTGGGTTGGGAGATGGCATCTAACAACAGTCTGATTGGGGATTTAATTTGCCTAAGACAACTTAGAATATGATCATCTCGCCATCCTCAAAATCGTCGGTATCATCATCAATTTGATGGACAAATTCATCATCATTAAGCTCAGGCTCGTATGCGTATTGGCCATCGATGATAGAGATCTTGTGACGGGTCGGACAATTTGCTGAAACATGACCATACCCTTGACACTTATAGCATTTGACATGAGGGCCGATCTTGGAGAAATCTTTCTCGGGTTCCTTGCCCTTGGCGTCGACCCTAGGTTGGGAAGAATTAGGGTTAGATCGATTCAGGGTTTGACTAGAGGTAGTGGCAGGAAGTTTGGGAGGAATAGGATGGAAATCTTGACTCTTATGGGATTGGTGGGACTTAGCTTCATCTAAATCTTGAACTAAAGTAGGCTTTTCAAGGGTATCTACTCCTCTAGCAAAGAGTTCGGTTTGGAGGTCGCTTCTCAATCCATTTCGAAACTTTGATAAGACCTTCATTGGTGCCTCTTGCTCGATGGTCTTTGCATCAGCGTAAACAATTCATCAAATTGAGCAACGTACTCCTGGAGACTTGGTCCCTTGAGTGGCGATGCCACTTGTCAAGTAACCTCGATAAAATGATGGCGGAAGGTATTTTTATTTCAATTAAATCGGCCATCTCTCGCCGTCGGGATTGGTAACTTCGCCTCTAATATGCCTTAGCATCTCGAGGTTGGACCAATATTGGCGGTACAGTCGATAGCTTCATTGCGGCTAATTTGACTTTTCGAGCTCGTCGGTGCATACGGTCGAAATAGCGATCCATGTTTTCGGGTCCAAGAAAGCTTGCGGTCGAGCTTGCCATCGAAGGTTGGTGCTTCAACCTTAATACTCCTCGGTATTAGCGCCGGGATGGGGCGGGTTGATGGAAGGGCGATGAGCGATATGACCATGTCCATTTCCTTGATCTTGCGGCGGAGTTGTAACACGCACTTCTTCAAGCCTAGCGAGCCTATCGTTAGTTTTAGTTACGAAAGCGGCCGAGGTCTCGCGGGTAGTTCTACATTCTTGAGCTATGGCACCTAATTGTCTGCTAGCTCATCAATTTCTTAAGGATCTCGGAATCTACTTGCACGACATCTTTGGACTCACTAGATGATTCACTTGACTCTCCTAATCGATATGGTAAACCTGTGCGAGTGGGCATGTACTATCAACTAAATGAGGTGAATGGTATGTGCTAACAGCTAAATGAAATAATTTTTTTTTGTTGTTAAATAAGACTCGATTAAACTAGTCTAAATTTTCCCGACCTAGAACCACGCTCTGATACCAAAATGATGTGAAACAATGTGTGTGCAGGTATGAAAATCGGCAACAACAATGCTTCACCAAATCAGCGATCGATCTAGGCAGGAAGCTCAAGAATAAAGCGACACTGACGATGGGTTTTTAACAAAAATTGCAATGTACTCAGTTTATGACCTTGTAAATTATTCAGAAAATAATTGTAATGATTTATTCTTGTAATAAAGTTCGACTTGTAATATTTAGATTAGCAACAAATGCATTTAATCACTCGCCACTAATCAAACGTATACGACAATCGCTATCGATACTAAAATTGACAATAACATAAATACGATAGCAGTTCCTACGATACTGGGTCGAAAGAAAATGAAACCTTTGTCGTCCTGAATAGGCTCGACGTGCGGATCCTCCGGAGGTGGTGCGGCGACACCGAATGTGAGGGGAGGCAATTCCTCCAAAGCTACGAATCGGGATGAAGAGGGCGCCGGTGGAAACGCCGATGCCACAAACTGATTCCCAAATGGCTCTCCATGCTATCGACAATCTGAGGAGCCACGCGTTCGATATACCCATCTCGAGTGTTGAAAGACTGGTAGTCGAACCACTGCGAGAGCTGTAAGTCAACCACGCCTGCTTCCGATCGCATACCTAACGGGCGCCTTCGGCCGGGCGGCCATACATTGGTGGGGGTCGAGGAGGGTTTGGCTCGTGGAGGGAGGAAGAGAGATGAGGCAGAGGAGGAGGGCTGTGCTGGGGAGGGAGCTGGTTCAGGAGGGCTTAAGGAAGGGTCTTGGAGAGGGGGGGAAGAACGGAGCAGGGATAAAGGAAAGGGAAGTATGAGAAGAGGAGGTGGCAGGCAGGGGGGTCTTGTGGTGGAGGAAGGGGAGAATGGTGGAAGGGAGGGGGAAGGAGGTGGAGGAGGACGAAGGAAGGAAGGAGGGGGAAATGGAAGGGAGAGGGAAGGAAGGAGAGAAGGAAGGTGGAAGGGAGGTTGGTGGGGATGAATGGAAAGAAAGTTCACACCTTAACAAAGCAATTAATCACTCGGAATTTTTATTCATTCAATAATAATCTCTCTCATCTGATTACAGCTGTTTAAATAGACTTTTGAAAAATACAAGATCTCTCAAATCTCTCTCAATCAATTACAATTCATCAGATTAGCTACTAAATATAAATCCTAATTTGAAATTCAAAAATTCAAAATTAAACTAAAAATGGCAAGCTTGCTTAATCGGGCCCACTGACCAAAACCAAATAATCGGATCCTCGCGGTTTCAATACGTGTCTCTCATACCGATAAACACCATGAAACTGCGGCACGTACGAGATGTCCACATCACCCATCTTTTGATTCTTCTTTAGCACAATCTGCTAAAGAAAAGCAAGCTTAATTTTCTTAGCACCTCGTGCTAAAGAAAAAAGAAAGAACGAAAGAAAAAGAAAGCCTTTCTTAGCATGCACTCTCACAATTTCAATGAAAAAATTCTAATTTTCTTTGAAATACGCTTTTTCAACACTTAGTCATATGTTTGTTTCAAGATTCAAATTAGCTGGATACTCCCATCTTCTGATTCTTCTTTAGCACAATCTGCTAAAAAAAAGCAAGCATAATTTTCTTAGCACCTCGTGCTAAAGAAAAAAGAAAGAAAGAAAGAAAGAAAAAGAAAGCCTTTCTTAGCACATTCCTTCATCTCAATTTACGTTCATGGTGACGCAGCAAGATTTATATTAGGGCTCTTTTGATTGACGTAAAATAAAGTTGCAATGACGCTAGTCAAATTTCTATGTTACAACGCTTACAACAAGATAGTTGAAAATGATAATTTCCTTTAAAAAAAAAGATAGTTGAAAATGATAATCAAAATTTTTTGTATAAAAAAATTGCAACATTTGCTAAAAACTAATTTGATATAACAAATACTGCAAGTCCTTGGAATAAATAAAAAATAAACGATTACCGCAATTTCTATCAAATTTGTGAATTCAAACTCAGAAAATTGAGATCATTTCGCAATTGCAGGAGAACAAACACTTTGACCTGCAATAAAAATACATTTTCTGCAACCAAAAATACAAATCTAACCGTTATTATTAGATTTCGATTTACAAACGTATTTTTATGAAAAATATAGATATCCAAACAAGTAATTAATTTGAAAGTAGTCACTTTCAGCCGCCTGCAACCTTTTCGTACCCGCACATTTTAGTCTTGGTCTTGGAAGATACGGGCGGCCAATATTGCACCAGAAACATAGGCAAATAATCAACACAAACATTTCAATTCAAATAGAGCATCTTCTCTTCTTCATAGAACCAAAACTAGCATTCAAAAATGGCGAGCTTGGGAAGTTCACTCCCGGTGCCCAACGTTCAAGCGCTGGCCGCTGCCACCAACGGCATGCACGATATCCCCGATCGATACGTGAGGCCCGAGGTCGAGTCCGATCCCGTCGTCGATCGTGTTGACAGTCATTCGCTGCCGATCATTGATTTAGAGTTGATGGTGCATCCTGAATTTTGTAGGGAGGAGTATGCTAAGCTTGATCTTGCTTGTCAAGAGTGGGGCTTCTTTCAGGTTTTTAATTCAAACTTTCCAAATACAACAAAAGTTCAAATGATTTTTAGATTAGTTATCCCGCTGGAATTTCATTAGAATTATCACTGGTCATGATTTTGTTTCGAGCTAGTTGATGTGTATCAGTATTACTATCTCATCCATGATATGAATTTTCAATGTGGAAATACAATTTTTTTTGTTAATTTGAATCGATCATTGCAATTTGCTGGCTCATTTGATAAGAAGACAAAACAATCATATTTTCAATTCAAAAAGCCAGATTGAAGAAGATATTAGGAATCAGATTGAGGAAGATATTTGGAGGGACTGCATCACATTTAGCGGAATTGTGGCATATGATTGGATGGTGCAGGTTAACTCTCCGATTCTCGAAAATTTATATGTTATATATATACACACACACCCCGTTTATCCCTTCTTTCTTGTGTTTCTTTCTTTGTAACTGATGGTATCCACAACTTGGATACTACGAAGCAATAATGACTTGGTTCATCCACAACTTGGATATCCACAACTTGGATACTACGAAGCAATAATGACTTGGTTCATCCACCCCCAACCTGGAGACTGTTTACTAATATAGTTTGGCTCATGATGTCTCTAAGTTGAGCAACGTTACTATTGACAGTCATCCAAGATGTAGATACTATATATGTAAATGTAAAATGAATTTTCAATTCATAATATGCATAAATTTTAATAACTACTTTTTGCATATCAATGTCGATTTTGTAGATAATTAATCATGGAGTACCCGCGGAATTAATCCAGAAAGTAAAGGAAGATGTTGCTTATTTCTTTAACCTTCCTTTGGAGCAAAAACAACCATTCAAACAATTACCAAACAACACTCAAGGCTACGGACAACTCTTTGTAACTTCAGAAGATCAAAAACTGGACTGGGCAGATTTGCTTAGTCTCTCTACTCAGCCACCAACAAACGGGACATGAGATTCTCGCCTACAGACCCTCCGGCGTTCAAGTTAGTATTCGATAATTAATTGAAACAATCAAATACAAGTTTAATTTATCAGAACTTTGCATGCGAGCAAAATGTTTTGAACCATACGGAACAATTGGAATCTACATATTGCTCCTTAAATGTCTCAAACAACTCACACAATTCAGAGCACCTTACTCATATGCATGCGGCTATCCTAAGATTTGTACTCATCTGAATGTTTCTCTATGGGATTAAGTCTGCTTTCAATCATAACAACATTTTTTTTCTCCTTTTATTTCAGGGAGACACTGGATAAATACTCTACTGCATTGAAGGAAGTATCAACTTCTTTATTAAGATCAATGTCTGTGAGCTTGGACTCGAGCCTGAATATCTAATCAATGTTTTGAAGATCAAACTCAGGCTATGAGATTCAATTACTATCCACCATGTCCCAAAGCTAACAAAGTTTTGGGCCTCTCTCCTCATTCTGATGCCACTGGTTTAACAATCTTACTTCAAGCAAACAATGTTTCAGGTTTACAAATAAAGAAGAATGGTAAATGGTTCGTGGTTGAACCATTACCGGAGCTTTGTTGTAAATGTTGGTGATCTTCTTGAGGTAAGTCTCTCTTAATTGCACAAGTTTTTCTTAGTTTTTTAGTTAGCATCAGGGTGAAGCAAAGTCCACTTCATCTAACCTGAGATTTCGAAAATTTTTGGTGCCTCTAAATATTTTCATCTCTCCTGACTCTTGATATCCAAATGACAGTATCTTTCCGTCATCAAAACTAGTATACTAGAGGATGTATGTTCAACACCTATAATAGACCCTCCAACACATCATAATATTAGCGAATCTCTCTACAACATATTAACATCTCGTGACATTTACATGACGGGTATAAATAGCAGCCTAGCAGGCATATAACTTCATTTTGGAATAAAGGGTCAAATTTGCTCTTAACAGAATTTGGAGTAATAAGTGGCTAACATTCCGTAGTATGTGAAGTATATTTGTATTAACCCAACAAAATCAGCGTAAACATTGACTGAAGATGTCAACCAGCAAATGAAATCAACCTCACCAAACACAGTACAGTAAAGAATCTGTCATGATATCAACTTCACTAACTAATACCAAAGCACTAAATATTTATATGAGAAAGTGAAGGTATAAAAATATTGAGTGTGACATGTTAGGCTTAGTCCCATTACAATATCTCTTGTTTGTGAACATGACAAACATACCATATATATATATATATATATATATATATATATATATATATATATATATATATATATATATATATATATATATATATATATATATATATATATATATATATATATATATATATATATATATATATATATATATATATATATATATATATATATATATATATATTATTTTTATTTTTTCTTTCTCTCAATTAGATATTTAGCAATGGAAGATACAAGAGTGTGGAGCACAGAGCAACGATTAACCCTGAGAATGCAAGAATCTCAGTAGCAGCATTCCACGCGCCTCCAGTGCACAAAATTATTGGCCCTCTTCCTGAACTATTAAAGGGAGGCGAAGAATTATACGGTACCGTGAGCCGAGAAGAATATATGAAGGGTTATTTTGCAGCAAAGCTCGAAGGAAAGAGCCACTTAGAGCGCATAAAGATATCTAAAATGAAGAATTAGTATTTTCTAGTATATGCTTTCCTTGCATTTTTCTTTTAATATGTACTACCAATAAGCCTATTCTGTGCGTGAGAGAGTGTATTGTTCTTATGATAAAGTATGTCACTATGTCACTATTTGAAACAGAACATATTCGTGAAAGTTGAATGTAATCTAAATTGTCATGTTTCGCATTATGTATTCTGCCATTTCTCTTTTTAAGGAATAAAGGAATTATTCCAAGTTAGTAGGCGTCAACTCTGTGACTTGATAATTATCATGATGCTATTGAATCTACTCTAATGGAGTAAGTGCAATATTGTACTTTAGGGGAATTGATGAATGTGAGTTTTGAAAGTGATATGGTTTTCAGTAGGAAGACATCACTACAAACTTCAATTTCCCTGTCTTCTAGCATGGCGGAGTATATGACATTGACAAAAGCAGAGAAAGAAGGCATCTTGAGTCTGAGATCGACCTCCATCTCTTGCACACTGAAACAAGTCTGATTCGTTCGACAAGGGAACATTTTGAGTCGAAGTCTGTATCAAGATCAGAACATATGTCTATAAGCATTAGTAACTTACTAGACAAAACAAAAGTTAAAGACATCAAAGAGCTAAGTAACCTATGATTTATTGAACTGCTTTTTTCTTTTTTATAAGACCACAAGAGGGACAGCAGACTAGGATCATCAGAGATCTCAGGTTCAAGATTAGTTAGCGTCTTTGTTCCCTACACGGAAAAAAAAAGGGATTAATAGAATTTGCTTGCTACTTTGCCTTAATTTTTTCCTCAGAATTAATATAAAAACTTAACGATTGGAGATAATATTCTTTAGAAAATTTCAAGAAAATCTATGGTTTATACCGGAGAATATCTATACAAAACTATAGACAGTGAACGAATATCTTCTTTATAAAACAGAAAACAAATATCACATAGGAGGAAAAGAACAAAACAAATGAGGTAGGAGATCCTATTCCAGCTATAAATAGGAATACTAGTTCAATTAAAATATGTATAGCAAAAAGAATCCTAACTCAATTGCAACTAATTTTGTTTACATACCAATCCAAAATATACAAGAATTATTATGTATGCGTCTTTATACCATAAATATGCTAATTTTGTTCCTTTTATACCATTGCTTGGTGTTTTGTCAGTACTAGAAGTGTGTGTTTAATTGACACCAAAATTGAAACTATATATCGTAACATTGACACAAGAAATGCACATGCAACTAACCCTCTTTTATTCTCAAAGTAGGTATTTAGCAATGGAAGATACAAGAGCATCGAACATTGGGTAGCTGAGAATGCGCACATGTCAGTAGCTGCATTCCACTGGCCAGGATGCGAAACCATCAGCCCTTCCCGAGCTCTTGAAGTGAGGTGAAGAATCATACAGGACCATGAACCAAGATGACTTTATGAGCGCATACTTTGTAGCAAAACTCCATGGAAAGGACCATGTAGAGAGCATGAAGATATCCAAATGAAGAATTAATGTCGTTCATATATTATTTCCTTACAATTTCTATTAGTGTATACTGGCAATGTGAGAGTGCTTATGATGAAAATGTCAATATTTGAAAAATAACATATTCATGAGTGTTGGATGTAATAAATGTTCGAACATTGTTCAGGGCGTAACGATGTTCGTGCAATATCTCTTGTTTGATTAATAACAAACTCTTATTTGCTATTGATTAGTTCGTGAGATGATATATTTCAGAAATAAATATGTATGAACAAGTTGCGGTTTAAAACGATGCAAAATCAACACAAATAGTTGATTTATTTGAACATTGATGGTCTCGAGGCACCATCGATGGTCGCACAAGTCATCGATGGACTATAGTCAACAATCGTATTTTTGAAATGAAATCGAACCATTGATGGACTACAATCAACCATCGATGGTCGCACAAGTCATCGATGGACTATAGTCAATAATCTTTAATTTTTAAAACCAATTTGAACAATCGATAGACTACATGAAACAATCGATGATCATCAACGACCCATCGATGGTCGGGTTTAACCATCGATGATTTGAAAACGTTTTGGCAGATTTCCAGATTTAATCTCAGCCGTTTGATGATAGATTTAATCTCCTATTGCAACACTGATTAGAGAACCTTTTTCCAACTCAATGAAGGTCTATTTAAAGAGGGATTGAGGAAGAGATTAATAAAAAGTAAGAAAAAGGCAATTTGCATAAGATTGAGAGATCAAATTCTAGGGTTTGGTGAGAGTTTGAGTTTTGAGAATTTGATTCCCTGAGCCTCGTTCAACTTCTTCTCATCGCGCTCAACATCAGAGGATTGTGTTAGTGAGGAGGAGTGCCCTTTGCATTCAACATCAACATCGTTTCTTCACAGATCATCATCGACATATATTTGAAGAAGAATTTCTTTAAAAGGGCTGTAAGATCTTTTTAATTGTGCTTTAATTATTTTGGGTTGGTTTTGTATTTTAAACTTGTGAGTTTGACAGCTTACTCAAGCCGAGGTAATTGAGGGTTGACATACTCAAGCCAGGTGAATTGAGGGTAGCAAGCTAGGGCTCTATTTCTTCTGGTCATTGTGAGGAGTTGAGTATCTCGACTGGTTTTGGGTAGATTTCAGGGTCCTATTTGTAAAGAATACTGAATCGGATTATGATTCAAGAGAACTCCGGTCATAGGAAAGAAGGCCCTTCACGAAAAGAAAGAGCGGACGTAGAATTTTGATCCGAACCACTATAAAAATCTCATGAATTACGATGTTGGTTGCTTTCAATTTTTCTCATATTTTATTTTCGCTGTATATTCTGACTTTAGTCAAAAAATTATAGTAATCCTATTCATCCCCCCCTCTAGGTTTGCATCCCAGTTCTAACAAGTGGTATCAGAGCCTCATTACCCATCTTTAGGTATCACAACTTAGGGTAAAGATGTCAAGCCATACCACTGCTTTAGATTTTCCTAAAGGACATGCTGTCAACTAACCCCCACTTTTTGATGGCACCAATTACACATATTGGAAAGCACATATGAAAGTTTTTCTATTGTCCACTAGTTTAGATATTTGAGAGAGTGTAGAACATGGGTATAAAGAACCTACTACTGAGGTAGATGATATTACAATTATTCTAACCAAGGATAAGTGGACTCCACAGCATAAACAAATTTATTCTCACAATTCAAAAGCCATGAATGCTTTATATTGTTCTCTTACTGCTGAAGAATTTAACTGTGTTTCTAATTGTTTTAATGCGCAGGAAATTTGGAAAATACTTGAAGTCACTCATGAAGGAACTTAGCAGGTTAAGGAGGCAAAGCTCGCAACGCTGGTGAGAAAATATGATAATTTCAAGATGAAGGCCTCAGAAAGCATTCAGGAGATGTTTACACGATTCACCGATATCATGAGCAAATCAAAATTCTTAGGGAAGGATTACGACAGCGAGGAGCTATGCAGTAGTACCCATCTCGCAGGTTAAGGAGAAAATATGAGCTTGGATAGTTATAATTTGATAAAATTACAAAATATTTGATTATTAGAAATTTTCAATTATGGATAGATTTAATTTGATGAGAATTCCTAGGTGAATATAAGATTAGGTGTCCACGGTCATTTTCTCGATAGAATAAAGGGACATATGGATATTCATGATGACACATGTCAACTTTTGTGCATTTATAATATTACACATGTTAATTTTCACAAGATTTAGAAATTCACCAATTTCTCTTTATATATAAAGCAGGATAAAACTAGTATTTTAAAGTGTGAAAATGAGTTTCATCATTTTAACTGGTATCAAATGGATCGAAATGGGTATTGAAATTAAAAAGACGAGAACTAATGAAAATATTTTAATAGTGAGACTATTGTAGTGGTAACTGTTTTATTGTTGGAAAGTGCAAAAATATATTTGATCATAGATAAGAATCTAATAGTGCATATGGATGTATTTGTAATATTGTAAGATGTGAGGGTGTATATGTAAAGTTCAATGTCTATATATATGATATACGAGGGACCCTAGGTTGGCTAGGGTTGAAGCCACCTTATTCTCCCATCTTTCTCTAATATTGAACATGGTATCCAAGCTCAAGAAAACCCTATTCGTCGTCATAGCTAATCTCCTCATCGTCATCCAAACTCAGATCTCATAGAGATCTCGTCGCTGATCTTGTCGTTGTCGTCTTCTTCTTGCCAATGCTCGTCACTTCATCATCTTCTCCAATCATCAACCACGACGTTAACCCTAACCTAATCTAACTCGACAGAAACACCTCATCATGGAAAGCCTCTCTCGATCATCGACAACAGCCGCTCCCTCAGTTGATAGTAACGTATATGTTGCATCCTCTCTCTCATCCTCTTACGCACTTTTGATGATACCGACGACAACCACAACCTTCTCCACCTCTTCCACCCTAGCCCTGCTTGTCACCGCAACCTCTGCAAGTTCCACTTCGATAACAACCACAATCTCTCCTCTTCAAATTGACTGTTCTTCTCCGACTCTGATCATCACCATTGTACCCTCTCACATTACCTTGCCTCACTACCGCCGCATCACCCCCACCTCTACCTCCACTAAAAATCTTGTGGTCGACAATTGTCCCTCTCCTCTCACAACTTTCGTGGTCGCAGAACCCGATTCTTGCCTCGCTGACCCCTCCATCTTCCATGCCCAATCTTAGCATCAATCAAGTGGCAGCGGGCTTGCATGGCTTGAATATCTCTGATGGCATCAACAAAGGGCAGCTTCTTGGCTATGACACCCCTCCAACCCCACCTTATGTTCCCTCTACACTCATGGCGCCAAATGTTACAAATTTAGTTACTGTTAAACTATCTCACTGGAGGATTACCTGCCATGGACGACTCAACTTACTACTTTTTTGATTTCTCATAACCGTATGGTTTCATGGATGGATCATACCCGCCGCCTCCAATGTACATGCTGGCAGTCAACATATTAGCACTAATTACGTTTCCTGGATTAGAATTGATCGAGTCTGTTACCATTGCTCTTTGCAACTTTGTCACGCGAAATCTTGGTTGAAGTGCATGATTTGGCACATTCCTATCGATTTGGAATAGGCTACAAAATCATTTCCTCACTAGTAGTTTGGCAAGAGCTATGGAATTGAAGCGCACACTCACAACAACCAAGAAATTAGACACACAATATATGGAATACTATCTCCGGGACATCAAGAATTGGTGCAGTACACTCTTTTTGGCCTAAACAGTGATTATGAATCATTGATTACTACATTCACGTATTTTGGATGTTCCATCACTTTTGATGATCTAAGATCCAAGTTAATTATTCATGAGAAGCGGGTAAAATATCTCAAGGGAATGGCACTAGAACCCCCACAACACCGTGCACCTCGCTATAGTACAACAAGAGGGTTATGCATCCCAGATTAGCGACTAATCATGTAATTAAGGTCTTAATATGAATCGGGCAAATGGTCGTGGAAATTAGGTGATTGTGGTCGTGGAAATCAAGATGGTCGGTCGCTACAACTATGATAGTCGAGGTGGTCAAAATCGCATTCAATCCAATAGACAGTGCACAAACCGAGGTCTTAATATGAATCAAGCAAATGGTAATCTCTTCTAGTCCTCTTGATCATAATCACTCTACTTTATCTTCTAATTTTATGACATTGCCAGCTAATGAATCGTCTAATGGAATATTGGGATCTTGCCCATCAATAGTTATTTGTCAGTTGTGCTTTAGTCCAAGTCATACAACACCCTCTTTTCCTCGCTATTTTCCTCGGGGTGCACTACCCAATTCACCTCCTAATGCTGCTCCATCATTTGCCACCATGTCTATTGGTGATGCGAATGAGGTTCTGTGGTTTCCAAACTCCGCTGCTTCCTCCTACATGAAACCATATGAGAGTATACTATCTTGTTCATCTCCTTACACAGACCAAATTAGCGTACTAGTACAAAATGGGAACATGTTATCTATTGCTAATATTGGTGATGTACATTCAAAATCTTCTGCCTGGCCTCTTCACTTAAAATCTATTTAGCATGTCCCACATCTTGAACATAGTTTAATATCAGTTTAACGTTTATGTGATGACAACAATTGTGTGGTTAATTTTAACTCCTCTTCTATGCATGTTAAGGACAAAACAATGGGGAAAGTTCTTCTTCAGGGTACTGGTAAGAATGGTGTCTATCCCCTCTACCCATCTCTCACAACTGAGTATGCACAAGCATTAGTGTCATTGAGGGAGCCAGCTGATAGTTGGCATTGTAGGTTAGGTCATGCCTTTAGAGTTTTTGTTACTCTTAAGTCTAATAAGGCTATTGTGACAGCCACCAAGTTTGACAATAAGTGTGTTTTTTGTAAGCTAGAAAAATCGCATCGGTTACCTTTTAATGAAGTTGAATATTGTTATAGCACTCCTTTATTTTTAATACATTCTGATGTTTGGTCAGAGGAATTGCCTTTAAGTCCCCAACATAACTCGTATTGAGTTGATGACCGATGAGCCATCCGACAATATAACGGTGAACCGTGATATCGTAACAACAAGCGAGTGAACAAAGCGCAATAAGCACATCGGCTGGCATAATGAAGTCAATGGGAACGCAAAACAACGAAGAAAGCGACTCAACCATGAGCCGCAGGATACCCATAAAAGACTTAGCACCACGTGTGTCTTGTTCCTACCATGGGCATTGCACCTATGGAGGTTGTATATCTCCTTTCTAGCTTTCTAACGCATCTTGGATCAACTCATTCCGAGAACGGACGAGAGAGTTAGAGCCGAAACAACCGAGAGGGTCCAGTCTGTTTCACATCTGCAGGATTCCAATGATGTCTCACATATTTAGACCATGATACGGTTCGAATATGAGGAAGATCAAAATATAGAAGTTG
Source organism: Asparagus setaceus (assembly GCA_012295165.1). Lineage (NCBI taxonomy): Eukaryota > Viridiplantae > Streptophyta > Magnoliopsida > Asparagales > Asparagaceae > Asparagus > Asparagus setaceus. The sequence continues at coordinate 19,469,594 of CM022708.1, read as the reverse complement.
TATCTCTCTTCATAAGCTTTCCAAAACATCTTTAATCGCATCAATCGGAGGTCGGATGAGAGAATTAGAGCTAAAATAGCCGGGGCATATCAGATCGTTCGCCGGCCGAGACAGACTCGCCCCGAACGCCCGCGTTTTTGACGGTTTTCTGATTTGAGCCTTCCAACCACCTTGATATTATCTCTAAACATGGTTAAGAGATTATGGGCTGAAGATATGATCAAATCATCCATTCTTATCCGAAAACAAGGCTTCTAAAATCTATAAATACCGCTCGAGGGCCTTCATTGAAAGAGGCCGACGTAAAAGCTTTGTCAAGCCTTCCTGTTGGGGGAGAGTAAGAGGAGCACGAATTCGAGGAGAAGGAACAGATCTTGGCGAACTCTTAAGGGCTATTATCATCCTTTGTGAGATAATCCCGGGGCTATTATCCTCCTTCGTGAGATAATCCCCTCAAAAGGTTCGACGACGCAGATCTACAATCGCGGTAGTGCTTAATTCGGTCGGCTGCATCAGCGCCTGATTTCTCCTAGTAGATCTCACCCGCCTCCGGCCATCCTCCTTCGTGAGCGGATCCCGGCTACGCATCCTCTCCTTCGAGTGTGATCCCTTAGCGCCTTCCTTCGCGGAACGAGCCCCTTTACGCCTCAGAGTTCCAACCCGAAGTTTCCACGGATCGGGATTGCGCGGTGGTCCACGGACACAAAAGTCCCCAAGACAGCAAAGAACTCCACGCAAGCCGGTGATCTCGATATAACAGAGCCTCGTGTTTGTTCAAAAGGATAAAAGTTGTAATCTTTTTGATTTTCAATTGTTTAAAATAAAAGGCATTTCTTTTGAATTTTGTTGTAGGCCAAAAAGCCGTAGCAAGTTCAAATCAATGACAATCATCCCAACTTTTACCGCAACATCGCGCACATTACAGGGGAGCCAACGATCTCAGATCCGAGATCGCCGTTCGCAACCGCTGATCGAGATCTTGCCTCCAAAGAAGGCCTTTTCATGGAGGAGGGCGCAAGAAGACAACCCTCATACAACCGTTGCCGAGATCTCCCCTCACAACTTTATTCCGCAATCCGCCAGCCGGGGTTCAGATCACAACGTGTTGATTTCGACGAAGAGGGCACGCCAAAGGCGACGCCAACGCCAAGCTCGTGCCAACTTGCAAAGATGTTGGAACAGTTGATGGAATCCGCTACTATGCGCATTTGAGTACGTGAAGCGCCGGCCACCTCAAATCGTTGCAATTCCTCCAATCCATCGACCGACGAATGGGTTCTCGCCAAGAGAACTCGCTCGACCCTCAAGGAGCGTGATTCGAAACGCTGCACGCGTCGCCAAGCTCGGCCATGCAAGAAAGACACAAGACTTGAACAAGAGGAAGTGGTCAAAAACCACAAAATCCCGTCAAGTTTGGGTGCCAAAGCCCAAGACGACAAAAATCGAGTGCAACATACCAATCCTCCTTTCAACGCCGACAAGTCCATGCCGCCGCCCCGATTGGGGTCGCGATGCACTCCCAAACCGATCACTACCCAAAGGTGTCTGTCGCATCCAAACAAACCAGACACCTCAATGTACGGTGCCGTATAAGAGAATTCCACGCTGCCTAGACTGGGGTTCATGTCGAGGCCCGTGAGCCCGCTAAGACTCCACGCTTCGCAAGGAGGTTGTCTTAAAAGCGACTCTCGATGTGACCTTGGATCGCTCAAAGGCGATAACAAATAAGCCTGAGAATGTCAACAAGGTTCTTCATCCCCAAAAGAAGACGTGTCCGCAAAAGACAACGCTATACTTGAGGTACCACACCAACAAGCGATGGATTGCTCCAATGAGTCGCCATCAGCCGGGGTGTGAAGAAATCCCAAAAGGAGAGTGTTCAAGAAACCAACTCTCACTCTCCATATAGAGACCTATGTGGCATCGCCAAAATGTACGCCTGTGACCGCTTTCAAAAGGTCTCTGTTCGAGAAACTTATCACCAAGGCCGGGCCAAGCCAAAACACTTCCACCGTGAGAAAATCCTCCTCCGTGATGATGAATTCCTTGAAGTCACCATCAACATGGTTGGCAAAGAAAGTCGGTAATTACTTCAAAGTCTCTAATCCCGACTTTTCTCCCGAAGAAAATTGATTCGGATAGCTCAACGGATGTCTCACCAACTAGAAGCCGCCGACATAGGGATTACAGGAGATCCATGAAGGACTATCCTCGAGTGATGAACTTCGGATACTTGCCGCTAATCGCCTCGGCGATACAATGTCCAAAGACGGACAAGCTCGGAAGCGCTCATGGTCGCCCCACCGTGTGACCCAAATAATTCAGACGCCTAGCCAGTAAAGAGAACTTCAAGTTTGAAATGGAGATGGCTATCACAGATGAGAGAGATGCATGACCAACAAAACCGAGCTCGACTAATCATCAGTGAAACAAGTCGCCGAATAACGCACCAAGAGGAAAGCAACTGCATGTGGACGAAGATCGCAACGAAATAGCCAAAACTCGGGGTGGTCCCATTGTTATTCCTCAAAATCGCCTCAAGGAAAATGCAGGCGAGGATGAAATGATGAAAGAGTCGGAGGATAAGGTCAGCGCGATTTCCGCTCAAGAGGTAAAGAAGACCGATGCCATGTCCTATCTCCAAGAGAGGGGAGTCGATCCCGATCCGCCGAAGTTTAATTTGATTAACTTCATACCGCTCGACGGAAAGGGATCCTCACTCAAAGATTTGGTCTATTTCAAATCCCACTTGGCTATTTTCGTAACGAGCCCTTGATGGTTCTGGTCATTCGCTGGCACTCTTCGGGAGCCGCCTTCATCGCACCGCCTGCCGTGGAGCATCAATAGTTGGGACGACATGGAAAGCTCGACTTCAATACTTTTTGACGCACGGCTAATCAAGTATCGATCGGAACCCTTTGGACGAAGCGGGATGGGAGTTCGCTGACGCTTTGTTAAACGCCCGCAAGGCTATGAACCGCAGGATCCCGCCACGGAGGAATTCATTCTCCGGACGCTACAATAATCTTTCAATCAATGTCTTGGAAGTCCGGGGTTATGCCATCCAAAATATGGAAAGAGCCGAAGAGCTGGAGCAAGTCAACGCTCCTCAAAAAGAAAAAGGCCGAAAGAGGCCAACCGATGGCTAAAGCGCCGCGAATCGCCGATGACATTCATCAACAAAGAACCAAACAAAGGACTCCTAAGTTGAGATTCCGGAGGAGTATTCTTTCGATGATGATGAAGTTCGGCCATCTTCAAATATCTCCTCGATAACAACAAAATCAAGCCGCCACCTATCATGAATCGAGGAAAGCAATACTCGGATCCAAAGTACCGTATGCACTGTGAGGGTCCATCCCACCAAGGCTTGTATTACTCAAGAATAACATCCAAGCCTTGGTTGACGGCCATAAATCAAATAGGCCAAACAAGAATGGCAAACACTCAGATAGGTACATGAGTATAAACCGCCCTCCGCACTCCAATGTATATCGAGTATAAAGTGCTCCCTCCGCGACCGGATGTATACGAGTATAAACCGCCCCTTTCCTCCGATGAGTATAAGAGGTTAAACCGCCTCCGCTACTCCAAAAGGTATATGAGTATAAACTACTTTCTATTTTGTTGAGAAGTTCCCGGAGAATATCTTCTATAAAATATTCTTAAGGATAACTTGACAAACCCCAATTTACTCCCATCGGTTCAGTCTTTACGACCAACAACGCCACAATGAAAAATTGCCGATTGATTTCAAGAAAAAATTCCCGATGCCGGTCAACGCGGCCGTAAAGAGAGTTTACCAATCTAAAGATACATCTCAAAATATTTCTCCCAGTGGTCATCCTACAACGAGTATCACAAGAGAAAGTTCACCGATTAAAGGATCTAACCCTCAATCTCTTCCGCTATGGTCGGGCTTCCAAGTTTACGAATGGAGAATTCACGATCCAAGGTTAAGCCTCACGAATTGGATGGTCAGTTCACTACAACTCACCAACGCAAGCTAAAATAAGAAAATTCATTCATCGGTATTTGATTCAAGACTTCAATAGCGGTCGACAATAAATGCAAAGATCACACTTTCATCCTACAAAGCATCGGATAGTCCGAAGAATTAGAGAAGTCAAGATTCGCCATTTTCGTGTCTCGCTATACCGATCAAGGTGGGTTTATCATATCCAAAGTATTTCGCCCTTCTATAAAAGAGCGAGACCAAACACTTTGAGGGGTATCAGAAGGCCGAAAATTGCCTAAGTCCCCTAACATAGCTCGTGATGTGAGTTGATGACCGATGAGCCATCCGACAATATAAGGTGAACCTGATATCGTAACAACAAGCAGTGAACAAAGCCAGCACATCGCCAAGCATACGAGTCAATGGGAACGGCAAAACAACGAAGAAACGACTCAACCATGAGCCGCAGGATACCCATAAAAGACTTAGCACCACGTGTCTTGTTCCTACCATGGGCATTGCACCTATGGAGGTTGTAGATCTCCTTTCTAGCTTTCTAACGCATCTTGGATCAACTCATTCCGAGAACGGACGAGAGAGTTAGAGCCAAACAACCGAGAGGGTCCAGTCGCAGCGCCACATTCACCTTCGTGCTTCCCGAAGGACCTCTCCCGCCTCTTTGTTTGAGAGGCATCGAGCAAAAGACCGTCGACTCTCGGCGATATAACATCGGGTTTCGTGTCGTAAAGAATCTTGAGCTCTTCGCCGGATTGACTCTCTCCTTCACGCCTCAGAATACCATGTAAGACGTATCGATGATGAAAGCCAATCTCGGGCTCCAACTTGGTTTGGGTTGTATACACTTCTTTGGTAACTACCCCTTATCTCCTTGTGCCTCTTAGTATAATGGTACAAAGAGTTGGTGAGTCCCGACCGTAACTAGTTGCTCGGTCTCTAAGGTTGTAAAGTACCAATACCGCCACGCGCATCCGCATAAGCTTGGGAGGCGATATATTCGATGAAAAATTCTTCAATGAGTCGCTATTTCAACAGCTATCCGATAGGGGATTAGATCCGATTCCCTTCAGAGTCACCACGAACCGCTTAACTATCAATTGCGAATCGCCGTGATGCTTCGAGATATTCGACCCAAATCCTTGGCGAAACTAAGTCCAATAAGTAGTGCTGTATTCGGCTACATTATTGGAACAAGGTTCGTGAGCGAATAAGCGGGCATAACATGATTCCCTCGGGAAACTAAGACGACCAATTCCGGCGGAAATCTTAGAACATCCGGCGCTTAACATTGGTGGCCCGAGAAGCTCCATCAAAATACGCCATATTTGTTGGTGCGATGTAGTGTTGACTTCTGGACTTCATCGAAGATCGGATATAGCTCAACCGCATCCGCTGTCGCCGGGCGACCAAGAGATCACAAATCGCTTGTCCTTTGACCGACTTCGTTGTTTGAAATACAAGTCATATTGGGACAAGAGCAAGGCCCATTTCGCCAAACGCCAACTCATTGAGGCTCGGGTCATAAATATTCGACCGGATTTACGCTAGAGATAACATAAATCGCTTGTCCGACTAAATAGTGTCGATCTTCTCTCAATCGCGAACACCAATGCAAGGCACCGCCACCATTGGATATCGAGACTCAAAGACCACTAATGTTCGCCGATAATACACACCGCTTCGCGGACCGCTATCGCCGCTCTTGGCGCAGTAAAGCGCTTAACGAGTGATCCGCTGCCTTGACGTAGATCAAAAACGGTTTTCCGGACGCAAAACAAGAAGGAGGTTTAGCGAGATACGACTTGATCTCTTCAATGCCTTTCGGCAGCGGCCGCCCCAAATATATGACACTCTTCTTGTTCAACTTGGAGAACGGCGGCACTTCCTGATAGGTTCGATATGAACCGCCGGATGTACGCCAATCGCCCTTGTAACCCCCGAAGTCTCTCGGATTTCTGAGGTTGCAACTCTTGAATTGCCTTCACTTTGTCGATCGACGGATTCCTTTGTCGGTGGCAAGCCGCAGGAACTTGCCACCGACATCCTAAGGAAGGATTTGGCGGGGTTCATCTTTAGGCGATGAGTCCGCATGAGTTCGAATACCGTTCTAAGATCTTTGATGTGATCTCCTTTGTCACGCTTTTCACGCACCAAATCGCCGACGTAGCATTCGACCGCCCAAGATGATCCCGGAAAATCTCCGCCATTGCTCTCTCGTATGTTGCGCGGCATTTTTGAGGCCGAACGGATGACCGTAGCAATATATGCCGATGGGCGCTTCAACGCCAGGTGTTTTGGCGCCATCGGTGCATCTTGATTTGATTATACCCAAAAGCCATCCATAAAGGACATTCTTTCAAATCCACACGTGTTGTCAACTATGACATCGATTGGAAGAGGAAAGTCATCTTTCGCAAGCCGCTTGAGGTCTCAGAGTCATTAATGCATCCTAATCGACCCATTCTTCTTCATGACCGACTATATTTGCCACCCAACCGGATGTTGAATTTCTTCGATGAATCCCGATTCTATGAGTTTCTTCACTTCACAACGATTGCCTCCAATATTTGTGGACTAAACCGTTTTGCTTGCTTTTGACAGTTTGACCTCCGCTTTGATGTTGAGGCGATGTGTTGCCACATTAGGGTCGAGTCCTCGCATGTCCTCATAACTCCAATACATCGATATACTCCCTGATTAGGGCAATCAACTCTTCCTTTTCTTCCGAGGGGAGCGTATTGCTAATGTTAATGAGCTTAGGATGTTCTCCATCACCCATATTAACCTGGACTACCTCATCCTTAGTGGGGGTTCTCTTTGTTCAACTCGTCCCCAAACCGCTTGGAGTTGATGGATCCATGGGTCTTCCCATGGTGGCATGTCTTCATCACTCTCAACAAGAGGTGGTCGATCGTAGCCATATTTGACATCAAAGCCTTGAAAGCTTCTCCAAGGCCGGTGTCAATCCCACCAAGAATCGACGAATGTCCGCCTCCCTCAAAGGGTGGATTATTATCAATCGCCACCCAGCATTCATCTTCCGAGGAGGATTCAGATCCCAATCCCTTCTAAATGCATAGTAATTATCCTTCCTCTTGGGACATATGCCGCTTTAGGAGGGGTTCGAGGGCCTCGTCCAAACATAGGCCTTCCCTCGTCAAGTTATACCCCCATTTCTTCATGATACCCGTGTTCGGACTATATCTCAATGTGTGGAGGATAGGCCCATTGTCATCTTCATCTTCTAAGAAACGATTCGCGTTGGAACTGTGATCTCCTTTTCCGTAAACCAAGTCTTTTCACTACTTGATCTTCGTGGGATGACGAGTGTTGTCCCAAAAGAGTCTGAACCGCTTTTGTGTAAAGCAATATGACCGAAGGTAGGTGCAACTCGATCATTGTATAAACCTGCCATCACATCATTCAAAACAGAGGATACTCTAAATCGCCATTTATTGATTCATCGCAATTTGCCAATTACAATGTTCATCCTCGCATTCTTCATCGCCAAGATTGATTACAAGGGGTACAATGTCATTTAAAACAAAACCTCCACTATAACCAAGCCCGCTGACGCTTCTTCACCGCTGTCCGCATTCTTGGGCCGATGGTTCGCCGCATCATTACCGTAGAGGAGAGAATCGCAAATAATTCTCCATCCCTTAAACGGTTGTTTGTCCACACCACCGCCTTGACTCATTATTCGTGTCTACATATTTGAGACACCGATGAAGAGTAGACGGACTATAACGCTATTGTGGATCCAAGGTCGACCCAACAACAAGTTATAGGAAGTCTCGCACAATCACATAGCAGTGACTTCGACTTTAAGTCCCCATTGGCACTTAATCCGATTTTACCAAGCGACCCACGGTGTTAAATCCGTAGATCATTGTGCCCGCTGATGCTAGCTTGTCGCGTGAATTCCTGATGATACATGAGGCGCAGGGCATGATGCTCACAACCGGATCGACTTGGATCCTGTTAACTTCACTAGAGCCAATATACCCGAAGAAGTATAGCTTTACCTCGCTTGGAATCCTCCTTTGATAGGGAAGGCGTTGCATTGGCCGGGCCGACTTCTTCCCGACTCCTACCTAATCTGGTGAGGAAGACTTCGAATCGGCGAGGGCTTCTTGAAGAGCTTCTCGCTCTTTGATAAGCGCAAAGAACTCATAGAGAGTGATCCTTATGGGATATTGGCTAATTGGGCCATGACATCGGGCTGTATGGAGAGTTCAAGTTCCGGCTTATCTCTTCCAATCGGGCGATCAATCGACCGCCGGAGTTAAACTTCATGCGGCCGCTTTGTGAGCTTTGGCACCACTTGTCGCTGCACTTTCTCTCGCGGCGAGTGAGGGATTTGTTGGTACCCCCAGCTCTGAGCCGCCTTGGCATTAGGGTCGGGACTTCCGGTATTTGTACTTATACTCGTGTCCACTCTCGGTGGCTGGGCTTCGTTCCTTCTACCGAATGTTACCACCGCTCATCAAGCTTCCAATTAAGAAGTAGCATGGCATGCCTTTCCTTTATGCTTTTATTCTTCAAGAAGAGGCTACCCATTGCTCATCTTCCAAGAAGTCCGTGGACCACAAGACTTCGCCATTCGGGTCAGACATACAAGTCCTTTCGGCGTTGTTTGTGTCGCCATTTACCGCCTTCACCGCAACTTTGACCACCGTTCAGTTCAAACCATGTCAATGGCACCGACCAAACTTATGGATACCCGCATTCCCGACCTTCTTCTCTTTGACGGCTTCATAGTAATGACCCTACATCAATTAAAGCCCGATTTTGTCCTTAAGGCTGAAACAGATTTAGTGGGTGATGAACCGCCTATGGTATGCATGATCTTGGGTCATTCGTGTTCAGCCTGATTCCTGAATCGAGGGAGCTTGATCTTGTTATTTTCCACAAGATATTTGAAGAGACCGGGAATCTCGCCGTCCCTAAAGGAATAGGACTTCGGAATCTTCTAAGGCTCTCGCTTTTGTGGCCCTGTTGCCACGTTGACTGCGGCTCGTTGGCGCGCTTGCCGTTGCTGCCGCTTGGGGTTGAGTTGAACGCTTGGTTCGCGAACCGCCTTGGCTTGCTCTTTCCCTTTGCGCTGGACAAAGTTACGCCGAACTTCCGTTGTCTACCGACCTCTCGCCTTTTTCCTTTTGAGGAATCTCTCGCTTGTTTCCACGAACCTTCAGGTCCTTCCACGCTATCGATGGTGCTGTACCCATTGCTTCGAGCACATCTATCGATAAGTTGCTGTGGCGGTTTGGAGGATGAACTCCTCCGCTATCGGATCCCCAGCCATTGCCTTGTTCCTGAATCGCTTGACAAAGATATCCACGGTCGCCTTCGCTTCGTCGGTATAATGATCGATACCTCTAGATCGCCATCAAAGAAATTGGTAAGGAAGCTAGACTCCATGTCGCCCCAAATGGAATGCTCCCCCGCTTGAGACTACCATTCAAGGCACCCCACGAAGGGTGCCGACGAATGACCGAACCATCGTGGGTTCGCCGTAAATAACTCCGGTGTGACTTGAAATAAATCGTGCGGTCGGGGAACCCTTCCCGCAAATGGTGTGAAGTTTATTAAGTTAAACTTTGACGGCACGGATTGATTCCCACTTCCTGCAAGGAATACCCGTTTCTTTACTTCTTGAGCGGAAATCAATGAGTTGATTTTGCTCTCCAAGTCTTTGATCTTCTCGCCTCCCCGAGCAAAGCCAGTAGCCGTGGTTCGGGGGTTATCATCTTCGGTGCTTCCTCCTCGATCCGATCGCTATCATCTTCATCGACGCTGATACCGATTCGATTCACCTTGATGTTTTGTCGTGGCTTGGATCTGTTGGTCGCATTTCTCTCATCGCCCGTGATGGCCAACTCCATTTCTAACTTGAAGTTTTTGTTTATTCAACGCCGCCTAGCATTTTGGCCACTTGATCTCAGACGATCATAAGCGCTTTGGGGCTCCTTCACTAGATAAAGATGATCGATGCATTAGTGAGCCAATATCCGACGGATCATCCTCTGTATCCTTCTTGCTTATCGATCCGACCGCTCGGATAGTCCCGAGGCAATTGCCTATTATTTTAAATCGGTTTTTGCTATTTTGCTTGTTGATCGGCATAAAACATACAAGTTGCAAGACTACAACTATCAAGCATAATATTTAAGATATCGAACCTAAAAGAAAGGTCGCGGTTTGAAATTCTAAATTTGGTCCTAGAAAAGTGTGGACAAAAGGAGGAATAAAATGTAGAGATGTAGAGAAAGAATTGTCACAAAAAAAAAAAAAATAAAAACTAAAACAAGAGGAAGAAAGAGAGAAGGAGGGAAAAACAAAGAGGAGGCTAAAAAGAAAATAAAATAAAAAAATAAAAAAAGAAAAAGAAAAGAGAAGGAAATAGGAAGAAGAGAAAAATCAATAAAATAAAATCAAGAAGAAAGAAATCAAGAGACAAAATTAAATCAAGCAAGATTGAGGAAAATAAGTAGAGAAGTTAGGAATCTAGAATTGAATCCACTAGTTAATTTCAATTAGAATTTATAAAATACTTTCTTTTATCTTATTTTACTTTAGATTTACTCAGCATAGATTATCAAATCACTTAAAGAAAGTATAATCTATCAAATTATCTCAGAAACCCTCGATAATTTGAATATTTTGTGATATATATTGATAAATATATTTTATGGTGACAAATATCATTAAATTACATTTGAGTATGTTATCAAGTGCTTTGAGAATAAACAAGTTCACATTTGTGAGAGAAACGTGTCAAAACATGCACGAAACATGCACGAGTATAAATCTGGAAATTATGACCAGTTATAAGTTTATAGGTTTTACACACTGTTACAGTTATAATCTGGAAAACCTTAAAACACCAAAGTTGTAGGTCTCTTCAACTGTTTTCCAACAAATCTTAGATCACCTCATTTGGAGTTCGTATGAGAAAGTTATGGTCAAACTATCGAAGGGGGATACTTTCCTAGTCAAAACAGATTTCCTGGTTCTTATTTGGATTTCGGGTCTGACTGGGTTATTTCGGGTTTACCTGTATATAAATACATGTTTTCATGAATTTTCACATCTTTTATCAGAACTTTCAAACCCTAACAGCCACCAAACCCTCCTCTAAACCCTAGAACTTTCTTGTGAGAATTCAAGAGCCTTTGAAGCAAGATTTCACCTGGATTGGCGCCACTTTAGGGATCTACCTTTGCATCCTTCACTTGTTTTAACAAGATTTCAGGCAGTTTCATCTCGCTAACCCAACACCTAATTTTTCAGAGAATTGTTTTAATGAAATTCTTTCACAAGGTTTTATTGAGCCTAAAAGAACTAGTTTTGAATATAGAAAAGAGATTCTTTTATATTATATGTGTAAAGATTTGATCTTTTGTGTTTAAAAAGATTTACAATGAGTTATAGAGATGTTTTGTGATCTGAAAATAATTAAACAACCTTGTTTATCCGAGTTTCGATGATTTTACAACAAATATATGTGCATATATGAGTGCAAGTGCACAAATCATGCTCGATGCATAACTGAAATTTATGACTAGTGGAGATGATTCTCGCTATAGCTTTGACGCCGTTGTTTCTCTTTTTGCAAAGGGCAGGTGTACGGAGAGTCGCAGTTGATGGATAGCAGCATCACGCTCTTTTAGTTATTTATATTAGTAGTTATTTTTCCGAGCTCCACAAGAAATGTTTATTTTAATTATTTTTAGACTCTAGAGATTTGTGATCCTTTTGTGTAAAGGCCGTGAGTGCCTTAGTGAACCTCTTATTGATTCTTGTACCAGACGCATTCTATATATGCCATTTTATCTCCGGCCAGGCCTCGTTGATGTTGATGATCTTTATACTACTCAAATTATCGATCTCATTGTTCTATTTTATTATTTATTTGCATGTCTTGTACTTTCACCTGCTTGACTTCACTAGAGATATTACGTGATGGTGAAATATGTTGATGCACGGTGTTGGTGCATGGCAGTTTGACATTCGGTTTCACCTTGGACCGCACCTTGTTGAAACTCAAGGCCACATTATCATCCAAGCAAAAATTTTCATTCATGAAAAGAACAAACAACTAGATAATAATCCTAGAAATGAATAAGCATAACCTATCAAACCACTCAAGATAATTATAGATTATCAAACTCTTTTTCTATCAATTAGGTCTCTAGTTGATTATCCTAAACATGATCCTTTTAAGCATAAAGAGGGCAATCAATAAATCATAAAAGAAATTAAACAAGTTTCATACAATCCTAGGTTTCCTAAAGAGGTTAGTTACTCATTTTGCAAAATAATTATAAGAAAATAAAATCTACACCGATAAGCATAAAATAACAAGAAGTAAATCTAAACTACAAGTAATAAAAGAAAGAAATAAAAATCAAAGTAATAAAGAACAAGAAAATAAATCTACTCTATAAAGCATGAAGAAAAATTATACTATAAATATGATATAAATGTAATCTACCAAAAATAAAAAATAAGAAAATAAAATCCTAAAACATTCAATTCTAAAATAAAAAATAAAATGAAAAATAAAACTTACATTGCAAGGGTTGGTCCCTTGAAGACAAATCTTCATCTTCATTATCACGAAGAAGAAAAGAAAATTTAAAAGAAGGAAATTTTATTTATTTATTATAAACAAAAGTTTATAATTTTGAAAGGTTTTCTCAATTAAGAGTAACCCTCCTCTCTCCAATGGAGTTTTTCTATAAAATTTTTCACACACAAACCCCTCACTCTCTACCCCTATTTATAGCCTATCTGAATCAACAAGATCCCTTGAGCTCCAAAAATCAAAATCAACCATTGATTGAATTATGTTACAATCTAATCGATGGGCTCGCCGATGAGTTTATCGGTTAGTTTGTAAATGAATTGTAACAATTTTGTTGACTCCTTCATGGGCTTTTGGGCTTCTTGGCTCGATCTTGTACTTCAATAAAAGGTTAAAACCGAGGGAATTTGGTTATTTTGGCTCTTAATCATTAATTTTCTATTACCTACAAATTAAGATAAAACTCATTATTAGTCAATATATTTATTCAAATAAAATAATAATGAGGGTATAAAATGTAATAAAATGTGATGATCATTTGTTTTGTGGATGATTGTACTCGATTTACTTGGCTTTATCCAATGCAACAAAATTGAAAGTTTCCACACATTCTCTAATTTTTAAAAGCTTGTCGAGAATATGTTTTCATACAAAATTTGCATGTTTCAAAGTGATGGTGGAAAAGAATTTGATAATCAAACTTTTAAACAACATTTTCAACCTAACAAGATCTATTTTCCAAATCTTGTCCGATACACCACAACAAAATGGTGTGCTGGAGAGCAAACATCGCCATGTTATTGAGATGGCCGAACTTTTCTTCTTGATGCTCAAATGCCATCTCAATTCGGGTAGATGCATATACTACCATTTTTTATTAATTGTCCACCTATGCCTATGTTAGCTAGAATTTCTCCTATGAAAGCCATTTTACACCCACATATGAATTTCTTAAAACTCTTGGTTGTGAATACTTTCCAAACCTTTCATCTCAAACATCACATAAGCTTCAACCCGGATCTAAACGATGCATATTTTTTGGCTATGCCCTCATTATAAAGTTACCATGCCTTGATCCCACTCATGGTCATGTATATGTCAATCGGCACATTCATTTTCAAGAATCAGTCTTTCCTTATCCTCAACTGGTTGTTGACAAGTCTCGTGACTCATCATCTTTTAAGTTAGTCACGACTTCATCCATCACTGTTACAGGACCTACAACTTTTGAGTCAACCACACCATTGTTGCATGATACTCCCTCATTGAGTTGTTCACTAATGACATATCCATCACCTAGCTCATGGTCTTCCTCACCATCTTTGAGTCTGCCGTATATTGCTCAACCAAATCTACTCGAGCAAACCTTACACCTGACCTACACCCGTGCAACCCGAGCTCCTACACCCGAGCATTCGACCTCTACTTTTGAGAACCCGAGCTCCTGCTCATATCTCCACCCAAGCTCTTGTTCAAACTCTTCCATACTGTCTTCCACATCAGACGTGCACACTAGTCTCCCTACCGAAAGCACAACCCAGCTCTATCTGCTTTACTTCATGCACTACCTTTTTCCCAACCTACACCACCTTCAGCGTCGAACCCTAATATCTCTAGTGTCGACAACCACCTTGTGAATAACACACAATCTTCTGCCCCTATTCAAGTTCCTGTGTTTGTTGTTGGTCCTAGTGTCATACTCATCCAATGCAAACTTGATCTAAATCGGTATTATTAAACCTTGCAATATTTTGTCATTACATATAACGCCTCACGATATTGAAACAAGTAATTATTCACAAGCTTCAAAAGAACCTAAGTGGCAACATGCTATAGTAGAAAAATTTAATGCACTCATTAATAATAACACAGACAACTAGTTCTATTTGATGAACGTAAAAATTTGGTAGGTTGTAAGTGGATTTATAAAATAAAATACAACGTGATGGTTCGATTGAGAGGTATAAAACTAGGTTGTTTATTTAGGGTTTTCATCGAAGTCGGCATAGATTTTCATTAAACATTTAGCCTTTTGTCAAACCAACCACCATTCATCTAGTTTTATCCTTAGCTATCATTAGTGGTCGGTTGTACGCATGTGTTGATGTTAAAAATGCCTTTCTCCATGGTTTACTCACGAGGAAGTCTATATGAAATAGCCTAAGGGCTTTGTTCATCCTAATTTTCCACATCATGTTTACAAGCTAAACAAAGCTACTAATGAGCCAAACAAGCACCTTGTGCTTGGTTTCATCATTGCGTAGTTTCCTCCTTACCGCTTTCGTTGTAGTCAAACCGACTCGCCTATGTTCATTCACTATCGGTCGATATTATCATTCTCCTTTTATACGTGGATGATATTGTCCTCACTGGCAATTCCATCATGCTTATAAATCACTTCATTTGACTATTATTATCGCAGCTTTCCTTGAAAGACCTTGGTGACATTCACTACTTTCTCGTGTTCAGTTGTTAACTCACCAACACCATTTTCTTGACTCAAAGATAAATATGTTCAAGATTTGTTGCAAAATTTCACTTTCACACTCTTAAGCCTGTTCACACACCTTTTGCGCCTAAGACCACTTTATCCCCGACCGATGGTGATTTATCGATTCTATATAATATAGAAGTATGGTAGGTGCTTTATAGTATCTTACATTGACTAGACCGGATATTGCTTTTACTGTTCATCTTGCATCTAAGTTTATGCATGCACCTGGCACTTCACATTTACATGCTGTCAAGCATATAGATAGATATTTACAGGCAATCGTGAGTCATATTTGCTATTTAAAGCCGAAGGGATTTCTATTGTTCTTGCTTATTCAGATGCGATTGACGGGTTGTCCCGATAGCTCTTGTACTACCTTATGCAATTTTCTTTGGCACTACTGGTTATGCAATTTTCTTTGGCCCAAATATTATATTGTGGTGTTTCAAGAAACAACCTACTGTTTTAAAGGCCTCCACTGGGGTCGAATACCAAGCTTTAGCTTATACAGTTGTTGAGACGATGTGGATTCGATACCTATTGACTGAGCTTGGTATAGTTATTCGCCAACCAGTCCGCCTACTTTGCGACAGTATCAGTGCCACTTATGTTACTATAAATCCCGCTTCCATGATCGCAGCAAACATATCGAGGTGGATTATCATTTTGTCCGTGAGCTTGTTGTACATGGTGATTTGATTGTATGTTATGTTCCTACTCAACACCAACTCACGATATTTTACCAAAGGCTTAACAAAGACAACTGCTTTTTCTTCAAGTCCAATCTATCCGCTCACCCGCCGACTTTTTTTTTTGGGGTGGGGAATAGTGCATATGGATTTATGTATAATATTGTAAGATGTGAGGGTGTATATGTAAAGTTCAATGTTTATATTTATGATATAATGAGGAACCCTAGGTTGGCTAGAGTTGTAGCCACCATATTCTCCCATCTCTTAATATTGAATGTAATCCAAGAAGGATATCATATATTTTTCCTTTTTAGTTTCATACTCCAAGTTTCATTTAAAGCAATTCATTCTTTGCACTATGTCACCAATGTGGGCGACTCTCACAATTCAAGGAAAAATTCTAATTTTCTTCAAATAAGCTTTTCAACACTTAGTCATATGTTTGTTTCAAGATTCAAATTAGTGGATACTCCCATCTTCCGATTCTTCTTTAGCACACTGCCACGTAAAAGCAAGCTTAATTTTCTTAGCACCTCGCTAAAGTAAAAAGAAAGAAAGAAAGAAAAGAAAGCCTTTCTTAGCACATTCCTTCATCTCAATTTACGTTCAGGGTGACACGGAAGATTTATATTAGGGCTCTTTTGATTGACGTAAAATAAAGTTGCAATGATGCTACTCAAATTTCTATGTTACAACGCTTACAACAAGATAGTTGAAAATGATAATTTCCTTTTAAAAAATAGTTGAAAATGATAATCAAAATTTTTGTATAAAAAATTGCAACACTTGCTAAAACTAATTTGATATAACAAATACTACAAGTCCTTGGAATAAATAAAAAATAAAAAATTACCGCAATTTCTATTAAATTTGTGAATTCAAACTCAGAAAATTGAGATTATTTCGCAATTGCAGGTGAACAAACACTTTGACCTGCAATAAAAATACATTTTCTGCAACCAAAATTCAAATCTTACCGTTATTATTAGATTTCGATTTACAAACGTATTTTTATGAAAAATATAGATATCCAAACAAGTAATTAATTTGAAAGTAGTCACTTTCAGCCGCCTGCAACCTTTTCGTACCCGCACATTTTAGTCTTGGTCTTGGAAGATACGGGCGGCCAATATTGCACCAGAAACATAGGCAAATAATCAACACAAACATTTCAATTCAAATAGAGCATCTTCTCTTCTTCATAGAACCAAAACTTGCATTCATTCAAAATGGCGAGCTTGGGAAGTTCACTCCCGGTGCCCAACGTTCAAGCGCTGGCCGCTGCCACCAACGGCATGCACGATATCCCCGATCGATACGTGAGGCCCGAGGCCGAGTCCGATCCGTCGTCGATCGTGTTGACAGTCATTCGCTGCCGATCATTGATTTAGAGTTGATGGTGCATCCTGAATTTTGTAGGGAGGAGTATGCTAAGCTTGATCTTGCTTGTCAAGAGTGGGGCTTCTTTCAGGTTTTAATTCAAACTTTCCAAATACAACAAAAGTTCAAGTGATTTTTAGATTAGTTATCCCGCTGGAATTTCATTAGAATTATCACTGGTCATGATTTTGTTTCGAGCTAGTTGATGTGTATCAGTATTACTATCTCATCCATGATATGAATTTTCAATGTGGAAATACAATTTTTTTTGTTAATTTGAATCGATCATTGCAATTTGCTGGCTCATTTGATAAGAAGACAAAACAATCATATTTTCAATTCAAAAGCCAGATTGAAGAAGATATTAGGAATCAGATTGAGGAAGATATTTGGAGGGACTGCATCACATTTAGCGGAATTGTGGCATATGATTGGATGGTGCAGGTTAACTCTCCGATTCTCGAAAATTTATATGTTATATATATACACACACACCCCGTTTATCCCTTCTTTCTTGTGTTTCTTTCTTTGTAACTGATGGTATCCACAACTTGGATACTACGAAGCAATAATGACTTGGTTCATCCACAACTTGGATATCCACAACTTGGATACTACGAAGCAATAATGACTTGGTTCATCCACCCCCAACCTGGAGACTGTTTACTAATATAGTTTGGCTCATGATGTCTCTAAGTTGAGCAACGTTACTATTGACAGTCATCCAAGATGTAGATACTATATATGTAAATGTAAAATGAATTTTCAATTCATAATATGCATAAATTTTAATAACTACTTTTTGCATATCAATGTCGATTTTGTAGATAATTAATCATGGAGTACCCGCGGAATTAATCCAGAAAGTAAAGGAAGATGTTGCTTATTTCTTTAACCTTCCTTTGGAGCAAAAACAACCATTCAAACAATTACCAAACAACACTCAAGGCTACGGACAACTCTTTGTAACTTCAGAAGATCAAAAACTGGACTGGGCAGATTTGCTTAGTCTCTCTACTCAGCCACCAACAAACCGGGACATGAGATTCTGGCCTACAGACCCTCCGACGTTCAAGTTAGTATTCGATAATTAATTGAAACAATCAAATACAAGTTTAATTTATCAGAACTTTGCATGCGAGCAAAATGTTTTGAACCATACACGGAACAATTGGAATCTACATATTGCTCCTTAAATGTCTCAAACAACTCACACAATTCAGAGCACCTTACTCATATGCATGCGGCTATCCTAAGATTTGTACTCATCTGAATGTTTCTCTATGGGATTAAGTCTGCTTTCAATCATAACAACATTTTTTTTCTCCTTTTATTTCAGGGAGACACTGGATAAATACTCTACTGCATTGAAGGAAGTATCAACTTCTTTATTAAGATCAATGTCTGTGAGCTTCGGACTCGAGCCTGAATATCTAATCAATGTTTTTGAAGATCAAACTCAGGCTATGAGATTCAATTACTATCCACCATGTCCCAAAGCTAACAAAGTTTTGGGCCTCTCTCCTCATTCTGATGCCACTGGTTTAACAATCTTACTTCAAGCAAACAATGTTTCAGGTTTACAAATAAAGAAGAATGGTAAATGGTTCGTGGTTGAACCATTACCGGGAGCTTTTGTTGTAAATGTTGGTGATCTTCTTGAGGTAAGTCTCTCTTAATTGCACAAGTTTTTCTTAGTTTTTTAGTTAGCATCAGGGTGAAGCAAAGTCCACTTCATCTAACCTGAGATTTCGAAAATTTTTGGTGCCTCTAAATATTTTCATCTCTCCTGACTCTTGATATCCAAATGACAGTATCTTTCCGTCATCAAAACTAGTATACTAGAGGATGTATGTTCAACACCTATAATAGACCCTCCAACACATCATAATATTAGCGAATCTCTCTACAACATATTAACATCTCGTGACATTTACATGACGGGTATAAATAGCAGCCTAGCAGGCATATAACTTCATTTTGGAATAAAGGGTCAAATTTGCTCTTAACAGAATTTGGAGTAATAAGTGGCTAACATTCCGTAGTATGTGAAGTATATTTGTATTAACCCAACAAAATCAGCGTAAACATTGACTGAAGATGTCAACCAGCAAATGAAATCAACCTCACCAAACACAGTACAGTAAAGAATCTGTCATGATATCAACTTCACTAACTAATACCAAAGCACTAAATATTTATATGAGAAAGTGAAGGTATAAAAATATTGAGTGTGACATGTTAGGGCGTAGTCCGTACAATATCTCTTGTTTGATGAACATGACAAACATACCATATATATATATATATATATATATATATATATATATATATATATATATATATATATATATATATATATATATATATATATATATATATATATATATATATATATATATATATATATATATATATATATATATATATATATATATATTATTTTTATTTTTTTCTTTCTCTCAATTAGATATTTAGCAATGGAAGATACAAGAGTGTGGAGCACAGAGCAACGATTAACCCTGAGAATGCAAGAATCTCAGTAGCAGCATTCCACGCCTCCAGTGCACAAAATTATTGGCCCTCTTCCTGAACTATTAAAGGGAGGCGAAGAATTATACGGTACCGTGAGCGAGAAGAATATATGAAGGGTTATTTTGCAGCAAAGCTCGAAGGAAAGAGCCACTTAGAGCGCATAAAGATATCTAAAATGAAGAATTAGTATTTTCTAGTATATGCTTTCCTTGCATTTTTCTTTTAATATGTACTACCAATAAGCCTATTCTGTGCGTGAGAGTGTATTGTTCTTATGATAAAGTATGTCACTATGTCACTATTTGAAACAGAACATATTCGTGAAAGTTGAATGTAATCTAAATTGTCATGTTTCGCATTATGTATTCTGCCATTTCTCTTTTAAGGAATAAAGGAATTATTCCAAGTTAGTAGGCGTCAACTCTGTGACTTGATAATTATCATGATGCTATTGAATCTACTCTAATGGAGTAAGTGCAATATTGTACTTTAGGGGAATTGATGAATGTGAGTTTTGAAAGTGATATGGTTTTCAGTAGGAAGACATCACTACAAACTTCAATTTCCCTGTCTTCTAGCATGGCGGAGTATATGACATTGACAAAAGCAGAGAAAGAAGGCATCTTGAGTCTGAGATCGACCTCCATCTCTTGCACACTGAAACAAGTCTGATTCGTTCGACAAGGAACATTTTGAGTCGAAGTCTGTATCAAGATCAGAACATATGTCTATAAGCATTAGTAACTTACTAGACAAAACAAAAGTTAAAGACATCAAAGAGCTAAGTAACCTATGATTTATTGAACTGCTTTTTTCCTTTTTATAAGACCACAAGAGGGACAGCAGACTAGGATCATCAGAGATCTCAGGTTCAAGATTAGTTAGCGTCTTTGTTCCCTACACGGAAAAAAAGGGATTAATAGAATTTGCTTGCTACTTTGCCTTAATTTTTTCCTCAGAATTAATATAAAAACTTAACGATTGGAGATAATATTCTTTAGAAAATTTCAAGAAAATCTATGGTTTATACCGGAGAATATCTATACAAAACTATAGACAGTGAACGAATATCTTCTTTATAAAACAGAAAACAAATATCACATAGGAGGAAAAGAACAAAACAAATGAGGTAGGAGATCCTATTCCAGCTATAAATAGGAATACTAGTTCAATTAAAATATGTATAGCAAAAAGAATCCTAACTCAATTGCAACTAATTTTGTTTACATACCAATCCAAAATATACAAGAATTATTATGTATGCGTCTTTATACCATAAATATGCTAATTTTGTTCCTTTTTATACCATTGCTTGGTGTTTTTGTCAGTACTAGAAGTGTGTGTTTAATTGACACCAAAATTGAAACTATATATCGTAACATTGACACAAGAAATGCACATGCAACTAACCCTCTTTTATTCTCAAAGTAGGTATTTAGCAATGGAAGATACAAGAGCATCGAACATTGGGTAGCTGAGAATGCGCACATGTCAGTAGCTGCATTCCACTGGCCAGGATGCGAAACCATCAGCCCCCTTCCCGAGCTCTTGAAGTGAGGTGAAGAATCATACAGGACCATGAACCAAGATGACTTTATGAGCGCATACTTTGTAGCAAAACTCCATGGAAAGGACCATGTAGAGAGCATGAAGATATCCAAATGAAGAATTAATGTCGTTCATATATTATTTCCTTACAATTTCTATTAGTGTATACTGGCAATGTGAGAGTGCTTATGATGAAAATGTCAATATTTGAAAAATAACATATTCATGAGTGTTGGATGTAATAAATGTTCGAACATTGTTCAGGGCGTAACGATGTTCGTGCAATATCTCTTGTTTGATTAATAACAAACTCTTATTTGCTATTGATTAGTTCGTGAGATGATATATTTCAGAAATAAATATGTATGAACAAGTTGCGGTTTAAAACGATGCAAAAATCAACACAAATAGTTGATTTCAGCCTTGAACATTGATGGTCTCGAGGCACCATCGATGGTCGCACAAGTCATCGATGGACTATAGTCAACAATCTGTATTTTTCAGAAATGAGAAATCGAACCATTGATGGACTACAATCAACCATCGATGGTCGCTTCAATCATCGATGGACTATAGTCAATAATCTTTAATTTTTAAAAAACCAGAATTTGAACAATCGATAGACTACATGAAACAATCGATGATCATCAACGACCCATCGATGGTCGGGTTTAACCATCGATGATTTGAAAACGTTTTGGCAGATTTCCAGATTTAATCTCAGCCGTTTGATGATAGATTTAATCTCCTATTGCAACACTGATTAGAGAACCTTTTTCCAACTCAATGAAGGTCTATTTAAAGAGGGATTGAGGAAGAGATTAATAAAAAGTAAGAAAAAGGCAATTTGCATAAGATTGAGAGATCAAATTCTAGGGTTTGGTGAGAGTTTGAGTTTTGAGAATTTGATTCCCTGAGCCTCGTTCAACTTCTTCTCATCGCGCTCAACATCAGAGGATTGTGTTAGTGAGGAGGAGTGCCCTTTGCATTCAACATCAACATCGTTTCTTCACAGATCATCATCGACATATATTTGAAGAAGAATTTCTTTAAAAGGGCTGTAAGATCTTTTTAATTGTGCTTTAATTATTTTGGGTTGGTTTTGTATTTTAAACTTGTGAGTTTGTGACTTACTCAAGAGGTAATTGAGGGTTGACATACTCAAGCCGGTGAATTGAGGGTAGCAAGCTAGGGCTCTATTTCTTCGGTCATTGTGAGGAGTTGAGTATCTCATTTGGTTTTGGGTAGATTCGGGGTCCTATTTGTAAAGAATCTTGAATCGGATTATGATTCAAGAGAACTCGGTCATAGGAAAGAAGCCCTTCACGAAAAGAAGGATAGAATTTTGATCCGAACCACTATAAAAATCTCATGAATTACGATGTTGGTTGCTTTCAATTTTTCTCATATTTTA
Organism: Asparagus setaceus; assembly: GCA_012295165.1. Lineage (NCBI taxonomy): Eukaryota > Viridiplantae > Streptophyta > Magnoliopsida > Asparagales > Asparagaceae > Asparagus > Asparagus setaceus. The sequence continues at coordinate 19,446,962 of CM022708.1, read as the reverse complement.
TTTTATTTGTATATTGACTTTAGTCAAAAATTATAGTAATCCTATTCATCCCCTCTAGGTTTGCATCCGTTCTAACAAGTGGTATCGAGCCTCATTACCCATCTTTAGGTATCACAACTTAGGGTAAAGATGTCAAGCCATACTGCTTTAGATTTTCCTAAAGGACATGTTTGTCAACTAACCCCCACTTTTGATGGCACCAATTACACATATTGGAAAGCACATATGAAAGTTTTTCTATTGTCCACTAGTTTAGATATTTGAGAGAGTGTAGAACATGGGTATAAAGAACCTACTACTGAGGTAGATGATATTACAATTATTCTAACCAAGGATAAGTGGACTCCACAGCATAAACAAATTTATTCTCACAATTCAAAAGCCATGAATGCTTTATATTGTTCTCTTACTGCTGAAGAATTTAACTGTGTTTCTAATTGTTTTAATGTGAGAAATTTGGAAAATACTTGAAGTCACTCATGAAGGAACTTAGCAGGTTAAGGAGGCAAAGCTCGCAACGCTGGTGAGAAAATATGATAATTTCAAGATGAAGGCCTCAGAAAGCATTCAGGAGATGTTTACACGATTCACCGATATCATGAGCAAATCAAAATTCTTAGGGAAGGATTACGACAACGAGGAGCTATGCAGAAAAGTACTCCATTCGCAGGTTAAGGAGAAAATATGAGCTTGGATAGTTATAATTTGATAAGAATTACAAAATATTTGATTATTAGAAATTTTCAATTATGGATAGATTTAATTTGATGAGAATTCCTAGGTGAATATAAGATTAGGTGTCCACGTGTCATTTTCTGATAGAATAAAGGGACATATGGATATTCATGATGACACATGTCAACTTTTTGTGCATTTATAATATTACACATGTTAATTTTCTAGCATTTAGAAATTCGACCAATTTCTCTTTATATATAAAGGGGATAAAACTAGTATTTTAAAGTGTGAAAATGAGTTTCATCATTTTAACTGGTATCAAATGGATCGAAATGGGTATTGAAATTAAAAAGACGAGAACTAATGAAAATATTTTAATAGTGAGACTATTGTAGTGGTAACTGTTTTATTGTTGGAAAGTGCAAAATATATTTGATCATAGATAAGAATCTAATAGTGCATATGGATGTATTTGTAATATTGTAAGATGTGAGGGTGTATATGTAAAGTTCAATGTCTATATATATGATATCTGAGGGACCCTAGGTTGGCTAGGGTTGAAGCCACCTTATTCTCCCATCTTTCTCTAATATTGAACATGGTATCCAAGCTCAAGAAAACTATTATTCGAGTCATAGCTAATCTCCTCATCGTCATCCAAACTCGGATCATAGAGATCAATGTGATCTTGTCGTTGTCGTCTTCTTCTTGCCAATGCTCGTCACTTCATCATCTTCTCCAATCATCAACCACGGCGTTAACCCTAACCTAATCTAACTCGACAGAAACACCTCATCATGGAAAGCCTCTCTCGATCATCGACAACAGCCGCTCCCTCAGTTGATAGTAACGTATATGTTGCATCCTCTCTCTCATCCTCTTACGCACTTTTGATGATACCGACGACAACCACAACCTTCTCCACCTCTTCCACCTAGCCACGCGTCCCGCAACCTCTGCAAGTTCCACTTCGATAACAACCACAATCTCTCCTCTTCAAATTGACTGTTCTTCTCCGACTCTGATCATCACCATTGTACCCCTCTCTGCACAATTCCCGCTTCCCACTACTGCCGTACCACCCCCACCTCTACCTCCACTAAAAATCTTGTGGTCGACAATTGTCCCTCTCCTCTCACAACTTTCGTGGTCGCAGAACCCGATTCTTGCCTCGCTGACCCCTCCATCTTCCATGCCCAATCTTAGCATCAATCAAGTGGCAGCGGGCTTGCATGGCTTGAATATCTCTGATGGCATCAACAAAGGGCAGCTTCTTGGCTATGACACCCCTCCAACCCCACCTTATGTTCCCTCTACACTCATGGCGCCAAATGTTACAAATTTAGTTACTGTTAAACTATCTGCTGTGGAGGATTACCTGCCATGGACGACTCAACTTACTACTTTTTTGATTTCTCATAACCGTATGGTTTCATGGATGGATCATACCCGCCGCCTCCAATGTACATGCTGGCAGTCAACATATTAGCACTAATTACGTTTCCTGGATTAGAATTGATCGAGTCTGTTACCATTGCTCTTTGCAACTTTGTCACGCGAAATCTTGGTTGAAGTGCATGATTTGGCACATTCCTATCAGATTTGGAATAGGCTACAAAATCATTTCCTCACTAGTAGTTTGGCAAGAGCTATGGAATTGAAGCGTACACTCACAACAACCAAGAAATTAGACACACAATATATGGAATACTATCTCCGGGACATCAAGAATTGGTGCAGTACACTCTTTTTGGCCTAAACAGTGATTATGAATCATTGATTACTACATTCACGTATTTTGGATGTTCCATCACTTTTGATGATCTAAGATCCAAGTTAATTATTCATGAGAAGCGGGTAAAATATCTCAAGGGAATGGCACTAGAACCCCCACAACACCAGGCACCTGCTATAGTCACTACAACAGTAGGTTATGCATCCCAGGATTAGCAGACTAACAGTCAGAATTAAGGTCTTAATATGAATCAGGCAAATGGTCGTGGAAATTGGCGAGGTGATTGTGGTCGTGGAAATCAAGATGGTCGTGGTCGTTACAACTATGATAGTCGAGGTGGTCAAAATCAGCAATTCAATCCAGCGTATTGTGCACAAAACTGAGGTCTTAATATGAATCAAGCAAATGGTAATCTCTTCTAGTCCTCTTGATCATAATCACTCTACTTTATCTTCTAATTTTATGACATTGCCAGCTAATGAATCGTCTAATGGAATATTGGGATCTTGCCCATCAATAGTTATTTGTCAGTTGTGCTTTAGTCCAAGTCATACAACACCCTCTTTTCCTCGCTATTTTCCTCGGGGTGCACTACCCAATTCACCTCCTAATGCTGCTCCATCATTTGCCACCATGTCTATTGGTGATGCGAATGAGGTTCTGTGGTTTCCAAACTCCGCTGCTTCCTCCTACATGAAACCATATGAGAGTATACTATCTTGTTCATCTCCTTACACAGACCAAATTAGCGTACTAGTACAAAATGGGAACATGTTATCTATTGCTAATATTGGTGATGTACATTCAAAATCTTCTGCTTGGCCTCTTCACTTAAAATCTATTTAGCATGTCCCACATCTTGAACATAGTTTAATATCAGTTTAACGTTTATGTGATGACAACAATTGTGTGGTTAATTTTAACTCCTCTTCTATGCATGTTAAGGACAAAACAATGGGGAAAGTTCTTCTTGAGTCTTGGTAAGAATGGTGTCTATCCCTCTACCCATCTCTCACTGAGTATGCACAAGCATTAGTGTCATTGAGGGAGTGATAGTTGGCATTGTAGGTTAGGTCATGCCTTTAGAGTTTTGTTACTCTTAAGTCTAATAAGGCTATTGTGGCTGACCACCAAGTTTGACAATAAGTGTGTTTTTTGTAAGCTAGAAAAATCGCATCGGTTACCTTTTAATGAAGTTGAATATTGTTATAGCACTCCTTTATTTTTAATACATTCTGATGTTTGGCTGTAGGCGTCGAAAATTGCCTAAGTCCCCGAACATAACTCGTGACAGTGAGTTGATGACCGATGAGCCATCCGACAATATAACGGTGAACCGGTGATATCGTAACAACAAGCGAGTGAACAAAGCGCAATAAGCATCGGCGAAGTATCACGAGTCAATGGGAGCGGCAAAACAACGAAGAAGCGACTCAACCATGAGTGCGGGATACCCATAAAAGACTTAGCACCACGTGTGTCTTGTTCCTACCATGGGCATTGCACCTATGGAGGTTGTATATCTCCTTTCTAGCTTTCTAGCATCTTGGATCAACTCATTCGAACGGACGAGAGAGTTAGAGCGAAACAAGAGGGTCCAGCTGTTTCACATCTGCGAGGATTCCAATGATGTCTCACATATTTAGACCATGATACGGTTCGAATATGAGGAAGATCAAAATATAGAAGTTGTATCTCTCTTCATAAGCTTTCCAAAACATCTTTAATCGCATCAATAGGTCGGATGAGAGAATTAGAGCTAAAATAGCGGGGCATATCGGACTCGGCGGGCGAGACAGACTCGGCCCGAGCCATAAAACGCGTTTTTGACGGTTTTCTCGGGATTTGAGCCTTCCAACCACCTTGATATTATCTCTAAACATGGTTAAGAGATTATGGGCTGAAGATATGATCAAATCATCCATTCTTATCGAAAACAAGGCTTCTAAAATCTATAAATACCGCCGAGGGCCTTCATTGAAAGAGGTCGAGAAAAAGCTTTCGAAGCCTTGTCGGAGTTAAGAGTAAGAGGAGCACGAATTTGAGGAGAAGGAACAGATCTTGGCGAACTCTTAAGGGCTATTATCATCCTTTGTGAGATAATCCGGGCTATTATCCTCCTTCGTGAGATAATCCCCTCAAAAGGTTCGATCGGCCGGATCTACAAGGTGAGGCAGTCGAATTGACTCTGAACAGTGCGTGATTTCTCCTAGTAGATCTCACCGCTCGGCGATCCTCTCGCCGTGGCGTGATCCCGGCGATCCTCTCCTTCGTGAGTGTGATCCCCTTAGAACCGTTTCCTTCGTGAAACGAGCCCCTTCGTCTGTAGTTCGAGAGAGTTTCCTTTCGGATCGGGATTCTGCGGTGGTCCACGGACACAAAAGTCCCGACGAGGGCAAAGAACCCGCAAGCGGGATCTCGATATAACAGAGAGCCTCGTGTTTGTTCAAAAGGATAAAAGTTGTAATCTTTTTTGATTTTCATTGTACGCCTTAAAATAAAAGGCATTTCTTTTGAATTTTGTTGTAGGCCAAAGAAGCTGTAAGCAAGTTCAAATCAATGACAATCATCCCAACTTTTACCGCGAACAAGCTGGCGACCACAGTGGGAGCCAACGATCTCAGATCTGAGATCGTCGTGTCGCAACCGCGGATCGAGATCTTGCCTCCAAAGAAGGCCTTTTCATGGAGGAGGGCGCAAGAAGACAACCCTCATACAACCGTTGCCGAGATCTCCCCTCACAACTTTATTCCGGCAATCCAGCAAGCCAGGGGTTCAGATCACAACGTGTTGATTTCGAAAAGAAGAGACGCGTCAAAGCGTAGCGCCAAGCTCGTCAACTTGCAAAGATGTTGGAGCAGTTGATGGAATCGCTACTATGCGGACTTGGAGTGAGAAGCGTCGGCCACCTCAAATCGCGCAATTCCTCCAATCCATCGACCGAGCGAATGGGTTCTCGTCAAGAGAACTTCGTTCGACCACTGAAGGCGTGTGCGTGGAAACGCGCGTGCGCTCAAGCTTCGGCGCTCATGCAAGAAAGACACAAGACTTGAACAAGAGGAAGTGGTCAAAACCACAAAAATCGTCAAGTTTGGGTGCCAAAGCCAAGACGACACAAAAATCGAGTGCAACACGGTAGAATCCTCCTTTCAACGCCGACGCGGTCCATGCGCCTCGGCCCGAGATTGGGGTGGCGTATGCACTCTGTCAAACCGATCACTACCCAAAGGTGTCTGTCGCATCCAAACAAACCGGACACCTCAATATGCGTGTTCGTGCCGTGCATAAGAAATTCCGGTCAGCGTCTAGGGGTTCATGTCGAGGCCCAGGAGCCCGTTAAGACTCCACGCTCGCAAGGAGGTTGTCTTAAACGAGCGACTCCTGATGTGACCTTGGATCGTTCAAAGGCGATAACAAATAAGCCTGAGAATGTCAACAAGGTTCTTCATCCCCAAAAGAAGACGTGTCCGTCAAAAGACAACGTTATACTTGAGGTACCACACCAACAAGCGATGGATTGCTCCAATGAGTCTGCCATCATCGGGGGTGTGAAGAAATCCCAAAAGGAGAGTGTTCAAGAAACTCACTCTCATCTATAGAGACTATCGAGTGATGTCGTCAAAATGTAGCGCGGGGACCGTTTCACAAAAGGTCTCGATGTTCGAGAAACTTACTGCTGAAGCGTCGAAGCCCAAGCCAAAACGCTTCCACCAGAGAAAATCCTCCCTCCAGGATGATGAATTCCTTGAAGTCACCATCAACATGGTTGGCAAAGAAAAGTCGGTAATTACTTCAAAAGTCTCTAATCCCGACTTTTCTCCTGGAAGAAAAATTGATTCAGGGATAGCTCAACGGATGTCTCAGCTCCAACTAGAAGCCGTCAGACATAGGGATTACCCGGAGATCCATGAAGGACTATCCTCGAGTGATGAACTTTCGGATACTTGCTCCGCAATCGCCTCTGACGATACAATGTCCAGCACGGGACAAGCTCGGGAAGCGTTCATGGTCGCTCCTGACCAGGTGACCCAAATAATTCAGGACGCTCTAGCCAGGCAGAAAGAGAACTTCAAGTTTGAAATGGAGATGGCTATGCAGCAGATGAGAGAGATGCATGACCAACAAATCCGAGCTCTGACGAATCATCAGGGTGAAACAAGTCGTCGCAATAACGCCGACCAAGAGGAAAGCAACTCAGACAGGGACGAAGATCGCAACGCAAATAGCCAAAACTCTGGGGGTGGTCCCATTGTTATTCCTCAAAATCGTCTGAAGGAAAATGCAGGCGAGGATGAAATGATGAAAGAGCTGGAGGATAAGGTCAACGCCTTGATTTCCTCAAAGGTAAAGAAACCGGGATGCCATGTCCGGTACCCAAGAGAGTGGGTCGATCCGTATCCGTCGAAGTTTAATTTGATTAACTTCATACCGTTCGGAGAAGGGATCCCTCACTCGACATTTGTCTATTTCAAATCCCACTTGGCGTTATTTACGTTACGAGCCCTTGATGGTTCGGTCATTCGTTGGCACTCTTGAGGACGCCGATTGGTACCGCCGTCTCAAGCGAGGAGCATCAATAGTTGGGGCGACATGGACTCGTACCTCAATAATTTCTTTACGCGACAACGAAGTATCGATCGGAACCCTTTGGACGAGAAGCGAAGGATGGGGAGTCTGTTGACGGCTTTGTTAAGCGCTTCGCAACAAGGCTATGAGCTGCGAGGATCACATCCGGAGAGGAATTCATTCAGCGGACGTGCCACAATAATCTTTCAATCAATGTCTTGGAAGTCCTGGGGGTTATGCCATCCAAAATATGGAAAGAGCTGAAAGAGCGCGGGGAGCAAGCTGAACGCTTCCTCAAAAGGAAAAAGGCCGAAAGAGGCCAACCGATGGCTAAAGCGCCGCAGCTGGCGATGACATTCATCAACAGCAACCTTGGGGGCAACAAAGGACTCCTAAGTTGAGATTCCAGGAGAGTATTCTTTCGATGATGATGAAGTTCCGCCATCTTCAAATATCTCCTCGATAACAACAAAATCAAGCGCCACCTATCATGAATCGGAGGAAGCTAGCAATACTCGGATCAAAATGCGTATGCCGCAGGAGGGTCCATCACCCACCAAGGCTTGTATTACTCTCAAGAATAACATCCAAGCCTTGGTTGGCGCGCCATAACGAAATAGGCCAAACAAGAATGGCAAACACTCGATAGGTACATGAGTATAAAGCTGCTCCTGCACTCCAACGGGTATCACAGTATAAAGTGCTCCCTCGCACTCAGAGCATATCACAGTATAAAGCTCCTTTCCTCCGATGAGTATAAGAGGTTAAAGCTGCTCCTCCGTTACTCCAAAAGGTATATGAGTATAAACTACTTTCTATTTTGTTGAGAAGTTCACGGAGAATATCTTCTATAAAATATTCTTAAGGATAACTTGACAAACCCAATTTACTCCCTGGTTCAGTCTTCTGACGCCGAACAACGTCACAATGAAAAATTGCCGATTGGATTTCAAGAAAAAATTCACGATGCCGGTCAACGTCGTAAAGAGAGTTTACCAATCTAAAGATACATCTCAAAAATATTTCTCGGCGTGGTCAGTCCTACAACGAGTATCCACGAGAAAGTTCACCGATTAAGGGCGAACCCTCAATCTCTTCCCGCTATGGTCGGTTCTACGTGCGGCACGAATGGAGAATTCGCGATCCAAGGTTAAGCCTCACGAAATTGGATGGTCAGTTCACTACAACTCACCAGCATAAGCTAAAATAAGAAAATTCATTCATGGTATTTGATTCAAGACTTCAATAGCGGTCGGACAATAAATCACGACACCGCGACACTTTCGATCATCCTACAAAGCCTGGATAGTCCGAAGAATTAGAGAAGTCAAGATTGAAGCCATTTTCGGTCTCGTTATCTTGGTGAAGGTTGGGGCCTATCATATCCATATTTGGCTCCTTCTATAAAAGAGCGAGACCGAAACACTTTGGAGGGGGTATCTGTAGGCGTCGAAAATTGCCTAAGTCCCCGAACATAGCTCGTGACAGTGAGTTGATGACCGATGAGCCATCCGACAATATAACGGTGAACCGGTGATATCGTAACAACAAGCGAGTGAACAAAGCGCAATAAGCACATCGGCGAAGTATACGAGTCAATGGGAACGGCAAAACAACGAAGAAACGACTCAACCATGAGCTGCAGGATACCCATAAAAGACTTAGCACCACGTGTGTCTTGTTCCTACCATGGGCATTGCACCTATGGAGGTTGTAGATCTCCTTTCTAGCTTTCTACGCATCTTGGATCAACTCATTCCGAACGGACGAGAGTTAGAGCCGAAACAACCGAGAGGGTCCAGGCTGTTTCACATCTGCAGGATTCCAATGATGTCTCACACATTTAGACCATGATACGGTTCGAATATGAGGAAGATCAAAATATAGAAGTTGTAGCTCTCTTCACCAGCTTTCCAAAACATCTTTAATCGCATCAATCGGAGGTCGGATGAGAGAATTAGAGCTAAAATAGCCGGGGCATATCGGACTGTCGGCCAGGCCGAACAGACTCGGCCCGTAACGCCCAAAACGCGTTTTTGACGGTTTTCTCGGATTTGAGCCTTCCAACCACCTTGATATTATCTCTAAACATGGTTAAGAGATTATGGGCTGAAGATATGATCAAATCATCCATTCTTATCGAAAACAAGGCTTCTAAAATCTATAAATACCGCCGAGGGCCTTCATTGAAAGAGGCGTCGAGAAAAGCTTTAGAAGCCTTGGGTTGGGAGAGTAAGAGGAGCACGAATTTGAGGAGAAGGAACAGATCTTGGCGAACTCTTAAGGGCTATTATCATCCTTTGTGAGATAATCCCGGGGCTATTATCCTCCTTCGTGAGATAATCCCCTCAAAAGGTTCGATCGGCGCTTGGATCTGTCGCGGGTAAAGGTGGTCATTTCTGAGCGGCTGTGATTTCTCCTAGTAGATCTCACCCGCTCCGTGATCCTCTCGCCGTGGCGTGATCCCCGCGATCCTCTCCCGTGAGTGTGATCCCCTAGAGCCGTTTCCTTGAAGCAGAGCCTTCGTCAGTAGTTCGAACCGAGTTTCCACTTTCGGATCGGGATTCGCGGTGGTCCACGGACACAAAAGTCCCGACACAGGCAAAGAACCCGCATAGCGAGGATCTCGATATAACGAGAGCCTCGTGTTTGTTCAAAAGGATAAAAGTTGTAATCTTTTTGATTTTCATTATGCGCCTAAAAATAAAAGGCATTTCTTTTGAATTTTGTTGTAGGCCAAAGAAGCGTAAGCAAGTTCAAATCAATGACAATCATCCCAACTTTTACGCGAACAAAGCTGGCGACCAGTGAGCCAAGCGATCTCGAATCTGAGATCGTCGTGCATAACCGCGGATCGAGATCTTGCCTCCAAAGAAGGCCTTTTCATGGAGGAGGCGCAGAAGACAACCCTCATACAACCGTTGCCGAGATCTCCCCTCACAACTTTATTCCGGCAATCCAGCAAGCCAGGGGTTCAGATCACAACGTGTTGATTTCGACGAAGAGGGCACGTCAAAGGCGGCGCCAACGCCAAGCTCGTCAACTTGCAAAGATGTTGGAGCAGTTGATGGAATCCGCTATATGCGGAGTACGAGGAAGCGTCGGCCACCTCAAATCGCTTGCAATTCCTCCAATCCATCGACCGACGAATGGGTTCGTCAAGAGAACTTCGTTCGACCACGAAGGCGTGTTGAGCGTGGTACGTGCGTGCGCTCAAGCTTCGCTCATGCAAGAAAGACACAAGACTTGAACAAGAGGAAGTGGTCAAAACCACAAAAATCCCGTCAAGTTTGGGTGCCAAAGCCAAAGACGACACAAAAATCGAGTGCAACAGTAGAATCCTCCTTTCAACGCCAAGCCGATCCATGCGCCTGCCCCGAGATTGGGGTCGCGTATGCACTCTGTCAAACCGATCACTACAAAGGTGTCTGTCGCATCCAAACAAACGGGACACCTCAATGCGTGTTAGGTGTGCGTGCATAAGAAATTCGGTCGGCGTCTAGGCGGGGTTCATGTCGAGGCCGAGGCCGCTTAAGACTCCACGCTTCGCAAGGAGGTTGTCTTAAGCGGCGACTCCTGATGTGACGGATCGTTCAAAGGCGATAACAAATAAGCACGAGAATGTCAACAAGGTTCTTCATCCCCAAAGAAGCGTGTCCGTCAAAGACAACGTTATACTTGAGGTACCACACCAACAAGCGATGGATTGCTCCAATGAGCCGCGCCATGGTGGGGGTGAGAAATCCCAAAGTGTTCAAGAAACCAACTCTCACTCTCCATATAGGAGACCTATCGAGGCGTATCGTCAAAATGTAGGCGCCCGGACCCGTTCACAAAAGGTCGATGTTCGAAAACTTACTGGCGTCGAAGCCCAAGCCAAAACACTTCCACCGAGAGAAAATCCTCCCTCCGGGATGATGAATTCCTTGAAGTCACCATCAACATGGTTGGCAAAGAAAAGTCGGTAATTACTTCAAAAGTCTCTAATCCGACTTTTCTCTGGAAAAAATTGATTGAGGGATAGCTCAACGGATGTCTCACTCAACTAGAAGCCGTCGGACATAGGGATTGGAGATCCATGAAGGACTATCCTCGAGTGATGAACTTTGGGATACTTTCTAATCGCCTCCTCGGCGATACAATGTCCGGCCGAGGACAAGCTCGGGAAGCGTTCATGGTCGCTCCTGACCAGGTGACCCAAATAATTCAGGACGCTCTAGCCAGGCAGAAAGAGAACTTCAAGTTTGAAATGGAGATGGCTATGCAGCAGATGAGAGAGATGCATGACCAACAAATCCGAGCTCTGACGAATCATCAGGGTGAAACAAGTCGTCGCATATGCGCAGACCAGGGAAAGCAACTCGGGCGAGGGGCGAAGATCGAACGCAAATAGCCAAAACTCTGGGGGTGGTCCCATTGTTATTCCTCAAAATCGTCTGAAGGAAAATGCAGGCGAGGATGAAATGATGAAAGAGCTGGAGGATAAGGTCAACGCCTTGATTTCCGCTCAAGAGGTAAAGAAGACTGGGATGCCATGTCCGTACCCAAGAGAGTGGGAGTCGATCCCGTATCCGTCGAAGTTTAATTTGATTAACTTCATACCGTTCGACGGAAAGGGATCCCCCACTCAGCATTTGGTCTATTTCAAATCCCACTTGGGCGTTATTTCTGGTAACGAGCCCTTGATGGTTCGGTCATTCGTTGGCACTCTTCGAGGAGCTGCCTTCGATTGGTACCGCCGTCTCAAGCCAGGGAGCATCAATAGTTGGGACGACATGGAAAGCTCGTACCTCAATAATTTCTTTGGCAGGCGACCTGAAGTATCGATCGGAACCCTTTGGACGAAGCGAGAAGGATGGGGAGTCTGTTGGCGGCTTTTAAACGCTTCAACAAGGCTATGAACTGCAGGGATCCTGTCACAGAGAATTCATTCTGCGGACGTGCCACAATAATCTTTCAATCAATGTCTTGGAAGTCCTGGGGGTTATGCCATCCAAAATATGGAAAGAGCTGAAAGAGCTGGGGAACAAGTGAACGCTTCCTCAAAGGAAAAAGGCGAAAGGCCAACCGATGGCTAAAGCGCTGGCGATGACATTCATCAACGGCAACCTTGGGGGCAACAAAGGACTCCTAAGTTGAGATTCCGTGAGGAGTATTCTTTCGATGATGATGAAGTTCCAGCCATCTTCAAATATCTCCTCGATAACAACAAAATCAAAACCTATCATGAATCGAGGAAGCTAGCAATACCGGATCCAAAGTCTTGCGTACAGGAGGGTCCATCACCCACCAAGGCTTGTATTACTCAAGAATAACATCCAAGCCTTGGTTGGCCAGCCGTCATACGCGAAATAGGCCAAACAAGAATGGCAAACACTCCGATAGGTACATGAGTATAAACTGCTCCCTCTGCACTCCAACAGGTATACGAGTATAAAGTGCTCCCTCACTCTCAGGCGATATATCTGGTATAAGCGCCCTTTCCTCCGATGAGTATAAGAGGTTAAACTGCTCCTCCGTTACTCCAAAAAGGTATATGAGTATAAACTACTTTCTATTTTGTTGAGAAGTTCCTGGAGAATATCTTCTATAAAATATTCTTAAGGATAACTTGACAAACCCCAATTTACTCCCACTGGGTTCAGTCTTACGACGCCGAACAACGCGTCACAATGAAAAATTGCCGATTGGATTTCAAGAAAAAATTCACGATGCCGGTCAACGTGCGTAAAGAGAGTTTACCAATCTAAAGATACATCTCAAAAATATTTCTCCGGCGTGGTCCTACGAGTATCCACGGTAGAAAGTTCACCGATTAAGGGCGAACCCTCAATCTCTTCCCGCTATGGTCAGTTCTATAAGCGGCGCAATGGAGAATTCGCGATCCAAGGTTAAGCCTCACGAAATTGGATGGTCAGTTCGACTACAACTCACCAACGAAGCTAAAATAAGAAAATTCATTCATCGGTATTTGATTCAAGACTTCAATAGCGGTCGACAATAAATCACGACACCATGACACTTTCGATCATCCTACAAAGCACCGGATAGTCCGAAGAATTAGAGAAGTCAAGATTCAAGCCATTTTCGTCTCGTTATACTTTGAAGGTTGGGGCCTATCATATCCAGTATTTCGCTCCTTCTATAAAAGAGCGAAGAAACACTTTGGAGGATCTGTGGCGTCGAAAATTGCCTAAGTCCCCGAACATAGCTCGTGACAGTGAGTTGATGACCGATGAGCCATCCGACAATATAACGGTGAACCGGTGATATCGTAACAACAAGCGAGTGAACAAAGCGCAATAAGCACATCGGCGAAGTATACGAGTCAATGGGAACGGCAAAACAACGAAGAAACGACTCAACCATGAGCTGCAGGATACCCATAAAAGACTTAGCACCACGTGTGTCTTGTTCCTACCATGGGCATTGCACCTATGGAGGTTGTAGATCTCCTTTCTAGCTTTCTAACGCATCTTGGATCAACTCATTCGAGAACGGACGAGTTAGAGCCGAAACAATAGAGGGTCAGTGATGCGCCACATTCACCTTCGTGTGCTTCCCGAAGGACCTCTCCTGCCTCTTTGTTTGAGAGGCATCGGAGCAAAAGACCGTCGTACCCCCGGCGATATAACATCTGGGTTTCCGTGTCGTAAAAGAATCTTGGAGCTCTTCGCCGGATTGACTCTCTCTCCTTCACGTCTTCTGGTAGAATACCATGTAAGACGTAATCGATGATAGGAAAGCGCCAATCTCGGGGCTCCAACTTGGTTTGGGTTGTATACACTTCTTTGGTAACTACCCCCTTATCTCCTTGTGCCTCTTCGTATAATGGTACAAAGAGTTGGTGAGTCCTGACCGTAACTAGTTGCTCGGTCTCGGAAGGTTGTGCGAGCGACACAGCTAACGCCGCCAGTGCATCCGCATAAGCGTTTTGGAGGCGCGGGATATATTCGATGAAAAATTCTTCGAATGAGTCTGCTATTTCAACAGCTATCTGATGGTAGGGGATTAGATCCGGATTCCTGACTTCGTAGTCACCACGAACCTGCTTAACTATCAATTGCGAATCGCCGTATGCTTCGAGATATTCGACCCCCAGCTCCTTGGCGAAACTAAGTCCAATAAGTAGTGCGTTGTATTCGGCTACATTATTGGAACAAGGTTCGGTGAGCGAATAAGCGCGGGGCATGACATGATTCCCTGGGGAAACTAAGACGACGCCGACTCCGGCGGAAATCTTAGAACATCCGGGGGCGCTTGCCACATTGGTGGCCCGAGAAGCTCCATCAAAATACAGTCGCCATATTTGTTGGTGCGATGTAGTGTTGACTTCGTGGACTTCATCAGGAAGATCGTCATATAGCTCAACTGCATCCGTTGTCGGGCTGGCAGCCAAGAGATCACAAATCGCTTGTCCTTTGACTGACTTCTGTTGTTTGAAATACAAGTCATATTGGGACAAGAGCAAGGCCCATTTCGCCAAACGCCAACTCATTGAGGTTTGGGTCATAAATATTCGGACCGGATTCGTTAGAGATAACATAAATCGCTTGTCCGACTAAATAGTGTCGCATCTTCGAATCGCGAACACCAATGCAAACCGCGCTTCTCGACCATTGGATATCGAGACTCGGCCGACTAATGTTCTCGAGATAATACTGCTTTACTGTTAGTGACGCTATCGTCGTCTTGCGCGAGTAAAGCTTAACGAGTGATCCGTTGCCTTGGCGTAGATCAAAAGCGGTTTTCCGACAGCGGTGCAACAAACGGGAGGTTTAGCGAGATCGACTTGATCTCTTCAATGCCTTCGGCGTGCGTCCCAAATATATGACGCCCTTCTTGTTCAACTTGGAGAACGGGCACTTCCGGATAGGTTCGATATGAACCGCTCGGATGTACGCCAATCGCCCTTGTAACCCCCGAGTTCTCTCGGATTTCGGAGGTTGCAACTCTTGAATTGCCTTCACTTTGTCGATCGACGTGGATTCCTTTGTCGGTGGCAATGGCCGAGGAACTTGCCACTGGACATCCCAAGGAAGGATTTGGCAGGGTTCATCTTTAGCTGATGAGTCCGCATGAGTTCGAATACCGTTCTAAGATCTTTGATGTGATCTCCTTTGTCACGGCTTTTCACGACCAAATCGTCGACGTAGCATTCGACCGTTTTCCGAAGATGATCCTGGAAAATCTCCGTCATTGCTCTCTCGGTATGTTCGCGGCATTTTGAGGCGAGCGGCATGACCGTGTAGCAATATATGCCGATGGGTTCGGCTATTGTGTGTTTGGCGTCATCGGGGTGCATCTTGATTTGATTATACCCCGAAAAGCCATCCATAAAGGACATTCTTTCAAATCCACACGTGTTGTCAACTATGACATCAGTGATTGGAAGAGGAAAGTCATCTTTCGGGCAAGCCGCGTTGAGGTCTCTGTAGTCGACACAGATCCTAATCGACCCATTCTTCTTCATGACCGGGACTATATTTGCCACCCAATCCGGATGTTGAATTTCTTCGATGAATCCCGATTCTATGAGTTTCTTCACTTCGTCAACGATTGCCTCCAATATTTGTGGACGAAACCGTCTTTGCTGTTGCTTGACAGGTTTGACCTCCGCCTTGATGTTGAGGCGATGTGTTGCCACATTAGGGTCGAGTCCTGGCATGTCCTCGTAACTCCAAGCGAATACATCGATATACTCCCTGATTAGGGCAATCAACTCTTCCTTTTCTTCCGAGGGGAGCGTATTGCTAATGTTAATGAGCTTAGGATGTTCTCCATCACCCATATTAACCTGGACTACCTCATCCTTAGTGGGGGGTTCTCTTTGTTCGAACTGTCCCAAAGCGCTCTTGGTTGATGGATCCATGGGTCTTCCCATGTTGGCATGTCTTCATCACTCTCAACGATGAGAATTCGGCCGTAGCCATATTTGACATCAAAGCCTTGAAAGCTTCTCCAAGGCTGGTGTCAGAATCCCACGCCGAAGAATCAGACGAATGTCCGTCTCCCTCAAAGGGTGGATTATTATCAATCAGCCACGAGCATTCATCTTCTGAGGAGGATTCGTATCCCAATCCCCTTCTAAATGCATAGTAATTATCCGGCTTTCCTCTTGGGACATATGCCGCTTTAGGAGGGGTTCGAGGGCCTCGTCCGAAACATAGGCCTTCCCCTCGTGTCAAGTTATACCCCCATTTCTTCATGATACCCAGTGTTTCTGGACTATATCTGAATGTGTGGAGGATAGGCCCATTGTCATCTTCATCTTCTTCTAAGCGATTACGTTGGGCGCATCTCCTTTTCCGTAAACCAAGTCTTTTTCACTACTTGATCTTCGTGGGATGACGAGTGTTGTCCCAAAAGAGTCTCGGAACTGCTTTTGTGTAAAGCAATATGACCGAGTTGGTAGGTGCAACTCTGGATCATTGTATAAACCTGTCATCACATCATTCAAAAACAGAGGATACTCTAAATCGTCATTTATTGATTCATCGGCAATTTGCCAATTACAATGTTCATCTGACGATTCTTCATCGTCAAGATTGATTACAAGGGGTACAATGTCATTTAAAACAAAACCTCCACTATAACCAAGCCCGGTTTCGGTATCAGCTTCTTCACCGCTGTCCGTACCTTGGGCCGATGGTTCGTTTTGAACTCATTACCGTAGAGGAGAGAATCAGTGAAATAATTCTCCATCCCCTTAAACGGTTGTTTGTCCGCGACCACCGTCTTGACCTCATTATTCGTGTCTACATATTTGAGACACTGATGAAGAGTAGACGGGACTATAACGTTATTGTGGATCCAAGGTCGACCCAACAACAAGTTATAGGAAGTCTCTGCGTCAATCACATAGCAGGTGACTTCGACTTTAAGTCCCCATTTGGCACTTAATCCGATTTTACCAAGCGGACCCACCGGTGTTAAATCCGTAGATCATTGTGCCCGTTGATGCTAGCTTGCTGGCAGGAATTCCCAAATGATACATGAGGCGCAGGGCATGATGCTCTTGTGAACGGATCGACTTGGATCCGGTTAACTTCACTAGAGCCAATATACCCGGTGAAGTATAGCGGCCTATCGTGCTTGGAATTCCTCGTCGCATATCCTCCTTTGTAAACGGATGTGGGAAGTGTTTAGTCGCAAGGTTGCATTCTTTGGGCCGACTCTTCGGACTCGGCCTAATCACGGTGAGGAAGACTTCGAATCGGCGAGGGCTTCTTGAAGAGCTTCTCGTCTCTTTTGATAAGCGCAAAGAACTCATAGAGAGTGATCCTTGCGGGATATTGGCTAATTGGGCCATGACATCGGCGGTATGGAGAGTTCGAGTTCCGGTTTATCTCTTCCAATCGGGCGACCGAATCGAGGCTGCCGGAGTTAAACTTCATGCGGCGCTTTTTGGCTTCGGCGACCACTTGCATTGCACTTTCTCTGTCGCGGTGGGGATTTGTTGGTACCCCCAGCTCTGAGAGCGTCTTGGCATTAGGGTCGGGGACTTCCGGGTATTTGTACTTATACTCGTGTCCACTCCTGGTGGCGTGGGCTTCAAGTTCCCCTTCGGACAGCTGGAATGTTACCACCTGTTCATCGTTTCCCTCCAGAATTGCGGAAGTAGCATGGCATGCCTTTCCCTTATGCTTCGGCTTATTCTTCGAAGAAGAGGCTACCCATTGCTCATCTTCCAGTAAGTCCGGGTGGACCCACAAGACTTCGCCATTCGGGGCTGTATACGATACAAGTCCTTTCTGGCGTTGCTTGTGTGGGTCGTCATTTACCGTCTTCACTGCAACTTTGACCACTGGTTCAGGTTCAAACCATGTCAATGGCACCGACCCGAAACTTATGGATACCGTGATTCGCCCGACCTTCTTCTCTTTGGGCGGCTTCATAGTAATGACCCTACATCAATTAAAGCACGGATTTTGTCCTTAAGGTGAAGCGATTTAGTGGGGTGATGAAGCGCCCTATGGTATGCAGCGATATCTTGGGTCATTCGTGTTCATCGCCTCCTCTTGATTCCGAATCGGAGGGAGCTTGATCTTGTTATTTTCCACAAGATATTTGAAGAGACCGAATCTCGCCGTCCCTAAAGGAATAGGACTTGGGAATCTCGCTAAAGGCCTTGTTTTGTGGCCCAGGTTGCCGCGTTGCGTGTTCTGTTGCGGCGCCGCTATTCTTCTTCTTGCTTGCTGCTGCTTTGGGTTGAGTTGGACGTTTGGTTCGCAACCGCCGTCTTGGCTTGCTCTTTCCCTTTGCCGCGTGGGACAAAGTTACGCTTCGGAACTTCCGTTGTCGGCTGACCTCTCTCTGCCTTTTTCCTTTTGAGGAATCTCTCGGCTTGCTCTCCACGAACCTTCAGGTCCTTCCACGTTATCGATGGTGCTGTACCCATTGCTTCGAGCACATCTATCGATAAGTTCTTCAGCGAGTTTGGAGGATGAACTCCTCCGTTATCGGATCCCGACAGTTCATTGCCTTGTTCCGGAATCGTTTGACAAAGATATCCACGGTTTCTCCGTCTTTCTGCTTCTCGTCGAGCAATGTTCCGATCGATACCTCGGTATCGTCATCAAAGAAATTGGTAAGGAAGCTAGACTCCATGTCGTCCCAGCTGTGAATGCTCCCCGGCTTGAGACGGCGGTACCATTCGAAGCGCCCACGAAGGGTGCCGACGAATGACCGAACCATCAGGGGTTCGTTGCCAGAAATAACTCCGAGGTGTGACTTGAAATAAATCAAGTGCTGTGTCGGGGAACCCTTCCCGTCAAATGGTGTGAAGTTTATTAAGTTAAACTTTGGCCAGTGCAGGATTGATTCCCTCCCTCGGGTATGGGCAAGGAATACCCGTCTTCTTTACTTCTTGGCGGAAATCAATGAGTTGATTTTGCTCTCCAAGTCTTTGATCTTCTCGCTCTCGAACATGTCAGCGTGGTTCGGGGTTATCATCTTCGGTGCTTCCTCGATCCGAATCGCTATCATCTTCATCGACGCTGACGCTACCGACTCGATTCACCTTGATGTTTTGTCGGGGCTTGGATCTGTTGGTCGTGCATTTCTCTCATCGTGCGCATGGCCAACTCCATTTCTAACTTGAAGTTTTCCGTTGTTTATTCAGCCGTCTAGCATTTTGGCCACTTGATGCATGCGATCATAAGCGTTTCTTGGGGCTCCTTCACTAGATACGATATGATCGAGATCGTTCTTGAGCCAATATCGGACGATCATCCTCCTGGTATCCCCTTGAAGCTTATCATTATCCGGACCGTCGGATAGTCCCGGAGGCAATTGCCTATTATTTTAAATCTGGGTTTTTGCTATTTTGCTTGTTGATCGGCATAAAAACATACAAGTTGCAAGACTACAACTATCAAGCATAATATTTAAGATATCGAACCTAAAAGAAAGGTGCGTGTTTGAAATTCTAAATTTGGTCCTAGAAAAGTGTGGACAAAAAGGAGTGAATAAAATGTGTAGAGATGTAGAGAAAGAATTGTCACAAAAAAAAAAATAAAAAACTAAAACAAGAGGGAAGAAAGAGAGAAGGAGGGAAAAAACAAAGAGGAGGCTAAAAAGAAAATAAAATAAAAAAAAATAAAAAAAGAAAAGAAAAGAGAAGGAAATAGGAAGAAGAGAAAAATCAATAAAATAAAATCAAGAAGAAAGAAATCAAGAGACAGAAAAATTAAATCAAGCAAGATTGAGGAAAAATAAGTAGAGAAGTTAGGAATCTAGAATTGAATCCACTAGTTAATTTCAATTAGAATTTATAAAATACTTTCTTTTATCTTATTTTACTTTAGATTTACTCAGCATAGATTATCAAATCACTTAAAGAAAGTATAATCTATCAAATTATCTGTAAAACCCCGATAATTTGAATATTTTGTGATATATATTGATAAATATATTTTATGGTGACAAATATCATTAAATTACATTTGAGTATGTTATCAAGTGCTTTGAGAATAAACAAGTTCACATTTGTGAGAGAAACGTGTCAAAACATGCACGAAACATGCACGAGTATAAATCTGGAAATTATGACCAGTTATAAGTTTATAGGTTTTACACACTGTTACAGTTATAATCTGGAAAACCTTAAAACACCAAAGTTGTAGGTCTCTTCAACTGTTTTCCAACAAATCTTAGATCACCTCATTTGGAGTTCGTATGAGAAAGTTATGGTCAAACTATCGAAGGGGATACTTTCCTAGTCAAACAGATTTCCGTTCTTATTTGGATTTCGGGTCTGACTGGGTTATTTCGGGTTTACCTGTATATAAATACATGTTTTCATGAATTTTCACATCTTTTATCAGAACTTTCAAACCCTAACAGCCACCAAACCCTCCTCTAAACCCTAGAACTTTCTTGTGAGAATTCAAGAGCCTTTGAAGCAAGATTTCACCTTGGATTGGCTGACTTAGGGATCTACCTCGCCTTTGCATCCTTCACTTGTTTTAACAAGATTTCAGCGAGTTTCATCTCTGCTAACCCAACACCTAATTTTTCAGAGAATTGTTTTAATGAAATTCTTTCACAAGGTTTTATTGAGCCTAAAAGAACTAGTTTTGAATATAGAAAAGAGATTCTTTTATATTATATGTGTAAAGATTTGATCTTTTGTGTTTAAAAAGATTTACAATGAGTTATAGAGATGTTTTGTGATCTGAAAATAATTAAACAACCTTGTTTATCTGAGTTCGATGATTTTACAACAAATATATGTGCATATATGAGTGCAAGTGCACAAATCATGCTCGATGCATAAATCTGGAAATTATGACCAGTTATAAGTTTATAGGTTTTACACACTGTTACAGTTATAATCTGGAAAACCTTAAAACACCAAAGTTGTAGGTCTCTTCAACTGTTTTCCAACAAATCTTAGATCACCTCATTTGGAGTTCGTATGAGAAAGTTATGGTCAAACTATCGAAGGGGATACTTTCCTAGTCAAACAGATTTCCGTTCTTATTTGGATTTCGTCCGACTTATTTCGGCTTTACTGTATATAAATACATGTTTTCATGAATTTTCACATCTTTTATCAGAACTTTCAAACCCTAACAGCCACCAAACCCTCCTCTAAACCCTAGAACTTTCTTGTGAGAATTCAAGAGCCTTTGAAGCAAGATTTCACCTTGGATTGGCTGACTTAGGGATCTACCTCGCCTTTGCATCCTTCACTTGTTTTAACAAGATTTCATGAAGTTTCATCTCTGCTAACCCAACACCTAATTTTTCAGAGAATTGTTTTAATGAAATTCTTTCACAAGGTTTTATTGAGCCTAAAAGAACTAGTTTTGAATATAGAAAAGAGATTCTTTTATATTATATGTGTAAAGATTTGATCTTTTGTGTTTAAAAAGATTTACAATGAGTTATAGAGATGTTTTGTGATCTGAAAATAATTAAACAACCTTGTTTATCTGAGTTCTGATGATTTTACAACAAATATATGTGCATATATGAGTGCAAGTGCACAAATCATGCTCGATGCATAAATCTGGAAATTTATGACTAGTGGAGATGATTCTCGCTATAGCGCTTGACGCTCGTTGTTTCCCCTCTTTTTAGGCAGCGAGGCAGGTGTACGGAGAGTCGCAGGTTGATGGATAGCATCACAGACCTCTTTTAGTTATTTATATTAGTAGTTATTTTTCTGAGCTCCACAGTAAATGTTTATTTTAATTATTTTTAGACTCTAGAGATTTGTGATCCTTTTGTGTAAAGGCTGAGTGCCTTAGTGAACCTCTTATTGATTCTTGTACTGAGACAGATTCTATATATGCCATTTTATCTCCAGTTGGGCCCTGTTGATGTTGATGATCTTTATACTACTTCCGTAAATTATCGATCTCATTGTTCTATTTTATTATTTATTTGCATGTCTTGTACTTTCACCTGTTACTTGACTTCACTAGAGAGATATTACTGTGATGGTGAAATATGTTGATGCACGGTGTTGGTGCATGGCAGGTTTGACATTCTGGGTTTCACCTTGGACTGCAGCCTTGTTGAAACCTGGGGCGTCACATTATCATCCAAGCAAAAATTTTCATTCATGAAAAGAACAAACAACTAGATAATAATCCTAGAAATGAATAAGCATAACCTATCAAACCACTCAAGATAATTATAGATTATCAAACTCTTTTTCTATCAATTAGGTCTCTAGTTGATTATCCTAAACATGATCCTTTTAAGCATAAAGAGGGCAATCAATAAATCATAAAAGAAATTAAACAAGTTTCATACAATCCTAGGTTTCCTAAAGAGGTTAGTTACTCATTTTGCAAAATAATTATAAGAAAATAAAATCTACACGATAAGCATAAAATAACAAGAAGTAAATCTAAACTACAAGTAATAAAAGAAAGAAATAAAAATCAAAGTAATAAAGAACAAGAAAATAAATCTACTCTATAAAGCATGAAGAAAAATTATACTATAAATATGATATAAATGTAATCTACCAAAAATAAAAAAATAAGAAAATAAAATCCTAAAACATTCAATTCTAAAATAAAAAATAAAAATGAAAAATAAAAACTTACATTGCAAGGGTTGGTCCCTTGAAGACAAATCTTCATCTTCATTATCACAGAAGAAGAAAAGAAAATTTAAAAGAAGGAAATTTTATTTATTTATTATAAACAAAAGTTTATAATTTTGAAAGGTTTTCTCAATTAAGAGTAACCCTCCTCTCTCCAATGGAGTTTTTCTATAAAATTTTTTCACACACAAACCCCTCACTCTCTACCCCTATTTATAGCCTACTGCAATCAACAAGATCCCTTGGAGCTCCAAAAAAATCAAAATCAACCATTGATTGAATTATGTTACAATCTAATCGATGGGCTCGTCGATGAGTTTATCGGTTAGTTTGTAACAGAATTGTAACAATTTTTGTTGACTCCGCCTTCATGGGCTTTTGGGCTTCTTGGCTCGATCTTGTACTTCAATAAAAGGTTAAAAACTGAGGGAATTTGGTTATTTTTGGCTCTTAATCATTAATTTTCTATTACCTACAAATTAAGATAAAAACTCATTATTAGTCAATATATTTATTCAAATAAAATAATAATGAGGGTATAAAATGTAATAAAATGTGATGATCATTTGTTTTGTGGATGATTGTACTCGATTTACTTGGCTTTATCCAATGCAACAAAAATTGAAAGTTTCCACACATTTCTCTAATTTTTAAAAGCTTGTCGAGAATATGTTTTCATACAAAATTTGCATGTTTCAAAGTGATGGTGGAAAAGAATTTGATAATCAAACTTTTAAACAACATTTTCAACCTAACAAGATCTATTTTCCAAATCTTGTCCTGATACACCACAACAAAATGGTGTTGCGGAGAGCAAACATCGCCATGTTATTGAGATGGCCCGAACTTTTCTTCTTGATGCTCAAATGCCATCTCAATTCTGGGTAGATGCATATACTACCATTTTTTTATTAATTGTCCACCTATGCCTATGTTAGCTAGAATTTCTCCGTATGAAAAGCCATTTAAGCGCACACCCACATATGAATTTCTTAAAACTCTTGGTTGTGAATACTTTCCAAACCTTTCATCTCAAACATCACATAAGCTTCAACCCAGATCTAAACGATGCATATTTTTTTGGCTATGCCCCTCATTATAAAGGTTACCGATGCCTTGATCCCACTACTGGTCATGTATATGTCAATCGGCACATTCATTTTCAAGAATCAGTCTTTCCTTATCCTCAACTGGTTGTTGACAAGTCTCGTGACTCATCATCTTTTAAGTTAGTCACGACTTCATCCATCACTGTTACAGGACCTACAACTTTTGAGTCAACCACACCATTGTTGCATGATACTCCCTCATTGAGTTGTTCACTAATGACATATCCATCACCTAGCTCATGGTCTTCCTCACCATCTTTGAGTCTGCCGTATATTGCTCAACCAAATCTACTCGAGCAAACCTTACACCTGACCTACACCCATGCAACCCGAGCTCCTACACCCGAGCATTCGACCTCTACTTTTGAGAACCCGAGCTCCTGCTCATATCTCCACCCAAGCTCTTGTTCAAACTCTTCCATACTGTCTTCCACATCAGACGTGCACACTAGTCTCCCTACCCGAGCACAACCCAGCAGTTCTATCTGTTTACTTCATGCACTACCTTTTTCCCAACCTACACCACCTTCAGCGTCGAACCCTAATATCTCTAGTGTCGACAACCACCTTGTGAATAACACACAATCTTGTGCCCCTATTCAAGTTCCTGTGTTTGTTGTTGGTCCTAGTGTCATACTCATCCAATGCAAACTTGATCTAAATCTGGTATTATTAAACCTTGCAATATTTTGTCATTACATATAACGTCTACTGATATTGAAACAAGTAATTATTCACAAGCTTCAAAAGAACCTAAGTGGCAACATGCTATAGTAGAAAAATTTAATGCACTCATTAATAATAACACAGGACAACTAGTTCTATTTGATGAACAGAAAAATTTGGTAGGTTGTAAGTGGATTTATAAAATAAAATACAACTGTGATGGTTCGATTGAGAGGTATAAAACTAGGTTGTTTATTTAGGGTTTTCATCAGCAAGCTGGCATAGATTTTCATTAAACATTTAGCCTTGTTGTCAAACCAACCACCATTCATCTAGTTTTATCCTTAGCTATCATTAGTGGTCGGGTTGTACTGACAGTTGATGTTAAAAATGCCTTTCTCCATGGTTTACTCACTGAGGAAGTCTATATGAAATAGCCTAAGGGCTTTGTTCATCCTAATTTTCCACATCATGTTTACAAGCTAAACAAAGCTACTAATGGTTTGAAACAAGCACCTTGTGCTTGGTTTCATCATTGCAGTAGTTTCCTCCTTACTGTTGGCTTTCGTTGTAGTCAAACTGACTCGTCTATGTTCATTCACTATCGTGGGTCGATATTATCATTCTCCTTTTATACGTGGATGATATTGTCCTCACTGGCAATTCCATCATGCTTATAAATCACTTCATTTGACTATTATTATCGCAGTTTTCCTTGAAAGACCTTGGTGACATTCACTACTTTCTGGGTGTTCAGGTTGTTAACTCACCGAACACCATTTTCTTGACTCAGCATAAATATGTTCAAGATTTGTTGCAAAAATTTCACTTTCACACTCTTAAGCCTGTTCACACACCTTTTGCAGCTAAGACCACTTTATCCCTGACTGATGGTGATTTATTGGCTGATTCTATATAATATAGAAGTATGGTAGGTGCGTTATAGTATCTTACATTGACTAGACCTGATATTGCATTTACTGTTCATATTGCATCTATGTTTATGCATGCACCTGGTACCTCACATTGACATGCTGTCAAGCATATATGTAGATATTTACAGGGCACTGTGAGTCATGGCTTGCTACTTCGCAAAGCGAAGGGATTTCTATTGTTCTTGCTTATTCAGATGCAGATTGGACGGGTTGTCCTGATAGCTCTCGTTGTACTACTGGTTATGCAATTTTCTTTGGCACTACTGGTTATGCAATTTTCTTTGGCCCAAATATTATCTTGTGGTGTTTCAAGAAACAACCTACTATTTTAAAGTCCTCCACTGAGGTCGAATACCGAGCTTTAGCTTATACAGTTGCTGAGATGATGTGGATTCGATACTTATTGACTGAGCTTGGTATAGTTATTCGCCAACCAGTCCGCCTACTTTGCGATAGTATCAGTGCCACTTATGTTACTATAAATCCTGCTCTCCATGATCGCAGCAAACATATCGAGGTGGATTATCATTTTGTCCGTGAGCGTGTTGTACATGGTGATTTGATTGTATGTTATGTTCCTACTCAACACCAACTCACAGATATTTTTACCAAAGGCTTAACAGCACAACTGTTTCTTTTCTTCAAGTCCAATCTATCCGTTCACCCGCTCGCACAGATTTTTTTTTGGGGTGGGGGGGGGGGGAATAGTGCATATGGATTTATGTATAATATTGTAAGATGTGAGGGTGTATATGTAAAGTTCAATGTTTATATTTATGATATACGAGGAACCCTAGGTTGGCTAGAGTTGTAGCCACCATATTCTCCCATCTTTCTCTAATATTGAACAGAATCCAAGAAGGATATCATATATTTTTTCCTTTTTAGTTTCATACTCCAAGTTTCATTTAAAGCAATTCATTCTTTGCACTATGTCAGCCAATGTGGGCGCACTCTCACAATTCAAGGAAAAAATTCTAATTTTCTTCGAAATAAGCTTTTTCAACACTTAGTCATATGTTTGTTTCAAGATTCAAATTAGCTGGATACTCCCATCTTCCGATTCTTCTTTAGCACAATCTGCTACAGAAAAGCAAGCTTAATTTTCTTAGCACCTCGTGCTAAAGTAAAAAGAAAGAAAGAAAGAAAAAGAAAGCCTTTCTTAGCACATTCCTTCATCTCAATTTACGTTCAGGGTGACACGGAAGATTTATATTAGGGCTCTTTTGATTGACGTAAAATAAAGTTGCAATGATGCTACTCAAATTTCTATGTTACAACGCTTACAACAAGATAGTTGAAAATGATAATTTCCTTTTAAAAAATAGTTGAAAATGATAATCAAATTTTTGTATAAAAAATTGCAACACTTGCTAAAACTAATTTGATATAACAAATACTACAAGTCCTTGGAATAAATAAAAATAAAAATTACCGCAATTTCTATTAAATTTGTGAATTCAAACTCAGAAAATTGAGATTATTTCGCAATTGCAGGTGAACAAACACTTTGACCTGCAATAAAAATACATTTCTGCAACCAAAAATTCAAATCTTACCGTTATTATTAGATTTCGATTTACAAACGTATTTTTATGAAAAATATAGATATCCAAACAAGTAATTAATTTGAAAGTAGTCACTTTCAGCCGCCTGCAACCTTTTCGTACCCGCACATTTTAGTCTTGGTCTTGGAAGATACGGGCGGCCAATAATCAACACAAACATTTCAATTCAAATAGAGCATCTTCTCTTCTTCATAGAACCAAAAACTTGCATTCATTCAAAAATGGCGAGCTTGGGAAGTTCACTCCCGGTGCCCAACGTTCAAGCGCTGGCCGCTGCCACCAACGGCATGCACGATATCCCCGATCGATACGTGAGGCCCGAGGCCGAGTCCGATCCCGTCGTCGATCGTGTTGACAGTCATTCGCTGCCGATCATTGATTTAGAGTTGATGGTGCATCCTGAATTTTGTAGGGAGGAGTATGCTAAGCTTGATCTTGCTTGTCAAGAGTGGGGCTTCTTTCAGGTTTTTAATTCAAACTTTCCAAATACAACAAAAGTTCAAGTGATTTTTAGATTAGTTATCCCGCTAGAATTTCATTAGAATTATCACTAGTCATAATTTTGTTTCGAGCTAGTTGATGTGTATCAGTATTACTATCTCATCCATGATATGAATTTTCAATGTGGAAATACAATTTTTTTGTTAATTTGAATCGTTCATTGCAATTTGCTGGCTCATTTGATAAGAAGACAAACATATTTTCAATTCAAAAAGCCAGATTGAAGAAGATATTAGGAGTCAGATTGAGGAAGATATTTGGAGGGACTGCATCACATTTAGCGGAATTGTGGCTTAATAATTAAGTGTTAGAATTGTGGAATATGATTGGATGGTGCAGGCTAACTCTCCGATTCTCGAAAATTTATATGTTATGTAGAAGGACAAATCAAAAATTCTACATGTAGCCCGTAGCTGTAGTCTCTCTCTCTACATATATGAGCATTCTATCTTGTAATTGCAACTAGGAAAAAAAGAAAAAGAAAAATGAAAGTCATGGACATAAACACTTTGTCAAACCATGTAAAAATCTATGTCTTCTATGATTGCCTTTTTCTGTCTTTATTATTCACTCTCACGTTTTTAGATAGATCTGATTCCTAACAAGAAATACAACGGCGTGTGTGTGTCTATATATATATATATGCACACCCCGTTTATCCCTTCTTTCTTGTGTTTCTTTCCTTGTAAACATTACTATTCTTTATCATCAATAAATCGTTTGAACTGATAGTATCCACAACTTGGATACTACGAAGCAATAATGGCTTGGTTCATCCAGCCCCAACCTGGAGACTGTTTACTAATATAGTTTGGCTCATGATGTCTCTAAGTTGAGCAACGTTACTATTGACAGTCATCCAAGATGTAGATACTATATATGTAAATGTAAAATGAATTTTCAATTCATAATAAGCATAAATTTTAATAACTACTTTTTGCATATCAATGTCGATTTTGTAGATAATTAATCATGGAGTACCATGGAATTAATCCAGAAAGTAAAGGAAGATGTTGCTTATTTCTTTAACCTTCCTTTGGAGCAAAAACAACCATTCAAACAATTACCAAACAACACTCAAGGCTACGGACAACTCTTTGTAACTTCAGAAGATCAAAAACTGGACTGGGCAGATTTGCTTATTCTCTCTACTCAGCCACCAACAAACCGGGACATGAGATTCTGGCCTACAGACCCTTCGACGTTCAAGTTAGTATTCGATAATTAATTGAAACAATCAAATACAAGTTTAATTTATCAGAACTTTGCATGCGAGCAAAATGTTTTGAACCATACACGGAACAATTGGAATCTACATATTGCTCCTTAAATGTCTCAAACAACTCACACAATTCAGAGCACCTTACTCATATGCATGCTGCTATCCTAAGATTTGTACTCATCTGAATGTTTCTCTATGGGATTAAGTCTGCTTTCAGTCATAACAACATTTTTTTTCTCCTTTTATTTCAGGGAGACACTGGATAAATACTCTACTGCATTGAAGGAAGTATCAACTTCTTTATTAAGATCAATGTCTGTGAGCTTCGGACTCGAGCCTGAATATCTAATCAATGT
This sequence comes from Asparagus setaceus, assembly GCA_012295165.1. Classification (NCBI taxonomy): domain Eukaryota; kingdom Viridiplantae; phylum Streptophyta; class Magnoliopsida; order Asparagales; family Asparagaceae; genus Asparagus; species Asparagus setaceus. The sequence continues at coordinate 19,418,058 of CM022708.1, read as the reverse complement.
TTTTGAAGATCAAACTCAGGCTATGAGATTCAATTACTATCCACCATGTCCCAAAGCTAGCAAAGTTTTGGGCCTCTCTCCTCATTCTGATGCCACTGGTTTAACAATCTTACTTCAAGCAAACAATGTTTCAGGTTTACAAATAAAGAAGAATGGTAAATGGTTCGTGGTTGAACCATTACCGGGAGCTTTTGTGGTAAATGTTGGTGATCTTCTTGAGGTAAGTCTCTCTTAATTGCACAAGCTTTTCTTAGTCTTTTAGTTAGCATCAGGGTGAAGCAAAGTCCACTTCATCTAACCTGAGATTTCGAAAATTTTTGGTGCCTCTAAATATTTTCATCTCTCCTGACTCTTGATATCCAAATGACAGTATCTTTCCATCATCAAAACTAGTATACTAGAGGATGTATGTTCAACACCTATAATAGACCCTCCAACACATCATAATATTAGCAAATCTCTCTACAACATATTAACATCTCGTGACATTTACATGACGGGTATAAATAGCAGCCTAGCAGGCATATAACTTCATTTTGGAATAAAGGGTCAAATTTGCTCTTAACAGAATTTGATGTAATAAGTGGCTAACATTCCGTAGTATGTGAAGTATATTTGTATTAACCCAACAAAATCAGCGTAAACATTGACTGAAGATGTCAACCAGCAAATGAAATCATCCTCACCAAACACAGTACAGTAAAGAAGCTGTCATGATATCAACTTCACTAACTAATACCAAAGCACTAAATATTTATATGAGAAAGTGAAGGTATAAAAATATTGAGTGTGACATGTTAGGGCGTAGTCCGTACAATATCTCTTGTTTGACGAACATGACAAACATACCACATATATATATATATATATATATATATATATATATATATATATATATATATATATATATATATATATATATATATATATATATATATATATATATATAATTTTTATTTTTTCTTTCTCTCAATTAGATATTTAGCAATGGAAGATACAAGAGTGTGGAGCACAGAGCAACGATTAACCCTGAGAATGCAAGAATCTCAGTAGCAGCATTCCACGCGCCTCCAGTGCACAAAATTATTGGCCCTCTTCCTGAACTCTTAAAGGGAGGCGAAGAATTATACGGTACCGTGAGCCGAGAAGAATATATGAAGGGTTATTTTGCAGCAAAGCTCGAAGGAAAGAGCCACTTAGAGCGCATAAAGATATCTAAACTGAAGAATTAGTATTTTCTAGTATATGCTTTCCTTGCATTTTTCTTTTAATATGTACTACCAATAAGCCTATTCTGTGCGTGAGAGAGTGTATTGTTCTTATGATAAAGTATGTCACTATGTCACTATTTCAAACAGAACATATTCGTGAAAGTTGAATGTAATCTAAATTGTCATGTTTCGCACTATGTATTCTGCCATTTCTCATTTTAAGGAATAAAGCAATTATTCCAAATAGTATGCGTCAACTCTGTGACTTACTTGATAATTATCATGATGCTATTGAATCTACTCTAATGGAGTAAGTGCAATATTGTACTTTAGAGGAATTGATGAATGTGAGTTTTGAAAATGATATGGTTTTCAGTAGGAAGACATCACTAACAAACTTCAGTTTCCCTGTCTGCTACCATGGCGGAGTATATGACATTGACAAAAGCAGAGAAAGAAGGCATTTTGAGTCTGAGATCGACCTCCATCTCTTGCACACCGAAACAAGTCTGATTCGTTCGACAAGGGAACATTTTGAGTCGAAAGTCTGTATCAAGATCAGAACATATGTCTATAAGCATAAGCAACTTACTAGACAAAACAAAAGTTATAGACATCAAAGAGCTAAGTAACTTATAATTTATTGAACTGCTTTTTTTTTTTAAGACCACAAGAGGGACAGCAGACATATATCATCAGAGATCTCAGGTTCAAGATCAGTCAGCATCTTTGTTCCCCACACGCGAAAAAAAAAGGGATTAATAGAATTTGCTAGCTACTTTGCCTTCATTTTACCCTCAGAATTAATAGAAAAACTTAACGATTGGAGATAGTACTCTTTAGAAAATTTCAAGAAAATCTATGGTTTATACAGGAGAATATCACATCATTCATACTTTCTTTAAAAGTGGGAGTTTGGGAAAAGGTTTATTGGACAATATTGCCCTTGATTTTTCAATAACACATTATAATTCTATCCAAATTAATAGAACTCTTTAAATAGATCTCTAATACATTACTTTTATTGGACAATATTGCCCTCGATTTTTTCAATATCACATTATAATTCCATCCAAATTAATAGAACTCTTTAAATAGTTCTCTAATACATTACTTGTAATCATATCCTTATTAATAGAATAATCTTTAATAAATTCTTAACAATCCAAAAGTTATAAACAATGTTCTTAAAAATCTAAAAATTACACAAAACATCCTTAAATCGAAAATTACCCCTTAAATCAAAAACTTCTAAAGTCCTTAAAACTTCAAAATTGTAAACAACCCTTTATACAGCTACAAATTACTAATAGCCATTTAAAAATTCTAAATATTACAAACATCAGTGAGAAAAAAACCCAAAGTTACAAAAATGCCCTAAAATCCAAAATTACAAAAAATACCTAAATTTCTAAAATTTTTGAACAACCTCCTAAACAATAAAATACAGGTACAATCCTAAAATTTAAAAATTACTAACAACCTCCTCACAAAAATTTAAAATTACTAAACACCCTAAAAATAATAAAATTTTAAACAATACCCTAAACAAATTGAAATTATAGACAACACCCTGAAAATAAAAAATTATAAATAACCCCATTGAAAAAGCTTAATTTGATAAAAAACATCTCAAAAATTCCAAACTGACAAAAGCAACTTGAAAATCATAAATTTTTAGCAGCTTCATGAACAATCTGAATTATATACAACACCCTAAAATTTAAAATTTGCTAAACTTTCAAAAATCTAAAATTGTAGAAAATAACTTGAAAAAGCAAAACTAAAAAACGCTTTGAAAATCTAAAATCTTCAATCACCCTTTGAACAATCTGAAATTATCACCGAATATTCAAACTTTACAACCAACCTCTGAAAAGTCTTAAAAATACAAAAATTTTGGTTGTCTAATAAATTCTCCATCAAAGATTTTATCCAAAGTTCTAACTAAATAACTAACTTCATCAAATACTTTTGAACTATCTAAATGATCTTTGGAATGTTATCAACTATTGAATTATGTTTGTCCGACAAATTTTCTTAAAAGATTTGGATGAAGCTTCATATAATTTGGGACTTAAACTCTATAGAGATAGAGCTAACATGTTAATAGCATTATCCAAGACTACTTATATTGATAAGATGGTGGCTAAGTTTAACTTGCAAGATTCAAAGAAGAGACTTATTCCTTTGGGACACAGAGTCACCCTTTCTAAGAAAATATCACCTCATACAGATAAGGAATTAGAAAGAATTAAGCAATGCTCACATACTTCATTTTATAAAGCTTAATTTAAAATTTATAAAAAATTACAAATTAAAATTATAGACAACACTCTGAAAATAAAAAATTATAAATAACCCCTTGAAAAAGCTTAATTTTATAAAAAATACCTCAAAAATATCCCATTGACTAAACCTCGAGTAAAAGGTGGTTGAAAACATATTGACAAGATAGATTTGAAATTTATATTGGATTGGTTTTAAGCACAAGTGGGAGACTGAATGATGTATGCTCTACAAAGCTAATAAGTAAGAGTTTATAAGCATATTTAGAAAAAATCCTGAAAATATAAATTTTTGAAAAACCTCCTGAATAATATGAAATTACAAAAGTAACCATGAAATTTGGAAATTACTAACAACCTCCTCATTGAAAATTTAGAAAATTATAAAAATCACCCTAAAAATATGAGAATTTTGAATAGTCCCCTCAACAAATTGAGATTATATTAAAAACCCAAAAATTTAAAAATACAAACAACCCTTTGAAAAGTCTAAAAATTATAAAAAAATCCAAAAATTACAAACAAACCCCTTGGAAATCAGAAATTTTTGAACAGTTCCAGGAACAATCTGTAATTATATATAGCACTCCAAAAATTTATTTAAAAATACAAATAGGCTTTTAAAAATCTTAAGTTCCAAAAACACCCCCAAAAAGTGAATAAAAACACCACGAAAATAAAAAATCTTCGATCAACCAATAATCTAAAACTATAAGGAACCACTGAATATTCAAGAATTGCAAACAACCTCCAAAAAGTCTTTAAAAATATAAAAAACATGTTAAACTTTATAAATTACACAAAAAATTTCAAGAATCTAAAATTTTATTTTGCTCTCTGCACAATCTGAAATTACAAAGTCCCCAAAAGTTTGAAAATTAGGAAAACCCTAAGAAAATATTAAAATTACAAATGATCTTCTAAAAAATAAAATTACAAACAACTCCCTAAAAATTAGAAAATGCAAACAAACTCCTAAAAAATCTAAACAATCACTTTAAAATCCAAAAGTGCCAAATTAACTTTGTAGTTGAAAATTCTATAATTGAATTTTTAACGGTTCCCAAACAATGGATAGAAATGAATTATAAAACTTTAAATTCTAACAATTCATTGAATCCAAACAAAAACTTAATGTAATTTAAAAAGTACATGACATTTGAAGAATTTTGAACAAGACCCCTCTAAACTTCATTCTCTTTGAATAAAGGATGACAAATGCTACAATATTCTAAGGGGATTGTTGGATGAATTATATGTCTACATTATCTCTGTGAGATCATAGATTCTTATGAAATTACTCTCATTGCATAAATTGTCTATGGACTTGCATTTTCCTCGGACGCTGCTTTGTATTTGACTGGCAAAATTTTTGCTATAAGGAAATGGTGTCTCTAAAAAAATTTTCTTAAAGAGGTCAAGGCTTTGATGCCTTATATCTTATGGGGGTAGATGTCGCTTTTCCTGAATAATGTTATTGTCATTTAGCATAAAAAGTGTGATATAGCAGTTTTGTGGGAAGTGAGTCGTTGAAAGTAGAAATGTTTTATCCATATTAAAAATCATATTAGTTTTGTCACTAGTAATTAGTAATATATTGAGATATAATTTTTATTTTTTAAACTGATGTTTTGGATCATGTAACTAATCTTCTTTGTTGCTTTTATGTGAATTTTTCAAGTATAACTTTAATATGGATTTCTCATTGCATTAGTCGTTATGCATTAGCTATATAGTATAAAAGTTCTTTGACATGTCTATTAGATCACAGTTCCAAAATTGTAAGCTAAAATTTTGATGTGTCTGTTAGATCAAAGTTCTAAATTTTGTAAGGGATAACTAAAATCAAAGTATTATTAAGCTTGATATTAGTTTAGAAAATATTATCTTCACCAAGTAGAGGTTTAAAACATGGTCTTATTTTGTACAATAAGTTATATGGTAATCATGAACTATTTCACAAACGAGTTATACTTAAGACATAAATCTGCTTCTCCAAAAAATAAAGCCATAAACCCGAATAAAATAATCAAATTATTTAACTTCGTGCGATACACGTGCATCTCACCTGGTCTATACAAAATTATAGACAGAAAACAAATATCACATAGGAGGAAAAGAACAAAACAAATAAGGTAGGAGATCCTATTCCAGCTGTAGCAAAAAGAATCCTAATTCAATTACAACTAATTTTGTTTACATACCAATCCCAAATACACAAGAATTGTTATGTATTCGCCTTTATACCATAAGTATGCTAATTTTGTTCCTTTTTATACCATTGCTTGGTGTTTTTGTTAGTACTAGAAGTGTGTTTAGTTGACACCAAAATTGAAACTATATATATATCATAACCATGACACAAGAATTGCATATGCAACTAACCCTCTATTATTCTCAAAGTAGGTTTTTAGCAATGGAAGATACAAGAGCATCAAACATTGGGTAACAATAAACTCTTGAGAATGCGCGAATGTCAGTAGTTGCATTCCACTGGCCAGGATGCGAAACCATCAGCCCCCTTCCCGAGCTCTTGAAGTGAGGTGAAGAATCATACAGGACCATGAACCAACATGACTTTAAAAGCGCATACTTTGTACCAAAACTCGATGGAAAGGACCATATAGAGAGCATGAAGATATCCAAATGAAGAATTATTGTTGCTCATATAATATTTCCTTACAGTTTCCATTAGTGTATACTGTCAATGTGAGAGTGCTTATGATAAAAATGTCAGTATTTGAAAAATAACATATTCATGAATGTTGGATGTAATAAAAACCCTCATGCTTTGAGTTATGGCTTCTCTAAATTCTCTTGTTAGGAAGATGCAAGTGTATTTTCAAGTTTCCATTATGTTGTTGACTCTACTTATTTGGCTGCCGTCTCTATTCAAGGGGATTAAAGAATGTAATTTCGTTGTAGCTTTATATTCAATATCTTTTAACATAAATTTTAAGAAAAGGACAGGTAAGTAGCAATTGACGTATCTCTTATACAGAGGAAGTAAACTTACTGAATATATTGTTGAAATCTTCATAAACTAAAGCCTACTAATATAGAGAAGAGAAATTGAAGTGGAAGCTTGTAGGCTGTCATGAGAAAGTTGGAAGCTTCATAAGGAAGCTCGAAAGTCATGACTAATGTCTAAGATCGGAGATGAAATGGTGCGTTAATCACACTCATGACATTAATGGCTAGCTTCTTGAACTTCTCAGCGGAGGCTATAAAAGGGTTTGTTAGTATTGAGTGAGATCATCTGCTTGGTGAGAGAGGATTCTTTTTGGTCTTTTGAGTGAGGGTGTACTTGGGTTCGAAGTGTTGAGACATATCCTCTTTGGGCTCTTGAGTACGGGTGTACTCATTCTTGGGATTGTGTGAGGGGAGCGGGAGCATACAAGTTTCAATTGTTCAGAACTTGTACTGGTTGTGCAGTTTATTGAATTTCCTTGATGAGGGACCATGAAGGTAGGTGCTTTAGCTAAACCACGCGTAATAATTATAAAAATTCCTTGTGTTTCCTTGTCGCTTGCCCTGCTTAATGAACGTGGTTGTTGAGCGCTCCATAATTCACAACATGTCTTGCCTCTTTATTTTATCGCCATTTAGGATGAAAATTGTTGCTCTTTCTTTAAGGGTTAATTGCGGATAGACTCTCTAAATATCGCTAAATTGCGGATATACCGTCTGTACTTCAATTCAACAGTTGCAGATAGATCCCCTGAATTCTCAAGTTCGTTAATTTTCCCATTTAAATTAGTTATATTTAATGATCGTTATACAAATTTAGTAAACCAGTTTATGAAACTCATATGTATTGATTTATGGAAACCAATCTTAACATGAAATGAACAAAGTTGAGAATCCAGATGGTCTATCTGCAACAATAGAAGTTTTGGGGACATATCCGCAGTTTGGCAATAGTATGAGGTTATGTCAAAGTGGCCCATTTTTTTTTGGGGGTTTTGTAAAATTTGCCCTTTTTAAAAGCCCCAGGAAGTCAACTAGGAGAACATACACATGTGCACAGAATTGTGGGTAACATGCAATCGTACATACACTACTTAAGAAGGCTTTCTTAGCAGCATGATTCCCGTTACGCTTCAGCACGATGAACCAAAGGAAAACAAGCCTTCTAGCACCTTCCTATTATTTGTAATTTCCTTAGAGCGTGATGCAAGAAGATTATTCAAAGTACCCTGTTCAAGTTTCAAGAAGAATCAAATTTAAAATTTTTATAATCTATATGATCTCCAAAGTCCACATTGCATAAAAATTAAGTCCCAAAACAACCCGATTCCTGCTAAATTACCAAATTGGTATTTTATTTCGACCCATTTTACCAATATGAGTATTTTAAAACGCTCTGGCTACATTAAGATATTTTATTTCAAACCCCTTTACCAATAAGATCTTTTTTTTCTTGCCGACGGCGAGAATTCCAATGTGAACTATTATTTTTTTTTTGGAAAATTTTCGTCTACCCTCCTGACCACTCAAAAATTATTGAATCTTAATCTAACTCATCATAGTTGTAGCAAAAGATGAGAGTTTACGTAAAATTGACCTTTTAAAAGGCTCACTCTTCCCTATCCACATTCTATCTAGGATCTTGGAAAAGTATGAGGGTTGAGGTGGAACCATTAAAGGGAGAATTGGAGAGGGAAAATCGAGAGGAAGTTAGGGAGGAGAGGGTGAGAAAGACCGGGGGCATTTTTGATAATGGGTTAGAGGAAAAGAAGGTGGGGATGAGGAGTGGATGATGGAGTGTGGATAGGGAAAAGTAAATTTTTAAGGGGTCAATTTCACATAAAATCTTGCCTTTTCTCATATTATGATAGGTTAGGTATAGATTCAATATCTTTGAGAAGTCAAGGAGTGAAAAAAAAAAATCCAATTCTCATATTATGATAGGTTAGGTATAGATTCAATATCTTTGAGAAGTCAAGGAGTGAAAAAAAAAATTCCAATTCGAACCGGAATTCTCGCTGCTTGCAAGAAAAAGACTCATCTTAGTAAAGATGATAGAAATAAAACAGTTTAATGTAGCTGGAGGGTTTTAAAATATCCTATTGATAAAAGGGTAAAAATAAAACACCAATCTCCTAATTTAGGCACCTGATTCCCAACTGTTTTTTATATTCTACATGCATTTTTGACGTGACATGTGTCCATGCCAACTTTCTACTCTATATCAGGCCTTTTTAGTCCACTGCAAGCTAACATTGAAATGGCATCAATGGCTTCTTCACTGCCGGTGCCCAACGTCCAGGCGCTGTCCGCTGCTGCCGCCACCAACGGCACGTGCGACGTTCCTGATCGATATGTCAGGCCTGAAGCGGAGTCCGATCCGGTTGTCGACCGTGATGAGAGCCGCACGCTTCCGATCATCGACCTAGAGCTGCTGGTGAATAATGAAGTTTGTGAAGAGGAGCGTGCTAAGCTTGACCTCGCTTGCCAGGAATGGGGCTTCTTTCAGGTCAGCATCTTCAGGCTTATATTTGCCAAGAAAGTGGATTCTTAGATCATAAGACTAAGTAGCACTTAAATACCCTGTACATTCACCTACTTGTCTCCTCATCAACAGGGGAGGAGGTTAGAATTGGATGATACAAGGGTAAATATAAAATAGGGATAGAAAATCACAATTCAACAAATTTCAGGGGTAAAAAGGCACTCAAAATAACCATGTCGCATTTACATGGGAATACTCCAGAAATACTCTCAGGATGTGATAAAAGAATGTATTAGCCTGCAGCTTTTAGAAATTTTAGGGTATACATGTGCAACAAAAAACAAATGAGGGTACATATGTACAAAGTAGGTGAAACTACGGGGTATGTAAGTGCTAATTAGCCAAGATTTGAGTTGATACTAGGGTAAATTTCAGAAAGCAGATCTGACCTGATATTAGGGTAAATTTCACAAAACCCTCCTTATGTTTGGTTATTTTTCAGCTAAACCCCAAAACTTTAGAAATGTCGGCCCCCCTAAGTTTTTCAGATAACCACCCCCAGCTGATACTGTTTGCTCTAGCTTTGCACGTGAATTCACGCGTGTCTAAATGGCCTAGATGACCATGATGAGAAAACCTCTTCCATGTCCATTTAAAATTAAATAAATTTTCACGAAACCCCTTAAGTTTGGTCCAATTTTGACCAAAATACTACTGATTAATTAATTTAATTTAAGAACTTGATTATTCCTTTGAAAAGTGTATTTTGGTGTTTTTTAACAATTCACCTAACATCGTCCAGGGGGTTAGTTACAAAAGTTAAAAACATTTGATAGTGTTATGACAAATCCCCAGGATAAACTAATATTGAACACACGAAAGTACAAAAAATATCAAGAACACCAAACACACAGATATATGTGGTTCGGCTTGTAGCCTACATCCACGGGCGAATGAGGAGAATAACTTTACTAAATTGTGAGGAATACAATGTAAGATCTCTCAATCTCTAACACAACCCAAAAGCCTAATACAATCTCTCTAAAATAAAAGAACAAAAGCGAAAGAAAATTATCAAATAGGCTTGACAAGAAAACTTTCTGTTCTTGATTGGTGCTCTGTAGATTGATGATAATAATTGGCTTGAAAGACTGTACATATGTAGTCTTAAAGACCCCAACTCCTTGCTGCCTACAGAATAGGAGTTCTAGGGGAATATAAGTCCACATGTTCTAAAGTCCAATAAGAGTCCAAGCCCATAATGACTTCTATTCTTGTCTCATTAGAGTCCTAATAGGAGTTCACTTATGGCTTACCTTATCACCAACCGACTGCAAGTCCTATGGACAATAAGACTGTATTGAGGGTCAATTTAATTCCTTATCAAAAAAGAATCCTCATTGTACAGTCTCAGTCAAGTCTATCCAACAGAGAAATAAATAAATCTTGGTTTAAGTCCATATTTGAGTCACACTAACAAATCTCCACATTGACTCAAATATATCAAAATTCCTCACTCCAAAATGAGCTAACTTACTCCACCTTCTCCAATAGCCCCGCAGGACATCAAGTGCGGCACATATCGATCAAGTCCAAGCCCCGCTTGAACTTGCCAACTGAAAGAGGCCTCGTTAACAAATCGACTGAATTGTCCGCATGATGACCACACTTAGCGAAGCCATCACCTGAAGTAGCTCCTAAACAGCTCAATGGCACAAAATTGTCAATTGACAATACATAATCTATTGTATTTTCATATCTTCGCGGTGATCGAATATCTCGTCTAGAATGATCTCTAGCAATAGTGTGTTCTCGTTCTTCCTGCAATTACTGAGGTGCTTCATCTACTTGAACGGGATCTGGCTGCTGAACTTTCATAGTCTTACTCTGCTGAAGAGCTGAATCATGAACTGCTAATTTCACCTTCTGTCCTGTAGTGTGCGCCATATTTTCATGAACTGAAACTGATAACCATTTCTAGTGGAACATAGCAGACTCATTAAAAGTGACATCGCGGCTAATAATAATCTTAGGAGACTTCAGATCAAGACACCACAGTCTAAAGCCCTTAAGCCGATGCATAACCTAGGAATATACACTTCTTTGCTCGAGGCTTGAGTTTCCCTTGACTGACATATGCATATGCAGGGCAACCAAATATTCTAAAATTAGAATAGTCCCCAGACTCACCGGACCAAACCTCCTTTGGAGTTTTACAACTGATAGCAGTAGATGGCGATCAATTCACAAGTAACAAGCCGTATTTACCACTTCGGCCCAGTATTCCTTTCCTAAATCTGCATTGAATAATATACAATGAGCTTTCTCTAAAAGAGTTCTATTTATATGTTCTACAGCTCCATTTTGTTGTGGTGTACGAGGGACTGTGCAATGTCTAACGATTCCCTCATTCTTGCAGAACTCATTAAATTCTCCTTCACAAAACTCAAGGTCATTATCAGTTTTAAGCCTCTTAATCAGTCTCCCAGTGTGCTTCTCAATCAAAAACTTTCACTGCTTGAAAGTCACACCTCATCTTTAAGTCTAAAAAAGTAGACCCAAACCTTTCTGGAGTAGTCATCAATGAAGGTCAACAAATATCTTGAACTACCATCCTTCGAGGTAACTTGAGAAAGTCCCCAAAGATCTGAATTGATATAATTCAAAGTACATTTAGTCTGATGCATTGCCGTATTGAAACTGACTCTTTTCTGCTTCCCGAAGATGCAATGCTCGCAAACCCTAATTTTCCTGTACTCTGTCCACACAAAAAACTCTTCTTGCTCAACTCAGCCAATCTGCGCTCACACATATAACCAAGCCTATTATGCCATAATCTGGTAATATCTGCTCCTGATATTGATAATGCAACTGCAGCCAAACCGGTAATGATAGAACCCTGCAAAATATACAAGCCGTCGATCTTTTTTCCTTTCATGACCACTAGAGAGTCTTTTGTAGCCCTAATAACTTCACCTTCACCTAAAAATTACAGTCAAGACTATCAAGAGTGCCCAAAGAGATGAGATTCTTCCTAAAACCTGGAACATGCCTAACATCAGTTAAGGTCCTAATGACTCCATCATGAATCTTAATCCGAATTATCCCTCTCCCAACAGTCTTGCATGAGGTGTTATTCCCCATCAGAACAACTCCACCATCAATAGGTTCATAAATGGCGAACCAGTCCCGATTAGGACACATATGATAGAAACAATCAGAATCCAAAATCCAATCATCCATACTCCTATTTTTATCATCGGCAACTAACAAAATCATATCTTCAGCAACACCAACTTCAGCGCAGTCCTCCTTTGATTTCTCTTCATACTCTTCTTGTTTCTTCTTATTCTTCAACCTGTAACAATTGGTCTTGATGTGCCCTTTCTTCTTGCAATATCCGCAGGTCAGATTCCTATGCTTCGACTTTTACCTGTTACCTCCAAAGCTCATTTCCTCCGATCTTCCTCGAACAAACAAGCCATCAGCTTTATCATCACTTTCGCTTGTAGTTAACACTTTATCGATCTTCTCCTTATTCAACAAGTTCTCTTTGATGTCCTTGATGCTAATAGAATCTCGACCGTAAATCATAGTATCCCTAAAATATTTGTAGGAAGGCCGCAAAGAATACAATAACAATAGGGCTTGATCTTCACCATCGATCTTATTATCAATCTTGCTCAAATCTGTAATCACATAATTGAATTCACCAATATGAGATTTGATGGGTGCACCTTCCGAGATCCGAAGTGTGTACAAATGCTGCTTCAAGAGGAGATGATTAGTGAGCGACTTTATCAAATATAAATCCTCCAACTTAAACTATAGACTAGAGGCTATCTTCTCCGTGAGAACTTCTTCCAAAACTTCATTTGTCAAACATAACTAGACCGCTATGAGAGCTTTATCATCCAACTCATTCCAATCTTCCTCCGTCATGGTACGCTATTTCTTCGACTTCCCAAACAAAGCCTTCTTCAATCCGCTCCGTGTCAACACGACGATCATCCTAACTTGTTAAAGGCTGAAACTAATGTTGTCGTCAAACTTCTCAACCACTTCGTAGTAGTTGTCATCATCTTCTCGTCCGATTAATAGCTGAGGTCTCTGATACCAATTTATTATGACAAATCCCTAGGATAAACTAATATCAAACACACGAAAGCACAAAAAATATCAAGAACATGAAACACACAGATATACGTAGTTCAGCTTGTAGCCTACATCCACGGGCGAATGAGGAGAATAGCTTTACTAAATTATCACTCAATCCCTAACACACCCAAAAAGCCTAATACAATCTCTCTAAAACAAAGGAACAAAAGAGAGAGAAAATTATCAAATAGGTTTGACAAGAGAACTCTCTGTTCTTGGTTGGTGTTCTATAGATTGATGATAATAATTGGCTTAGAAGACTGTACATATATAGGCTTGAAAACTCCAACTCCTTGCTGCCTACGGAATAGGAGTTCTAGTGGGAATATAAGTTCACATGTTCTAAAGCCCAATAAGAGTCTAAACCCATAATGATTTCTATTCTTGTTGCCATTAGAGTCCTAATAGAAGTTCACTTGCGACTTTTCTTATCACCAACCAACTGGAAGTCCTATGGACAATAGGATTGCATTGATGGCCAATTTACTTCCTTATCAAAAAGGAATCGTCATTGTACAGTCTCAGCCAAGCCTATCCAACAGAGAAAATAAAAAATCTTGGTTTAAGCCCATATTTGAGCCACACTAACAGATAGGTTTTCTAAAAATCCTCAAATTGAAGAGGGGTTAAGTGACTTTTTTAAGCTTAAGAGAGTTATCTCAAAGGCAGCCAAACTTAAAGGAAGTTTTTTAATATGTACCCTTGATAATATGTGAGATTTATGCATTAATATTCATGCTAAATGCTAACGTCGTGTTTGGTATACGAGAATCAAATCAAGTAAGAATGAAATGAAGTAAGGAATTGAATGAAAATAGTATTGGAATGGAATGAAGTTAAGGAATTAAATAAAAATAGTATTCGAATGGAATGCTCATTTTAATTCTCACGCTTAGGTGAGACTAGAGAATGAAGCAGGAATGATAAGAATGAAGCAGGAATGATAATCTTTTATTTTTGGTATGAGTAATTAATAAGTAGGGCATATTTGGCATGTATTTTAATTTTTTCACTCCCACTTAAGTGAGAATGTCCATTCCTTACAAACTCATTGGAAATGCTTTTCACTGCAAAAATATGGAAATAAATGAGAAGTAGGAATGAGAATTCCACTTCAACTCATTCCCACGTACCAAACAAGGCTCTAGCGTCTATAGAGCACAACTCTATGGATTAATTTTCATTCATTCGAGTCCCAAAGACCAACGGGACCTGCTCTCCCTCTTGGTTGTTGTTGGAGATGATCAATGGGTCAGGGACTGGAGTATTGCTTACATGATACATATCTAGGTAGTATGTTGTGATTTGCATCTTCTGAAGTAGTTTAAAATCAAATATCTCATTTAGAGTTTGTTTAGTAGACTGTAACTGGACATGTGGCAACTATTGTTACATGCAATTAAATCATTTTTGTGTGTTGCAACTACTGTTACATGCAATTAAATCCTTTTTCTGCAGTTTCAAGTGTTTTTTCATTTCAATTCACTATTGTTTTTGCAACATGTTCGTGAAACCCCCTCAATTGCAATATGTGACTTAGATGAAAAATGACTACAAGTCATATTTGCAACTTAGAATAACTATAATCCCTCGTGACTTGCAACTACCCTAGCAACTTGCTCCACTAAAAAATATTAAAAATTCCTAAGAATTTAAAAAGTTAATGGTACAATATTTTGTAAAACAAGATAAAGATAAAAGAGGTTTTTATTACATTTAGTAAATGATAATCATTAAAATCTTTTTATAATTACCTAAAACCAAATTCAAACTTTACTAACCACTTCTGCATGTTGCAATGTGGATTTCACAGCTAATTAATCATGGAGTGCCAGCAGAGGTAATGGAGAAGGTGAAGGAAGATGTCGCCAATTTCTTCAAGCTTCCTTTGGAGGAAAAAGAAGCTTTCAAACAATTACCAAACGGTGTTGAAGGCTATGGGAACCTCTTTGTAATTTCAGAAGAGCAGAAATTAGACTGGAAAGACATACTTGTATGCTATACTCAGCCACAAACAAAGCGGAACATGAGATTCTGGCCTACGAATCCTCCAACATTCAGGTTAGTATTCAATAACCCAATTGGGACAAAAAGACAAATAGAAAACTTATCAAAACTCCGTGTATGCCAGTGGAGTGTTCTGAACCATACACGGAGCAGTTGAAATCTCAAAATTGTCTTCATACTCTTCTCCTATAGGGTTCAGACCAACCAGCTCGCATGCAGGTGTTCTTGTAAGATTTGTAATCAAAACAACAGCTTGTGATCTACAAATATCTCATTCACATTTATTATACTAGCCAACCGTATCAGAAAGGTATGAGAACAAAATTTAGTCTCACATTTGTAAGAATGTAATTGTAGCCTCTTTGAAATTATGTTTCTTTCCATCATAACATTGGTATACAACAAGTATCAGAGCAGTTAGCATATTAAGAAAGTTAGGTGTAATCAGTCCTGCATTGAAATGTAGTTCTAGTCTATTTGCTTTCTGTAGTAAAACCTAACTCTCTATCCCTCTATGTATCTATATGAGTTTAAAACTGTTTAAATCATCACAACCCTTAATTTTTTTCTCTTGTATTTCAGGGAGACTGTTGATAATTACTCTAGAGCATTGAAGGGAGTATCAACTTCTCTATTAGGATCACTGTCTGAGTGCCTGGGACTTGAATCTCAACATCTAATCAATGTTTTTGGAGAGCAAGTACAGGCTATGCAATTCAACTACTATCCACCATGTCCGAAAGCTAACAAAGTTTTGGGCCATTCTCCTCACTCTGATGGCACTGGGTTAACCATTCTATTGCAAGCAAACAATGTTTCAGGTTTACAAATAAAGAAGAATGGTAAATGGTTCACTGTTGAACCGTTACCGGGAGCTTTTGTTGTTAATGTTGGTGATCTTCTTGAGGTAAGTCTTATCTTAATTGCATAAATTTTGCTTGGTTATCTGTACATGAACCGAACATAGTTATCTTTGTTATCTGTACATGCACTAGGTTGGCAGCTTCAAAATCCTATAGATTTTTTATTAGCATTTTGACTTACTGAACCCAAAATCAAATTTGTCTCCTCATTAATTACGTGTTTGATGTTTCATGTGATGTCAATGTTTTGTAAAAAGATTTTCAGACATTATAATGTGTTGCAAAGAGATCTTGTATTCTCTTGTAAGCATTGAGCATAACATCCCTATAGTACATATTGCTAGAATCTTTAGTAACACCAAAAATGAAACTAACATAAAAAATGACACGAGAAGTATATATGCAATCAACCCTCTTCTATTTTCAAATTAGATATTTAGCAATGGGAGATACAAGAGCGTGGAGCACAGGGCGACAATAAACCCTGAAAATGCCCGTATCTCAATAGCAGCATTTCACACGCCAGCGTGCAAAATCATCTGTCCTCTTCCCGAGCTCTTAAAGAGAAATGAAGAATTATACAAGACCACGAGCGTAGACGACTTTCAAAGGGGATACTTTGCAGCAAAACTCAATGGAAAGAGCCATTTAGAGTGCATGAAGATATCAAAATGAAGAATTCATGTCTTTATTTTATGTTTTCCTTGCATTTTCTTTTAATATATAGATTTGCGTTTGCGCACGAATGCAGGTTAGCAACAATCCTATCCAGAGTGCGCTTTTGGTTTAAAAAAATTGTCACTAGTGATAAATAAAGTGCTCATGAACATTAGATGTAATCTAAACCTTCATGTTTTGCATTGTGTTTTCTGTCAATTCTCGTGTTAAGGAAGATGGAAATATATTTCCAAGTTACCATGATTTTGTTGTATCTACTTATTTGGGACATCTAAATGGACTAAGTGCAGTCTGTACTTATTTAAGAGAAATTGATGTATGTAATTTTTGAACATGTCATGGTTCTTTTGCTCACCGTGAAACTTGCTTTGTGATGTGATTTACAAATGTAACTCTATAGAATGAAGTCCTTATAAACATCAAACCGATTGTAGGTTTATATTCAATATGGAGTGGACTAACTTTTTGAGGGAATTAAGGTGTTTTGTTGATATGAGAAAATAAAATAAAAGACGGGGTCTCACCATGAGGGTATTTTAGGGATTTATCATATTATTAACAAAATATTGATAGAAATTTTGGCTTGGTGGCACTTTGTTAGCAGTGCATATTGTCATAGTGGTTTTACAAAAACTAAAAATTTCATGGTGGTTTCCCACAAAACCACTATACTTTACGGTGGTTTCGTATAGAGAACCCTTTTTTATAAAACAAATATGTATAATTATGACAATAACTCTGATTGTCTGGACTTAAGCAAATTGACAACATTGGTTATGTATTCCCAAAGTACCGCACTGCAGTACACGTATTCTGCTAAACCTGTGTTATCAACTAGGATTTCAGATTGATTCATTAGTCAAGTGATAATATAGTTGTGAACACTACCTTCGGATCAGAATTATATCTTGAGTTGGGATAACTTTTTGTACAGGACAACCCGTGACCGTATGGATGGGCCATGCCAAAATTTTCAGTAAGTTATTTTATGTATATAAGAAGCACCCGGTCATGTTGACTTAGGCCTCAGACTGGTGCGACCTGACCCCTATATAGGAGTATCGGAATAGGGGCGTTACATAAAGAAGTGTGAACTTTGGTTGGAAAAAGTTATGCTTCTAGGACATGAGCTCTCTAGAGATAGTATATTTGTAGATTGGCCTTGTCCAACAACAATGACATGAATTCAAAGTTTCTTGGAATTAGCAGGTTACTGCAATAGATTTGTACAAGGATGTTCTTGAATGATAGCACCCTTGACTTATCTGACTCGGAAGAATACTAAGTTTGTATGGAATGATAAGTGTGAGTCGAGTTTTTAGGAATTAAAGAAATGATTGGTGACAACTGACAACACGTGCTTGCCCTACCTTCTAGTAGGGATAAATTTGTGACTTATAGGTGATGCACCCCTACAAGCAAGGTTTACGATGTGTGCTAATGCATAACAGGGAAGTGGTAGCGTATGCTTCAAGACAATTGAAACCCCATGAACAGAACTACCTCATGCAAAGTAAATTGTAAAATGTATAAAAATAAGAGATTACAGAAGTAAATAGAATCATTTTCTGACCAGTAGGCTTGACAAGTTGTCTCACTATGCCAGTAAAATCATCTGTTCAATTTCATGCCGTCCAGCAAACTCTTGCCTTCAAGTTTTGCAGAGAAGAAGAGTTTGATGAAATCCTCATTGTTTAAGGTCTTATACTTAGCTTCATTAACTCCAGAGATATCTGGAAGGGGGCCAATCATGAAATCAGAGTTTGGGCTGTGAAATGCCGCGATTGAAATGCGCTCTTTCTCTTTGTTCACTATGGCCCTATGCTCAATGCTTCGATATATCCCATTGCTCAATATCTATATGAAATGAAGAAATAGGAATACATTTAACCTGGGGAATAAAAGTTACTGATTGAAATAGCCAAACTTTACTATTCTAGAAGGGCTTACTTCACTGTGGTACCCCCAAAGTTTACCCCTTGTTTTCAGTGTGACACCTCCAAGAATTTTTTTTATAACACTTTGATAACCCCAAAGTTTCAATTTCATTCCACTTGGATACCCCGTCCAAATTTCGTTAGATTTTCTATTAGATTTATATCGTGTGCTTAGCACGTGATAATCCTCGTCCACTGCTGGTGGAAACATTTGGTTGTTTGGATCCCTAACAACTGGGTAAAATGGACCTAAATGGAATATACATTTAATATTAGAGGTATCAAAGTGAAATAGAATCGAAACTATAGGGCATCAAAGTGTTAACAAATACGCTGGGTTATCAAAGTGAAAATACGTGTAAACTTTGGGGTAGCAAAATGAAAATAAGCCTTATAGAAGGGATAAACTATAACAAGGATGAACTGAATTAAATACTTACTCGGAAAGAATCACAATTACCTCAAGGCTGTCACCAATATTTACGACAAAAGCACCGGAAAGAGGCTTGACAGTAACCCATCCACCATTTTTCTTGATCTGCAAACCCTGGACTTGATTTACTTGAAGGACCAACGTTATAAGTGAACCATCGGAGTGTGGTGAGAAACCTAGTACTTTCTCAGCTAAAGGGCATGGCGGGTAATAGTTTACCCTCACTGATTGTATTCCATCCTTAAACATATTGGCGAAAACTTCCGGGTTGATTCCCAAGTTCTTAGCCATGAAACCAAGTAGGACATCGGCTAATAAGTAGAGTTCTGATGAGTACTTATCTAGTGTACGCCTTGGGGGGAAAAAAAGAATTGATCAAACAGAACTTGTTGGTCAAGATTATAGCATAAAGACAAATGAACACTCATCAATCAAAAGATTTAATTGTAAAAAAAATTGTAACTTTTTTAGCTTATACTAATGGAAATAAATGAAAGGGCAAAGTCAGGCCAAAGCTGACCTCCCCAACCTAGTCCCTCCCTGTTACTAGCTCCAAGATGAAGGCTATATGAAAATTTAAAATCACAATTGTGGTTGCAGCAAGGGCAAGGTCATGTTCACTACACCAACAACATCCTCGCTTTCATAAAATCGTCATGTTAGCAATTGATGAAGCTGAATGATTCCCATCTCAATGTAGACTTTCAAGACAGCAAAATAGATACAAAGAGGGTCACATAACAAGTAGTCAAAATATAACTTGAGAAGATTGACACATTGTTAAAATTACTGCTGAGGGAATAATATTAAGAGCAAACATCTAAAATTATGTATCAAAGTTTGGATACTCTAAAAGATTGTTGATTTTGCCCAAAATAAAACTTTTGATTAGCTACTCATAGAGATTTAAATAGACAACACTATACATGAAATAACATAGTTATAAATAAAAAAACGATTCGCCAATTAACAATCAGTAAACAAGATTTGTGGTAGAGAAAAGGGAGAAAGGACAACTAATGAGAGATAACAAGAGTTCGTTATAGGAAAGCAATAATTTTCAAGTTTAGGATTTACAAGAGAATGTTATGGTATATCTTCATGGTTTACCTGAATGTCAGTGGTTGAGAAGGCCAGAAACTCATGTTCCTCTGCTTAACTGGTTGGGTATTGAGGTAAAGAATGTCGGCCCAATCAAGCTTTTGGTCCTCTGACATAACAAACAATTGGCCATACCCTTCCAGATTGCCAGGTAACTGCCTAAATGCCTTCTTTTCCTCCAATGGAAGCTTAAAGAATTCGGTAACATCAACCTTAACCTTCTCTATAACTTCACAAGGAATGTTATGGTTTATCAACTGCAATATAAAATACAGTGTTGTTAATCATCGCTAAACAGATGTGAAAAATATAGCTAATGAGTAATTATAGAGTATAAAGTAACACTACTAACATGCAACAGAGATTAGTCAAAGGTTGGAATATGCGAGTTGGGTAAAAGAAAATATATGAATTATATATATGCAAGGTGGGAACCTCCATTCATGGCATGGTACATGCAATCATTGCCAACTTAATTTGATGTAAGAATAGAAAATATCTTAAGAGGTCAAAAAAATAAGAAAGTTTAGGTCTTTGACATAAAATACATGAGACTGAAGTCCTATTTAAGATCTGTGGCTCTGAACAATGGATAGACTTCCTTTGGATATCCTCTCAACAAATAGGCTAAACAGTACTTAAATACCTTATAGTTTCACTTATTTTGCACTTATATACCCTTACTTGTTTTTTGCAGTATTTAGCTATTTATATAAGTTATTTAAAGTTGGCACCTTGCTAGCCTCGGTTGTATGGAGGTGAAAGTTTTCACCCGAATGTTCCCACACGACACTTACATGCTAACTGATTCTGAGTGTCATGTGAGAACATTCAGGTAATTTTCCATGTATGCACAACATAAGCTAGCAAAGAGTGAATTCTAAGCAACTTCGGGTATATAAATGTTACAAAAAATAAGTGAGGGCATATTAAGTGCAGGGTCGGATCCACCTATAGGGAAGTGGTGTCACGTGACACCACTTCCTTTGGGACCATACAAGTAAGTGGCTCAGTGCCTTGATTTTCAAGCAGGCCCAAGCCCAAATCAAATGAAATTTCTTTGCTGCATTACCCCCAATATTAGAGATAGTTAAGTTTTGGTATAGTGGAGACAATATGAAATCACTTGATTATATTCTAGTTTAACTAGGTGAGGAGTTAAAAAGAGTTTATTTTCTGCATTAAAGAATTAGGCGCCTCTGAAGTGGACATAGGACATACAGTAAAACCACATAAATAATTGTATTCTTTGTGTTTGCTTTTTGATTCAGTATTTCCGCTGCGTATTTTATGCACCCAACTGATTAATCTAATCTACCAAATACTAATGATATATTTGATAGTGTTATGAGATATTGAGATTTTTTTTTTCCCTCAAGATATGAAAATTTTTTAGGGATAATTATAAATTAACTATTATTATATGGTGACAACTTTTCAGAAATCCTGGATCCGCCGCTGATTAAGTGCCAAGTGATTGAAACTATAAGGTATTTAAGTGCTATTTAGCCCCACAATTATTAACCCTAATGAAGTTTTATGCATACAGCTAATTTTTGCACTTTATAATAAGCATGAAAGATAAAAGCAAAGGCACCTCTATCGCTTCCCCTAATTTGACTCAACCGCAAAATTTTTTATTTTTAGCAACCAAACATAATAAAGATTTTCCAAGAGAGAGAATTTTACATGAAAGAAGCCCCAATCTTGACAAGCGAGATGAAGCCTAGCAGACTCTTGTGCAGATAATTCTGGGTCGATCAATCTGCTGAAATCAATGATTGGGATCTCCCAATCGCCATTGCTGACCACAGGATCAAGCTCGGCTTCAGGCCTTAAGTATCTCAAGGGGATATTTTCTGAGCGATGGAATTCTTCAGAGAGGGATTGCACATTTGGTACTGGGAGTGATCCAATAGCCTTCGATTTCTCCGCCATTGTTTCACCTTCTGAGCTTGTTGCTGGTGGAGGGGAAGCAAGCTTCGCACGTTGACACTAGGCTGGAGCCAAAGTATATCTAGCAATTAATGTAATTGCACTTAGATACCCTATAATTTCAACTATATTGCACTTATGTACCGGCACTTATTTTTGGCAGCATTTATATACTCTAAAGTTTTTTAAAACTTTCACTTGTATGCTCGCACTTGTTTACAGCAGCACTTGCATACTCTAAAGTTTTCAAAACTTGCACCTAAATATTCTATAATTTTTAAAACTTGCACTTAAATACCCTCAAGTTTGCGTAACTGAGGGCATTTAAGTGCATATATTAAAAACAAGTGAGGATATATAAGTGCAAAGTAGGGGAAACTATAGAGTATTTAAGTGCAATTAAGCCTTCCTAGTAATAAAGAAGTTTTTTATTTTGGCGTATGTACCCTCCAAACTGATAATATTTGCAAATTTATCCTCCAAATCTAGAGTTTTGCTAACTTATCCCCAATCTTCTATACTGATTTTTTTTCAACTGAGGGTTCTATCCATTGAATTTTTTATGAGTTGAATTTGCTTTGAGATTTGTTTGATTTGTGATACATATCAAGACTATATTTGATGAGCATGTCTTGATGTGTATCACAAATCGGCAAGAATCTCAAAAAAGTTAAGGGATAAAGTATTTGTTGAACAAACCTTCAGCCTACTTAAATCCGAATACGTATCCTATTAGAACCGTCCACATACAAGCGGACAGTTCTGAGCCCTTCCTCGTGAAAAATAGGGGCGGTTGGTAATTGCCCCGGGTGGCTGAGAACCACCTGTCGCATGCGAGCTGTTCTGTTATGAAGCCTAGTCCTTAAATCAAGCTTTTTCCCTTTTACGCTCACATTTTCAAATAACACTAATATTTCCTCGATTTAGTGAGCTAATTTTATTAATTAATAATCAGATAGCTAGATATACTAGGGGTACCCTCCCACCGCCTCCCCCATCTCTTTTCCTCTCTATTTAATTATTAATTAATAAAATTAATCAACTTAATTACGGGGTTTAACTGATATTTGAAATTGAGCAATAGAAAAGTAAATGTGAGAGATTTGGAGGATATATTTACAAATAAGATGGATTTGAGAGTCATACATGCGAAAATCCCAAAAGAAAGGTTTTGGTTAAGAGGTCAACCTCCACATCTCCAATCGACAAGAGATTAGCTACGCCGACAGAGTACAGCTTGACATAGGAAAATACCTAGTTATGCACAAGGAGAGGAAGTATGCCATCCCTTGATTTATATCCCAATGGAGAGGAGAACAATCAATCTTTTTTCTTTCTTTATTATTATTATCATTATTTTTTTTCCCTCTCACTTGAGTAGGGAACTCTAACCCGAGTTCAAGCCCTCACACTGCCGGGAGGACTCAACCAAAACCCCCGGAAATTGGGATCCACCTCATATCGGTCCCAATTCAGAAAGCCAACAAGAGCATTTGAAACTGAGACTATTGAACATGGAGAAAACCTACCCATCCATCCTGGCAGACCCACCGCAAATGGGTGCATCAAACAGTCAAACAACAACGCCAGTTTAGAGTACAGAACTAGCTTTTTCAATTTGCATATCAATATTATGTAAATTATGCAATTTTGTGTCGCATGCCGATTATATACCACTGATCATTCACAACGAGTTCTTTTAACTGTTTGCTCTTCATATGATTAACATCTGGATACCGTAGCATTCTTACCGATCATAGGCATGAACATTTACCTGCCTGAATCTTGACAAAAAGCTTAATTACAACCAAGTCCCTAAAAGGGTTGAAGATAAATGATACCAACAATAATTAAAGAGGGTGACAATATTGCCGGGACTTGCTCGCCTCTATAATTTGTTTCTAGTTTTTCTTGGCTTATGGTGCGAAATACAGTGCCTAATCTTTTATGCAACCCCAGGGGCAACAATGTTAAGGTCAATTGGCACAGCAAACCTTTCCTCCTTCCTTTTTCGTGGGTTTCAAACTGATTTCAGATTAGTCTTACTGATTTTTGAGCTAATTTTACTTAAAAGAAACAAAATTTATTTCACAACAGATTTAATCAAATGAAAAACTGAAACCTGACTTCACAAGCTCACCAGCTCCGTACACCAACCACCCTCTCTCAGTAAAAATTGGAATAACTAAATTATCACTATAGAAAGCATAGGTCTTCATTATGTATCAGCTCAAAATGCTTGCAAAGACGAAGTAGATCATTTCGGTAAACAGTAAATATGTCAATTCTAGACTTGCTTAAAAGCTGGGAAAAGGAAAGTAATTTAAGTACTTAAGCAACTGTCCCGCAGAAGGTGCCTAATAAACCACGCTAAATTCAAGGAAAGTAATCAGGCTAACATTTCGAACTGCACAATAGAATACAGCTATTCTTTCAATGTTTGAACCCATACTCTTCTGGTATAAAACATTAGTTGGTAACCAAAGTAGAATAGCAAGAAAATTAGTCGTGTTCCACAGAGTAGGAACTAGTAATGATTTTAAACTACTACCCACCAACAGCAACCACGCACCTGCTGACCAAGATGGATTGAACTCATCCTGAAGTAAAATGAAAGGCAAAGCATGAGTAAGAGTTTAACATGAGCTAAAATCCAGCATAACGAAAAAAACTAAGATAAGAATTGAATGCACAAACAAATCGTGAGCAGATGTAAAGTATACCAGATTAAGCAGTGAATATACATCATGAAGAAAGCCTTGAGCTCACAGGAAGTTTTGAGCCATACAGTTAAATCCTGTAAAAAAAAACGAATCCACAGCCCCTAAACTATATTGTTAGCTAAGAAGAGAACAAAATAAGTCATATCAAGAACAGAAAGTAGGAGGAATAGAAAACCATAATGATGCCACGATCAAGAAGATAACTTAATTAGAAAGCACTATAACGTCTTACATCTGACAACAAGAGATCAAGCTTTCAAATTTCATCCCCTAAAAGGCTATATCTGTATTTTATGTACAAAATTCTAAATTACTGAACCTTGTATTCTGTCATACAGGACATCACAAGACTATATGGCATCAAGACTGAGCTCCAATCAACCACGAGTATTCCCTGTTACAACACAAAATTAAATGCACAAAATATTAAATCTGTGACAATGCATACTTCCGTAGAGACTAGAGAGAAGGCTTACCTCTTGAACCTTTATGCAAAGCTTTTGAACTTTTATCATGCGAAAAGATGGGTATCTTTGAAATGGTTAAAGAGCTTTCCAATCCTTCCAGTAGCTGCAAGCATCATCAAAAGTAAAACAATAAATTATCATAATAGAACAATTAGAGTAGTCATTCTACAACATATAAAATAAAAGAATGAGAAATTTTGCTACCTGAACTAAATCATTTGAAGTATCATGATCTTATATGACAGATCAAAGATAGTGAATAAAACTGGTCCTGAACTAATGGTTTCTGATGACATGACATCAAGAAGACACACTACCGGAAGTTTTTCAAACAATTGTTAAATAATCAGAAGAAAAGAAACAAAATTTTCAGCCAATACAACTGAATGCCAATGAATCAGAAGCAAGTTAATGGAAGATTACACTGGCTGATGCATATTTTGAATGGATGAAATGAAGCCAGAATTTGGTTGTTATAGTTGACTAACTAAAAGTAGGTTTGCTGAAGAGATGAATAAAAAGTAGGGCAAATTTTTTAACCTAGCAAGAGAATTCCCAAAAAAATGATACAATTACATAACATATATGCAGATGGAGAAACATGCCAGGAAAGAGTGGCATGTCAAGGAGACAGCAAAGACTTGAAACAATGATTCAAACACGGCAACATGCTTCAAAAGAGTGGATATATACATTGAAATGCGAAAACAAATTCACTACTAGATCAAAAATTCAAAGCAATGAAAATGTTGCTGATTAGTGATTACAGATATTGGGATGCAGCAAGAATCATGAGGCGGTAGGAAGATTCAGTTTAAATAAGGTAGATAAAGGACACGAGAACAATTACGATGCCATGCAAAGGAAGACATAACATTCAAGAAACAGGACACGAAGTCTTGCAGGCTTTGCTTGTTGCAGGACATGGCTGACTATATATCATGAATTCTTCTATCACGAAGCTGGGTCATATTGAATATGTTAGAAATGCATGTCAGACATGTGTATCATGTATAATTTTTAGAAATTTCTGTGTGGCAGCGTCATTCTCAAGCCAGTGTCTCCATATCTGTGCTTTATAGTAACAAATCAACAAATGGAAACCAAATAACCACCTACGTACATTCGATGGATAAACTTAGTACACCTTTAAATATAACCTAACTTTATTTACTCATGTCTACTAGTCCATACATTATTTACTCATGTCTACTAGTCAATGGTTTAGCTTGTAAGTTGTAACTATCCTTTAACATGGAATAATTTTCAACATGACCACTATTACATGATATCAGTTTCCTGACATGCAATTCATCAACATAAACATGGATTATATTAACCATATTCATGGATTTTATTAACAGGATAATGAAAAGAGTTAATACGCATGCACTGAATAAACAACCAATCAAACTGTACATGGATTCTATTAGCAGTTTTTTATCATTGAATTTTTTGACTGTTACAAAGTATAGAGTTAGAACGGATCAAAAAAGACTGCTGAAGTAATCTAAGGGACCTAAGAAGGACCCATTTTGTACTCATAATTATAAGTTGGATCTGCACTAAGGCGCACTATTCCATTCCTTGCGATTGATATGTTTGATCCATGAATTGAACTGTTAAGAGGGAGAAAGTATCCAGTACATACAAGGTACCACATCATCATACATCCTTCAGTAATCTATTGACACCTATCAATTAAATGACACATCATCTCCATCATCCCTTTTATCTCTTTCCTTTAACCTCCACAACCCAACTAATTCATATAACGTCAATATTTTATATGAATATACAATGGATACCCAAAGAGATCAAACCCATATTCTTCTCTTGCATCTACATGGGAAAAATGAAAGATGCACCCACAGGGGGCAATTCCAGAAAGAGTTCTTAATTTTTCTTTATTTTATATTTTTTTAATGGGTTTATAATGTTGGGGATTCTCACCAGTTAAAGATTTCACGATTAATTGCACTTAAGTATCTTATAGTTTTCCCCTACTTTGCACTTATATACCCTCACTTATTTTGGCAACACTTATATACCCTAAAATTTTTAAAACTTGCACTTATATACCCACACTTTTTTGGCAGCACTTATACCCTAAACTTGCACTTATACCTCTAAGTTTTTAAAACTTGCACTTAAATACCCTCGGTTATACAAACTTAAGGGTATTTAAGTGCAAGTTTTTAAACTTCAAGGTATTTAAGTGCACGTTGTAAAAACTTTAGGGTGTTTAAATGAAAGTTTTAAAAACTTTTAAGGTATATAAGTGCTGCCAAAAACAAGTGAGGTTATGTAAGTGCAAAGCAGGGGAAACTATAGGGTATTTAAGTGCAATTAAGCCAAGATTTTAAAGAGGTAAGTTTGGGAAACGTTCATTTACATTGAGATGAAGGGACGGCGTGAACATGTGGTATGATCTGCACCCGAACGAAAAGAAAGAAGCAGAGTTTTTATTGACTCATTTATATTTAAGCCCACTAGTTCCAAAAATTACAACATAGCAATATCTCTTCTTCTTCTTTTTTTTCATTTTCTAAGACGGGCCACAGCCCTATTGGGCCCTATATGGCGCCGCCCTTGGTTGTACGATTAACAGGAAATTCCTATTTGTAACTTTTTTGGAATGTAAGTTTGTAATGAGTCAAGGATTCAGAAATAGATGAACCAGGTCCATGACTAAAATTTTCATTTTCAGTTTGCTTGTTGTATAAGGGTTTATTCTTAATCTATGATGTTTGATTATTCTTTCTTTTTTTCCCCCCTCAGATGTGCTTCATCTTGTCTCCTGGGAATGGTATAATAAAGGAGAAGGAAGAAACGAGGAAACTTTTTTTTCCAATGATGATAGCTCGCTGGAGCTATCAGGGAGAAAATAGAAGAGGAAGGAAAGAAAAAATATTTTTAGCAATGAGCTGGCTCTGCCACTTGGCAAATTTTGATAAGCTGAAGGTACCACATGACCATGATGATGTGGTACCTTGCTGCATTTGGTGTCCTAATTTGTGCAGTTTATGTTATTTTTGT
Organism: Asparagus setaceus; assembly: GCA_012295165.1. Classification (NCBI taxonomy): domain Eukaryota; kingdom Viridiplantae; phylum Streptophyta; class Magnoliopsida; order Asparagales; family Asparagaceae; genus Asparagus; species Asparagus setaceus. The sequence goes on along the minus strand of CM022708.1, from coordinate 19,389,763 downwards.
AAATTTAACCTCTTTAAGTGCATTTTATACTTGAAGTCACACGTTTTTGAACGAATTCCAGTCCCAAAAAAATAGCACACTATAACAGGAACTGAAAGCAATAAAATCAGGATTTCTTCCCACAGAGAACCAAACAGGTCAAGTGTTAAACACAGCACATTTTTCTACCAATCATGAGACGACAGGGGAAATATTGAAACGAACAGTCTAAATGAAATGTCATATGGAAAATGGTAACTATCGTCTAAGGCAATGGCAATGCTCATTAATTCAAGATTTATGTTCTAAAGAATACTAGTTATAAAACAAAGATACCAGACTCATCATTAGATAAGTCATTAGATTTACCCTTGAAGTTGGTTGGATTCGACGATTGGATCTCCTTGGTTCGACGGCATCTGCAAATGATGTTCCATGGTTCTCTGTGGGCTTCTTTTCATTTCTGATAGACTTATCCAAAGGAGTAGGCCTTCCTTTTACGCGTTGTTCTGCTTCAACAGCTGAAGACTTCTTCTTCGAGGCACGGGCAGTAGGTAGAGATGAAACAGATGAAGGAACCAGGCTCTCCTTTGTCTGAAGGCTGTTAAGGAAAGAAACAGCTTCTAGAGAATTCTTTTCTAAACTGTTTTCCTCTTTGCTAAAACCAGGTGTTATATTTGATGAAGGCCCATGACCATTTTTTTCACCATTTGAAGCAGTGGTGAGTGAAAGATTCTCTTTTTCAGATGTACTTCTAGTTTGAGTAGTTTGAGATTTAACGGATTTAACCCCTATGGACTTACCGTCCCCACCCTGTTTTACTTTTGAATCCACCTTAGAAGTATTTCTCCATGGTCTGGATGTTTGAGGCATTAAATATTTAGCAAATTTAAGGGAATCAGCTCCTTGACTTGTCTTGTTGGTCTTATCAGAACCATAATGTTTGCTTACTTCCATAAACTTCCTTTTCTTTCCAGGCTTTGGAACACCAAATACAACCCCAGATCCTTCTTTTCGTAAGCCAGTCCGCTTCCCTTTCAGTGCATCAGAAATATTTGCTCCGCTCGCATTCTCTCCCACAGAAAAAATTGTATCCTTCGCAGATAAATTCAGTGGTCCTGACTCCTCTGCTTTCCCTGAAAACTCTGCAGGCATTTTGTCGGACAAATTACTTATCCCTGTACCATCAACTTCTGCATCAACCTTGGTGTCAAGCCTGCTCAACTTTGGTCGTTTCTCATGGGGAGTATCGCCCTGAGTGTTTTTTACAAGAAAATTTGAGCAGATGAAATAAATCACATTGCAGTTATTGCTAAACAGCAGAGAGGTCAGCAATTGCGAGATGGAAATGAAACCTTGTAAGGTTGCGCCGTATTGTCTCTTGCACGAGACCACTCTACCCATTGACCATCCTTCCAAGTGAGTGATAGCCGAAGGTCCCAGGCCCGAACCAGCGACGAATGACCCCCAGCTGCAAGAAGAAAATATACATAATTAAACTATTCAGCACAAAATGAACATAGTAATAGACACAAGTTATAGGAATCTCATACATTTAAGCTATATGAGACCAATTATTTGTTTAACAATATCTACCTAATATTAGAAGTTAGAAAAGAAATCTAATTATTCCCCTTTTTTCTTTGCTAATTAGAAAAGCTGAAACCAAAGGTTCGAGGCGATCTTCATTGCTGATATACGGACTACAAGAATGTGATCAAAACAATTAGAAATCTTAAAAACTATGGTAATGCAAGCAAATCGTTACAGCTAAAATCCATTTAGTTTTTTGGATAAATAACCAGTAGGGTGCAATCAGAGCGAATATGGATTGGATATGACATTTATCATAATAGTGTTATCTTTTAATAACTGATCTGAATCAAAACGAATGTAGTTCCATACGAAAACTCACATTCATATCTGTCAAAATTGAATGCAACTACAGATGGAATGAGAGGATAATAAATCAGGATACATATATCGGATATGAGAGAACCTAATAAAACTCAAAAGCATTTAAGTATATGAGATAAAAATTGTCTAAATAAAACAAATTTTCTTAAAGCATAGTTCAACATATGCAGCACGCCTACAAATTTAAAATTACATCTCATGATCATGAAAATCAGTTTCAGATCCGCTAATTTAAAGCCAATATAGTTTTACCTTCTAATAAAGCAGATGATCTACCTATATCCTTATTTGTCCCTAATCCAATTAAAATGTATCATATTTAATAGCCATATCCAGATTCTATAGGGCCGAATAGATCCACAGATATCCATTGCCATTTACATTCCTAATAAGTAATGACCACACAAGAAAGATATCCATGGATATTCATATTGCATCTCTAATGACCACACAAGAAAAATGATTGATAAACTTAAGTAGTTCTCAAGAAGCAATCATTTCTTTTCTTACTTTTTCTTCAACTATGCTCTTCCAAGTTTCATGTATGCAACATGAGTTCAGAAGTCCATGTCCATGATGGTTTCTACAACTCTCTGTACCACATCTATTCTTACAAACCCATAGCAAATTTGTTTCCATCATTAGACACTTTCTCAACCTTCATATCCTCTTTAACTTAGTTATCCTCGTAGTATTGATTCCCCAAACTATTCCAAACCTAATAGGAATGTCAGTCCTATAGGTTTTCTATTTACATGCTGTAAAAGAATTTTTAACTTAAGTTAAACATCAACAGTAGTATTCCTATAATGAACTAGATTATTGATTTTACTCTAAATCCTATATGGCTCACGTGAAAAATTTAGTAAAGTTACTTGACCTTCTTAAATTTCGTTTTATGCTAGTCGGGTTTATTTTTTCACGCTAAATGCAAATAACTCTAGGTCTAATAAATTTTCTTGGTGAGCATCTATATTCAATGTATCATATACCTTAAATTTACCCACAACCTTTTCTACCACTTTTAGATTCTTATAGACCTCTTTGCTACTCTTTTAACACAATTAGACACTGGAGGGAAGAAAAAAAAGTCTTTTTCCTTTGCATTCAAACTTTGCTCCTTTCACCATTATATCTTCAAATTGCCTGAAGTCTTCATTTTTCAAGTTCTTCATCAGTTAGATCTCTCAATCATCGTTGACTTGCAAAGGCACCAAGTCCTTAAATTTTCAGATTTTTCATGTGTGAAGCATTTTACAAGATATTCACAATTAACCTCAATATTTATATCAAGTTCTCACCTTTCAAATATTTCACCATCAAGCTCCCCGAATAATAGGCACAACTTTATATTAAGAAAATATACAACCCATTTAACAAGATGTTCATTTCTATAGAGTTAAGTATAAGAAATCAGGTAATAAGCATATTAAAAGCTTAACAATAGTCAACAGAATTAAAAAATAGGAGCGGCGTTTTGTGCACATCAATTTAATAAAGCTGCTATATGATAATGGTAAACTTAACGGAGGAGATGGCCCAAATTAGAATGAAATGTACAGTTATGCACCTAACTAACAACATCATCTGATTTCGTGTATCACGTAAAAGGCATGATCTCTCACTGCCTTAATGGTTTAGAGGTAATGAGTCAAATCTAATTGGATCTAGCAAATGGGAATCTGCAGAGAACACAAACCTAATGGAAGCTTAAATTATCAGATATAAATTCAACCTTTGTAAGTTGGAACGGAATCTCAATCCCTAACGGAGAATGGTATATAAGGTCATTAATTACTTAAGCTGAAAATTAGAGAAAAAAATCACTTTTAAGTTTTGGGGATAAAAATCGTCAGTAGAATATGAGCTGACTAACTTGCTGACATGTTCTGGACCAGCTCCTCTGTGAAACTAAGAACGAGCAGACAAAACCAACAGGTCTTTTACTCTTGGCCAAAACAAGAGATAGCTGCATATCAAATGGTGAGATAAAATATATTGATAGTGGTTACCATCAGATTCCATCATTAACAAATATAACTCATCTTTCGTCATACGAAATGCTTCCATCAGTCCCACTTAGAATGTATGAGTAAAAGTGGTTTCGATATGAAATGGTTCAATAAATACCATTTGGTGATTACTTCCAGCTTTACTGAAATTATTTTGTTCTTTCTTCATTTAACTTGAATGTATCTACTTTGACGATGTTTAACAAGTATCCCGAGACTGTTTTTGTTTCTCCTTTCCTTTAAACCAAAATTTATGTCATGTATTTTTATTCTCTCAGATGTCTCACCAATCCTTAGCTCTTGTGAAAGAATATATTACTGATTATTGTGCCTATTCGGTGCCATACATCTTACATACCGCAAAGCTAACTTACTTCCAAACTTTCCCTTGTTTCCAAGCAACTACTTTCAAGATGTTAAACAAGTATCCCAAGCCTATTTGTGTTTCTCCTTTCCTGTAAACCGAATTTTATATCATGTGTATTGTATATTTATTCTCCCAGAATGCCTCGTCTTTCCTTGATTTCTTGCAAGAGAATATATTCCTGATTATGGTGCATACTAGCTCCAATACCTTTTAGATTCCAAACAGCTAATCTATCTTAGAATTTACCCAGTTACTAGTATCACTGTACACTCCTGGACGGAGCTCCTTAACCCCTTCTATCATACATGGAGATAATAACGCATTTGACACCGGATCTAGTTCTTGTAAGGTACATAGCAGAAAGGCAATAGCCTACACAACCTCACTAATTATTGTATAAGACTGTCTTGCTGCAATGGCATCCTTGCTGCAATGGCATCCCTTTGCAGTTCCAACTACAGTTTATTGTTAGAAAATAGAAGATAAAGTAATTTTGAGAAATTTAACTATGAATACAACAAGAAACATCATAGAAATCTTAGGAAATTTTGACCTTCACTGAGATTTTTCTCATGGATAACTTAGCATTCAATAACCCGACTTATATTATTCAACAGAAACTCATCCAAGTGCCCCTCAGCTTTCTTGCATTTAGAAATTAGAATAATCACACTTGTAATTTTTTTCCCCCTCCATCTTTTTCAGTGTTCAAGCACATGTAAGTGCAAGTATATGCCAAACCATCCTCTACACTATTGCAACTAAAATGTGGTGATCCATGCTCACTATGCAGTTTGAACCTTGCAGATGACTGTGATTCCCTACAACACTAACAGATCACATAAATCTTATTTCTTGCCCCCTAAGAACATTCTAAAAGCATTGTCTTCAATTGACCCTAATTATCTGGACAAGGAATTTCGAATCAATAATAGAGGATTAGTACCACGTTGATAGTCAATGGTAAAAGTTGATAACAACCATTTTAGAGGACAAGTCTTAGTTGACAAGATGATTTGACACTAGTAAAAAAGAAGTACGTAGGACAATAAATTTGAGCATTTTACAAACTAATAAAACATCTAACATATCAACTTAACAATACATGTATAAACAAACCTGAAAATTGCACCGTAAGCTTTGTTTCATCGACTTGGCTCTTCTCAGTCACAGTCCCTTCAAACCATCTGAAAATAAGTTTGCAGTAACGTGTGAGAATAAGAGTCAAATGACCTATGTTGCATGGGTACAATACATGTACGGGTACCGGTATAGGACACGAAAAATTGCAAAAGATAGGGTATGGGGACACGGCTATATAAATATTTATATACACATATTATGTATTGAAACTAATTTTATTTTGAAACTAATAGTTTACATGTTAAAATTCCTATAACATTTTTATGTTTCTTTTATTATGTGGATTATAAATTGTAAAAATGCTCGTGTTTTGAACTAGTCACCCAAACGACCATTAAAATCATAGTTTGGAACCCAACTAGTTTCAAGAAGGGGGTGTGAAGTGTATGATTTACATCCTGGAATTCTAAATTAAAACATATATTGTTTAATTGAGTACATGCCCGAATAAATGTATGCATATATGCAAGGAATGTCAAAGGAGTTTGGGTACATGTACACGTACGTGTCGGGCACGGGAACGGGTATGGGTACGGGTATGGCTTCCAGATAGAAGTACCCAGGTAACATAACATGACTTATGGGAAAAGAATGCAGGCTAGGACATTCACAAACCAACTGGAAGTGTCTAGATTTCTGCAAAAAACTAAATATAAATGGGAGCCCTGGGAAAATCTTGAAATAACCATAACACATACAAAGTAAACTAAATTTTGGCAGCGCAACACGAGCTAAAATTAAAGACACGTGTGAGAATAAGAGTCATATGACAAATGTTGCATACTTGCATGGGTACAATACGTGTACAGGTACTGGTACGGGACATGGCAAAGTTGCAAAGGGTAGGGTACGGGGACACATCTATATCTATACTACTATAAAAAGAGGATTAGGGTGTTAAAACCTTTAATTTCCTTTTTACCCTCTCAAATTTTGATAAATTCTAACTATGCCATTATCTCTAATTAATCTTTCATTAAATAAATATAACCTCTTATTAATTATGCACCTCCTCACATTCCTAAATAATTATAATTATCAATAATATTATAACTATTAATTGTTTAAAAATAATTTATAAAATAAGTATACCCAATTACTATTAGTAATGAGCAATAAAATAAATAGAATAAATATTTGATCATAAATAGTGTAATTATTTTAATAATATCACAAAAATTATGAATTACACTATTTATTTCGTATTATATTGTTAAATAAATTAAATAAATAATTTAATATTATTTTTGAGTATTTCCCAAAGATTATTACATGATCTTGAATAATCCATACTTGGAAATGATTGAAAACTAACCTTTTCACAAAAATTTATTTAATATTAATAATAGTACTATTAATTGTTAATGATAGTATGATAAAAATTTATAAAATATTTATAGTTCTCAATTCTTTAAGAGAATAACTAAAAAATTAAATTAGATAAATATTTTATAGTATATAGATAGTATAATTGTTTTAATAGTATTACTTGAACTAAGAATTATAATACTAAATAAGGTAAATTACAATAAACCCCCATGAACTTTCAAAGATTTTACAAGAATAGACCCTATGAACTTTTAAAATCACACTAAACCCCTAATAAATTTTGTAGAAAGCCCCAATATCTTTTAGATAATTTACACTAAACCCCAATAACTTTCAAAATGCCTTTTATGCCATTTTACGGTTCTAATTTATAGGGTTATTTGCAAAAATTCAAAAGTTATTGGGGATTTTCTTTGAAACGAAAAGTCATTAGGGGTTTAGTGTGATTTTGAAAGTTCATAGAGGCTGAAAGTTCATAAGGGTTTAGTGTAATTTACCCTCTGAAATAATTATAATAAGAAGTAACTATTGCAATATGTTGCGTATTAAGTATAACTATCTAGGAAATATCGAAAAAGCTAGCAAGATTAATGCAGCTTATTTAATTTAGAGTTAAGTTAATAATTTTCAAGTTGGAGGAACATATTTAAGAGAACTTATAGAATTGATGCTTTATTTAAGAACAATTTTAGATTTGGGCTAACTTGTTTAAAAATGGTTAGCACTGGCGATCATTATATGAAAAACATTCAATTACAATAACTACACAATAATACTTAATTCATACATTTCCTTTTAAGCAATCTTATTATACAATTTTATTTATTAACACATAGTTTTACTATTCAATAAAAATTCAAAACTTAAAACATGTACGTTCATGTGCAAAGCGCGTGCACTATACTAGTTTATATAAAGATTTATATACACATATATTATGTATTGAAACTAATTATATATTGAAACTAATAGTTTACTTGAGATCAATATTTTTTAATTCACATGTTATGAGAATTAAAATTCCCATAACATTTTTATGTTTCTTTTATTTTGTGGATTATAAATTGTAAAAATGCTCGTGTTTTGAGATAGTCACCCAAACAACCATTAAAATCACAGTTTGGAACCCAACTAGTTTCAAGAAGGAGATGTGAAGTGTAGGATTTATATCCAGGAATTCTAAATTAAAACATGTATTGTTTAATTGAGCACATGCCCGAATAAATGTATGCGTATATGCAAGGAGTGTCCAAGGAGTTTGGGTATGGGTACACGAACGTGTCGGGTACGGGTACAGGTACGGCTTCAAGATAGAAGTACCCAGGTAAATAGCATATGACTAATGGGAAAAGAATGCAGGCTAGGACATTCACAAACCCACTGGAAGTGTCTAGATTTCTGCAAAAAAAAACTGAAAATAAATGGGAGGCCTGGGGAAATCTTGAAATAACCATAATATATACAACGTAAACTAAATTTTGGCAGTGCAACATGAGCGAGAATAAAAGACATGGATAGAGTTCCTCAGGATGGAGAGTATATGAACAAATGGTGCAAACTCAAAACTATGTATTGACATCTGCAAAAGAAGCACAGGGAGATGTATATATTTGCCAAAAACATATATTTACTAGCATATAGCACGTAAACAATATAAAAACAACCTTTATTATATGTAGTGTTTTGACAAATTCTGTAAAGTATTGCTTTGGAGAGTCTATCTGTAGATTTGCCTAAAGATTGATGGAGATTCATGATCTCAAACAATGAACCAGAATGGGACATAGGAAGGTCACGAAACAATCTAATTAATTGCAAACTCCTCAAGAAGGAGTTTGCATTATAAAGGTAAAGATGGATTTTAGGCTACATTGCATCAATACTTAAACAAGGAAGGTCTTCCCAAATGCAAATCCGATACTTGGATACTCAAATGCTTGAATATGTGTAGGGTGCTTCTTTTATATAGACTAAATCTACAGCATATCCTGTGCATAACAAAGAAGTATCACACATGACTCCGAGACTAAGAAGATAAAGTCGTAACGTACACAGATGGATCACGACTGCATTTGATTTAAAGATGCATATTTATAAGATGCATTTGTATCGCTAATCACGAAAAGAAACTATGATTTTCTAGATGAGTGACACGTAATTACATGACGTCTGGGTTACTCTGGGTTCCAAAAATTATAACATTAAAAGTTTCAGATTATAGATAAAACAGTGTTTGTTGGTGTGTGTGCGCGCGCGCCCGTTGGAGTAATAGAAAATTGTAGTATACTTATATAAAGATGCATAAGTATCTTGTAGAATTGTCGTATCCATGAACATATATAATATTTGTATTCCTCGCAAGTAGGAAAAAAACAAAAAAAACAAAGCCCAAACATGTGACTTAAGCTTATTCTCTTTATAGTGAAAGGTAACAGGAGTAAATTTCTGGTGGAAGTGAGCAAACTAGATCTTCTCAAATTTCTTAGACATGTAGCCAATATATAAGAAGATATTTTAAAAGACTTCAAAATGCAAATTAAACTAAATTTTGGGAATGCAACACGAGCTAAAATAAAAGCCATGCATAAAGTTTGTGAGGATGGAACGGAGTATGTGATCAAATGGTGCACACTCAAAACAATGTATAGACATATATGCAAATGAAGGAAGCACAGGATGATGCATATACTTACTAGTATATCGCACATAAACCATACAAAATTTTGACTTTTATTTTATGTAGTGTTTTGACAAATTCTGCATAGTATTACTTTGGAGATTCTATATGTAGATTTGCCCAAGGCTTGATGGAGATTCATGATCTAAAACAATGAACCAGAATGGGACATGGGAGGGTCATGAGACAATCTAATTAATTACAAACTCCTCAAAAGGGGTTTGCATTATGAAGTTAAAAGATGGAGTATAGGCTATATTGCAAGAATAATTCAACAACGAAGGTGTTCCAAAATGCAAATCCAATACTTGGATACTCAAATGCTTAATATATGTTGGATGCTTCTTTTTATATGGACTAAAATCTACAGCATATTCCGTACATACCAAAGAGGTACCACGGTGACTCCAAGAGAAGCTAAAGTCCTCACGTACAAAGGATGAATCACGACTCCATTTGATTCATAGATGCATTTATATGGTTAATCACAAGAAGAAACTATGATTTTCTAGGTGAGTGACTTGTAATTACATGATATCTAGGTTACTGAGGGTTCCAAACATTATAGCATTAAGAGTTCACAGTATAGATAAAATAGAGTGTGCAAGGACGGATCCATGAAAGGGCTTGTGGGGGCACTTGCCCCCACACAATTTTTATTTTTTTATTAAAGGGTTTTTAAATTTGTATAGGTGCCCCATATAATTTATATAGGTGCCCCCACAAAATTGGTAATCCATACAAGTATGAAGAACTATTGTTGAATCTTAGTAGTCTTTTGTACGTATTTGTTGATGAAAATGAAAATGGCTATTTATTGATATGAAATGATATTGAAAAGCATTATTCGTTGAGATTTATGTGGTTATTGTGTAAATAAGTTTTTCTAGTGGTATAATATTATATAAGCTATGAATTTACATGTGTAATTGTAAATGTGCTTCCACAAGGAAAAAAAAATTCTAGATCCATCCTCGTGTGTGTGTGTGTGTGTTGTATATAGTTGTAGTGTACTTAAATAAAGATGCATGTGTCCAGTAGAATTGTCATATTCATGAACATATACCATACTTGTATTCCTTGCAAGTAAATAAAAAAGGAAAAAAAAAGAGCCTAAACATGTGCGACTTAAGCTTATTTCCTTTAAAAATGAAAGGGAACAGGAGTAAATTCCTGGCAGAAGTGAGAAAACTGGATCTTCTCAAACTTCTTATATATGTCAGCAATAGCACAAGTAGCATTCAGTACAGAAAACACTAAAAAATAACTTGACTCAGCCTAAAGTTGTATATATGAGCCACATCTAGATAAAATACTAACCCATCGTGCATCCGAGCATCCACCCTATCACCAACAGCCCATACATAATTACCTACAGCATCCCTTCGCCGCTTCCTTGTTCCACCGTACTTTGTTGAAACCACAGAATGCATAATCCGAATTCTAGGAGCTCTATTGCTTTCACTGTCAAGTGATACCCATTCCTTAAGCTGACCAGATCCTGACAAGAAATTTTTGGTCAATCATTCACAAAACAAGGCAGGTTAAAAAAATTCTTATAAGAACTTGTTAAAATGACAAACTGGTAATTAGATAACTTTCAATGAAGATGATAATACACATAAATAAATTGTTAGTAAACTGATCCTTACCATCATCAGAAAGAAGATTGTTGTAGCAGACATAAGCATCGTTATCTTTTAAATCAAGAACGCGTGCAGAAAACCACCCTCCTCTAAGACCTTCCCTATCAGACATAACCTAGAAATTTCATTCGAAGAATTAGACACACCTCAATTGAATCCCAAATCATTAGATACAAAGGCAAAATGTGAACAGATGTTTCTTCTCAGGGCGTGTTTTTTTTTTAGTGGAAACCCTTGGAAAGCTTCTGGGACCATCAGAAAATGAAAAATAATAATAATAATAATAAATCAAAGGGTTTCCAATTCCTTTGTTTCTTTCACCAAAAGTTTTTAATAAAGGTGTTCTTAAAAGTGGAGAAAACACCACTTTTTGGGTGGAAACCAATTCCTATCAAAATGTGAGGAAATGGGCTGGAAAAGGTTGGAAAGGTGGGTTTTAATATTTAAATAATGGGATGATGTGGGGAGTTGGTAAAATATAATAGTTAAATAATGAAGGAAAGGTTTCCAACTCAAATGTTTTCTTATTTTTGGCTTTTGAACCAAACTAGAGAATGAGATAGAAAACATTTCCTCCCCATGTTTCCATGCCGAAACAAACAATAAAAACATGTTTCCTAGAAACACACGGAAATATGTTTTTTACTACTAGAAATGGTTTCCTATATTTTGGGAAATGAAACAAACACGCCCTTAAAGAAAAATCCAATTGAATTGCGGTATCCGATAACACAAATGATCAAGGAAAATTTGAAACCAAAATGTTATCATAACCCAAACATAAGAAGCAGATACATCAGTCTTATTATTAATACATCATTTCACACTGAGAAAAGACATTGATCATGGAACAAATGATCAAGATGATAAAATGACAATGAAGTCAAATTATACCAAATAACAAGTATTAAGAAGAAAATTATAACTTATAACAAACATTAAGAAAAACAATCATGAAGATGATCGAGAAAAATGTATAAAAGATATGGAGTTAACCAACACCAAATCTCAAAAGGCAAAAAAAAATATAGATTCAACAATCTAATTGTAATATGGCAAGTCCTCCCCACTGAGAGCAAGGTAGTAGAAAGGCCACATCTTAATCATACTTACATTCAAAAGCATTGATATGATAAATTACGATTTTGTGCATAAACAGGTAGAGTGCTAGCTTCATTGGAGATAAGTCCCAGGTGTCAATATAATAGTGACCGAATGTTGTTAGATAAAAACCATAGCCGCAAAAAAAAAAAAACCACAAGAGAAAAACCCTGATAAAAAATCTAACACTAAAATAACTGTTATTTACACCCAAAAAAAAAGAGTAGATGTGGTTAAGCCGTTAAGGAAGCAGATATTCCACTGCTTAGTTTGCAGCAGAGAGCATCCTAAAGGTTCCCATATAAAACATACCTCAACAACAGATCCCTTTTGTATGGCATTTTCTTTCAGATTGCCTGATAGCTGATTTCTTTCATGGCTATCATTCAGAAGAGCTGATGGATTACCTACTCCACTCCCTAAGCCAGTTAAGCCCCCTTCAATCAAAATAAAAATTATTACATACTGTGGAAACTCATTCAGTGTATGAAATAATCATGATACTGAAAGTTTCCAGTACCTTTGCACTTAACTCCAGACTGTATGGACTGCTCATCATGAAATGTCTCATCTTCAACAGCAGTTACTCTGTTGTTAAAAGGTGTCTGCACGTGATCATGACCCCTGTGACCCAAGTCTTTCTGCTCCTCCTCAGGCAGTTTGTTTGCTATGTTAGGCCTCTCTGAGGTTGGGCAGTTAGCTTTCCAAGAACAGTCTGAACCAGCTTCTACCAATTCACTTAATTTGATAGGCAATGGATCTCCCATTGCAATTATCGTCCCCACTTGGCATACAGCTTCTGCAGCTAGTTCTGCAGCCTTCATTATAGCATCTAAATTCTCTGCTCGCTTCGTGGCAGCAGAAGCTGCTTCAACCCTTCTTCTGGTAGCCTCCCGTGCAGCAGAAATGATTGAACTAGAACCATGCACTTTGTCCTTGCCCTTCAGAATTGACCCGGGAGATAGCCTTGCGAAATTCTTCTCAGCATCAAAGATCGCTTCAGAACTGTGTGCTAGGCTCCTTGTTTTAGCTGAATCTAGAGCTTCGTCTGCCATCATCTTTGCCTGTAAAGCAGCATTTGATGCGAGCTTAGCAGCTTCTGCAGCTGCCTTTGCAACGGATGCAGCTGCAGCAGCTGCTACTGCCGCAGACGCAAGCTTCTCTTCAACTTCTGTAACTAGTCCAGAGTTCCTTTGAGCAGCTAACTGATTCCATATAGTTTGACTATGACTTACCACTGAAGCAGCAACTACAGCAGCATCTTCTGCTTGCCGCTTAGCCTGCTCAATTTTATTGCCTGTCTCTTCTGAAACAATGACCCTCTGCTCAGCATTAGCACTGACTATTAGCTGATTTTGAGAAGGAGAAATATGGGTGGCAGCTGAAACAATGGGCTGAGAAGCAACTTTTGGGGAAGTATAATTATATAATGGCAAGCGTTCTGATGCGGACGGTAGAGTTTTAGGAACATTAGGAGCAGAAGCAGGTTGTATAGCAGATAACAGCAGGCCTGGTGATGCAGATGGCAGGGTTTTAGAAACAGTTGTAGCACAAGCAGGTTCCATAGAAGATTGAGAAACTGGAATGATTTCAGTAAAATCCTCAGTTGCTGCAGCCTTCTTCCTCTTTCTAGGCTTCTGGATGCTAGAAGCTTTCTTATTACTACCAGGACTTGTTGACTGCTTTTGCGTTTCTAGTTGAACAAATGATGCTGGAGGAACACTTGTACAACCTGGAGTAGGCAGCAGAGTACTTGGGGACACAAGCTGCACGCTAGCAGCATGTGCCATGGATGATTCTTTCGCTGCTGTTACTTGAAGAGTTTCAACAACCAGTTTTGTTGAATACTGGGTAGCAGCATTAAGGGTTGGACTCTGGGCAGAGACAGCCCACGGCCCAGGACGAGGGTTTAGAGGCAGCCAAGGCATACTGCTACTAGTGAACTGCCTTTTCTGTGAAGATGGATAAGAATGCAATGGAGACAGAGCTTGACTAAAGTCAAGCTTCGCACCTCTAGGCAAATTACAGGGTAATCCATCATGAGTAGACATGCTCCACAGAGGCGATGGTAAAGGTGGGGTGGAACTTAGAACTGCAGGGGCTATAACTTTACTAACGGGTCTACTAGAAGAAGCGCTCACAGCTTTACTTTGCCGTGAGCTGCACTTTGTTACTTGTTTAGGTGCCCCCGCAGCTGCAAACATCAGTTTACTAATTAAAGGAAACAGTTTCTAATTCAACATCATGGATAAATCGAAACAACTTTCGAAGCCATTTACCTGAATGAGAATCAAGAGTAGTCTCAGGGTTAACTGGTGACTTTTGAGTTTGATAGCTTTCAACTGATTTGCGCCACACACTCTCCCACGAGCTCCTTCCAGCATCTACTCATAAATAAATGGCAATTGAATCACCACTGACCAAAATGCCTTAATGAAATGATATAAAAAAATAATGTAGCAAAGACAAACCAGTTGCTCCAAAGGCTGACTGCATGCAGGCCTCATCTGGAGGGATACTTTGACTGCGACAACAAATTAAAATAAATATACCATGATGAACATATAACACAAGGAAAAAAGTTCACAACCATGATTGATAACTCACATTAAAGATCCATAAGCAAATATTTGTGCACGCAATTGTACTTGCTGTAGATCAGTGAAAGGTTGTTGAACTAATGTTGTGGATGAAGCAGAAGAGTTTGACTCAGGCATGCCTGAAGGCTGAACAATTGGTGAAGCAGATGTTTTCTTATGATTGCTCTCAGTGTATAGTTGTACTGCTTCCAACTGCATGCCACTGCCTACAGTTCCAACGGGTGCAGAAGAGGTAGCACATGATTTTCCAACACTATCGGTAGATTTCTTACGCACTGATGTTCGTTTAGCAGGCCTTCCCTTAGATGTGGTTAGTTTTTCATTTGATGATTTAGTTGCATGAGTAGGTTTATCCTCAGAAGTTGTTTTTCTACTCCTGCCACGACGTTTCCCTTCTACAGGTTCTGAACGACAACCCTGATTTTCTTTTGAGTTCTTGAAATCAGACAGGTAGACAGCCATATTTAGTTGAGAAATGCACATAGATAAAAGATAAAATCATTTCAGAAAGAAAGTCCCAGGAGTAAAAATTACCTTAGAAAGTTCAGGCGACTGCATAATGGCAAAAGGTTTCCATTGATCGCCTGTGTTATTTCCAGACAGCTCTTCTGTTCTTTGAACCTCAAATGTGAAGGTTCTGTCATCTTCAGATGCAATACTCTTCTTCGGATCAGAATGCTCAACTTGTTTAGCATTTCCTACTGTTTCATAAGAAATTAGATAAGTCAATTGAAAAAGGATCTATTGAACTGGTAGGGATCTGCTACCTTCTGGCTCATTTTGAGCATGTCCTTTAACCATTTCAACTGTCAACTGGGCTTTTCCGTTGCTTTCAGACAATGTGGTTGATGCGTTGACACCAGATTTAACCAGAGCAGCTGCAACAAGAAACCACTTTAAGTTGGTACGCACTACTACAGAACATGGACATACTGTAGCACACTAGGAAGAAGTAAGATGAAACATGGCATGACAATACTCACAAACTAATATGAATGACAAGCTAGTATGAACAGTTGGAAAATTTTTAAGGACCGAGGATATGATATCAAGGTTCAAGATAGCACATCATACAAAGCTTAATAGTATATCTTATATCCTCAATCATATTAACCAGGTATTAAATATTCACCAAAACCACAAAACAAATAGATAGTATCCAAAGATGCGATATATATATATATATATATATATATATATATATAGAGCAAGGCTCCTATGAACTTAAGTTCATAATGAATAGTGGTGCACCAACTTTTTATCCACTCATCTTGTCTTGAGATTTGTGATGCACAAATCTCAAAATGGGCTTTATATCTTTCACGGATCCCAAAGCAAGATGAGTGGTTAGAAAAGTTGGTGCACCACTATTCATTATGAACTTAAGTTCATAGGAGCCTTGCTCTATATATATATATATATATATATATATATATATATATATATATATATATATATATATATATATATATATATATATATATATATAAAGTAGTCCTGAAAGCAAATAAATAAACAAATATAACAATTAAACTATCCATGAACACTGTAACAACAGATACTTGTGCACGATGTATCCAGCTGTACCTTCCCTTGTTTCAAAGTGAGTTCAAGGCAAGACTGCTGCTGGAAAAAAATAAGCATGTAATCATGTACCCACATGTATTTTAGATGTTTCAGTATCAGACACGTCTCACACAAACACAGGGCCCTTCAACAAGTGTAGGTACAGGTGATAAGTAATAAGAGGTAGACCATATAACAAACTAAAACAGAAGAATATTAGTGAGGGTTGCATTAATAAGTGATTTAAAGGCAAGGCATTATTGCGAGCTGCATGCAACCCCGTTATTTTATCATCTTCTCTTTCTTTCCTTTCCCTTTTTTGGTTTTTTATTGCATAACCATGTCAAGGTCACTATTTTTTTTCACATTAAACACCTTCAACTATTTAGCCTTAATTTGATTTAATTCCTAAATACAACCTCACAACACTTGTAGATGATTCAATCCATCTAACTGAACTGCTAATATCTTGCTTAATCGCCTATACTAGCTAATAATCACTACTCCGTCCTTCCTAGTTACTATTGTCATTGCATACTGTCCTGTATAATGATAAATTGATTTTCTGTGAGATTTTATGAACATTTGATTCTTCATATTATGCTTTGACAACTACTTATGACTTTTCTTGTAGCGTAGTACTCAACAGTCAACGCTTAGATGTATAGTTTTGTGCATTCATGTCGTTATTTCTGAGCTTTATGTCTTTACATGTGATTTATCTCTCTAAGTTAATTAGATTGTCACACAATGACCTCTCTAAATTACATATCATTTATAAAAAAAAATTTAATATTTGTCACAACGCTTTGCTAAAGCAACGACCTATTCTGATGCCTCGCGCCTTAAGGATACAGGACTGTCACCTTGACCATGCCTTCTCCTGTCAAACTCTAGTGCTAATACATCAAGGATTCATTACCACAGAAAGAAAAGAAAAAAACATCATGGCAAGTCAACCAAACAAGTAGAATCAACATGTTAACCATCCATAAAACATCAGAACTATGATAATCCTCGTTACGAATCATTGTGCATATCCTGGTATCAATCCTCATTATTCATTAATATTGGATGTGTAAAAAGCTGCATTGGACAGGTGTTAACAAGTATAGCATAACCGTTATCCCAAAAGTATCAGACACAGGACTCCATTGAAGTTTCCATGCTTCAGAACACTCACTACACAATAAGGGTTTACACAATTACAATATGTAAATCATAGAAGAATACAGCACAAGGAACATATAATTAAATCAGCAAGCTTAGTGTAGTATAACAAACACCAACATAAGTAAAATATCCTTTTGATATCAACTGTGCACAGACAGATATATACACATAGGAGCAACCCAACTGGAAACTAATATATGATTTTCCGAATTAAAAAAACATGCAAAAATTCTTGAAAGAAATGTGTGATGCAAATGAATGACACAACCAACACAACTTATGCAAGAAGAATCCAAATCCTACTGTGCAACATGTGAATGATATATGATGATTGATCCTCTGTAAAGGACACGGGCATTGAAAGTCATTATAAATGGTACTAATATCCAATAACAGCTTTCAGTTTCTAACTATAAAGAAAAAGAAAAGAATAGAAAATACAAATCCAAACAGTATGATGTTATAGTTTGAACTCCTACCTGCTTTTGCTAGGTTCAAAAGTCGGGGAGAAAAACAAATAATCCAAAGAACTGTAGGCAATGTTACATACTCCACAAAAAGAAATAAAAAGTACATCCAGATTACTATTAATAGTAACAGGGAAGGCATATAGTCTCAAAGTGAATGCTAAAATTCTACCAATTAACGCTATCTCAGTGAATAAACTAACTCAGTTGCTCAGTCTTGATAATTACCAGAAGTTTTTTCAACAGATGGAGGAGTCTCTGGCAGCATTCGTCCTCCACCATGGCTGGTCATTTTCGCTGAAAAGGTAAAATAAGTTTCCGGGTATAAAAATTTCAATTACTGGCAAATGTCCAATGAAAATGTAAAGTTAGTTCCCACTAAATGTAATTCACCTTGAGAACATTAAAAGAAGGTATAAAGAATGTCATGCCCCACAAACATGCCAGAGAAATTAAAAATAAACAATACCCAGTTAAAGAGCAAGACTAGTTTCAGTATCAATGAAATTACCAGAAACTGTCTCTTCGTTTTCATGAGAAGAAGCTTCTGATTTATTAGAGGGGTCCTTTCTTTCTACAGGGGGATCATGGACGACAATATTTTCTACAACTGATGTAGCCTCCTCATGGATGATTGTTTTATCCACCAAAGATTGAAGTCTCTGGCATGGAATGGAGGCTTCCACATAAGATAAAGGCTGATCCACCAGAGCAGGTTGCGGATTGTCTATACTTCTGAGAGGACTATGTTCACCAATATTAGACTCAGTAAGTGGTGTATTGTCCACACTACCCTCCGATTTAGTTAAACTAGTGACTGCAGAAGTTTTATCTTCTTTATCAGTGGACGGAATGAATTCTGATGAAAATTGAACAGATGCTGCCCCCTCATTCCGTTCTGGAACTGTATCTGCAGTAGAGGTATCTTCTGACTGATGCAACTGAATTGTTTCGTCAAGAACAGTGACCTTGACACCTACAGAGTCGAATCGTCCATGCCAAAAGCACATATATCAGACTCCAATTCGAGAATGAATTTGAAAGCATATTTAAGAGAAACTAAAGCAAACAGTTACCTGGGACATCCGGTGTCATATCTCTAGCTAGTGAACTATCAGTGACAACTGAATCAGATGTTATAACTGGCACAACTGGTAATAGAGCATCTGATTTACATTTCAAAACAGAAACAGATACAGTTCCAGTTATTTTCACTTCTTTCTCGTCAGAATAAATGGAATCAGGTTCAAGTAACTTTGGTGAAGTCAGTTGTTTATTTTCCTCTGCAACAATGGAAGGTAATCCAACAGCCATTGGAGCAGTCTTACTGGCTGCTAAAATATCAAAAAACATCAGGTTCATTATGTTAAGGACTAAACCAGGAGCTTTAAAATATAAGAAAATAAGCATTAAAATAAAACTATCTTCATCCATTACCTGATTCATCATGTGCCAAATGTTTGGCTCCTGAGACACTAGCAATTCCCACATTGTCAGAATTTTGTCCAGCAGATGTGGCAGATTTTGCCTTTCCCAAGACAACGCGATCGTCACCGTTCAAATTTGTAGTACGAGGACTCATGGATGGCCCGACATGCTTCTCTCCAGCAGAAGACTCCAGAGAAATCGTGTGAACATCAGATTGCTCAGCTGTCTTGTGTGTTTTGCCAGGGACAGGGGATGAAATCTTAACCTCAGGATTGTTAAGTACAGCAGGCAAAGGAGATTCATTTAACATAACATTTTCTGATGCAATCAATTTACAACCAGATTCCTCAACATCTTTAACAACTGCAGCTTCAACAGTCTTCTGCATAAAAACTGGATCAGGTGTCTGGGCACCTAGATTATTAATTTGTAAGATATTTGCATCTTTTGTCTCTGTCCTTTGTGTTTCAGAATTCATCTGAGTTGAAGCATTTGACTCTACTGCAGCTTCTGAGGTGTGTCCTATCCCTTTCTCATCGTGGTCAGTCAGCTGGTTAGTAATATTTTCCTTGCTAATATCAACATAATCCTTTTCAATAGACCTCTCTCCTGCATTTTCTAGTGATTTCATCTCATTCACCTGCATTGAACTTCTATCACCTGTCTTATTATCAATTTTTTTAGCCTTTACTTGGTAAGTAATGGCTTCCAGCAAGCCATCAGGTTTCTCAGAATATCCAGTTATGTTATATCTTTCACTCATCAGTACAAAAGAATCCCTAGTTGGCTCCATAATGGAAATATTTCCTCTACTACAAAGATGACTTTCTACTCCATGGCTCTCCAAGAACTGCTCATTCCCTGTGGGATCTCTTGACATTGGACTTATCTCATTCTGTGCATCATCCACATGCAAATCTGATCTCTCGGTCATGTTAATAACAGTGTGCTTCTCCACTACTTTCTCTTGAGTAACCCTACAAGTAATAGCATCAGGACTTCTTCTAGCTACCTTACTCACATCCCAACAACGAGCATCAGATGCCTTCATGGATCCTGTACCCAAAGGTTCCACATTATGTACCGAATTGCCCAAGGATTCACTTATTACTGAACCATTTTTACTTGTATCGTCTGATGATAGAGAAACATTGTCAGCGTCCATGCATTGCCCACCACTGCTCTTTCTATTAGTGTGAAATTTATCTCCCAAGGAACTTGCATCTGATTTTGCACCAGATATTTCACTTGCACCAGATAAGTTTCTCTGAAATTTATCAGGTGGCAACACTGGATCTTTTATGATATCCCCTACTACAGTGCTGTTGTCATCGACTTGCCTTGAAGCAGGATCCATTTGGTCAATCATTTCATTCATTACATTTTGCGCATCTGCTTCCATGGCTTCAACTTTTTTATCCCTCATCTCATCTTCTCCAACAGATCTCAGCAACATTTCAACAGATTCAGATGAAGTAGCCTCAGACCATACATTGTTATGCCTAGAAATTGAGCAATTGTCGGCAGCACTTGAACTGAATTCTATCGCACTTGTTCCAGATGAGAAATCCTCAATCCAATTATTGTCTTGACCTTGTATACCAAGTAAAACGTCTGTCTCAGCTAGACTATCAAATCTGAGATGGACCTGAAGATGCTCGTCAAAATCAAATTTCGGTAGAGGAAATGACCGTAAACTAGGAGGAAATTTGTTCTCTTCTCCAACTAGCTGGAAATTCTGGCTTTGAAAATCAATCTCATCATAATCCATAGGTGTAACCCTGGAAATAATTTAAAATTAAGATCTATGTAATAAGCTTCAGGTACTACTAAACTCACGGCTTAAATATCCAGGGGAAGCCACTAATATAAAAATTCCACGACGGTAAGTTACAGTTATAGAGAAATAATTGTCCAACAGATTTCTATGGACAAATCAAAAGGTGATAGCAACGGATAATGATTTTAAATATAGAATGGATAAATTACACTTAAATACCCTATTGTTGCGCTATATTGCACCAAAATACCCTAAGTTTAAAACCCTACACTTAAATACCCTAAAGTTTCTAAATGTTGCATTTAATTTAGGGCATTTAAATGCAACATCTAGAAACTTTAGGGTATTTAAGTGTAGGGTTTTAAACTTAGGGTATTTTGGAGCAATATCGGGCAAAAATAGGGTATTTAAGTGTAATTTACCCAAGTCACCAATAAAGAACCTTAAGTAATGGCTCCATTTCTAAACTGTATTAACACAGAAACCTCCACAAAGGTGCCAGCTTGTTTATTAAGTAAGGAACTAGAGTACTCTAGTTTAATAGTTTGCTTCCTTTGTAGATCAGAGTACTTTATTGGTTCTCGCCACAAGACAACAGATCTTAAAGGGACAATGATCCTGGATTTCATGACGAATATTGAGGCTTTGAGAATAGCGTGGTTATGGTTTCAGAGTTGGAACCATAAATTGCATGAAGGCTGTGTTGACAACTAAAGCTGGATTTTGTGTCAAAGATCAAAACTTTAATCACAAATATTCAATTAGAATTCCCAAAACAAATTACATGACCATTTTTTTCTATCAACTGAGAAATCCCAGTCTCTATGCAACACAAGAGTTATCCACTGCCATTCAATTCTGAAATAGCCATGCCTCCAATTGATAACCAAGCAATTTCAAGGTTCCATCGATTATACTATTTAAATATTTAAACTCTGACAAAAGGGCGGGAACAACAAAATCATTAAAAATTGTTCAAAGAGAGAAATTGAGTTCAATTCTCAGAAATGGAAGTATGAAACCCTAACTTCTTTTAAAAAAAAAGAAAACTGCTTATGAACGAATCAAAGCATCAGCCAACACCAACACACAATTCACAGCAAGCAGATCAAAAGCCCCAAACTCACAGAGAACCAACTAATCGACACAGCAAACTGCTAAAAAAAGTAACCAAAAAAATTGTTTAATTCAAAAGGAAATTTTCGAATAGAGTTACCCGAGCGAGAAAAAACCCTAGGTCGCTGCTGCTTCCCTCCATTCGTAGACGAAATCTCGACCGTTGACTAAGCGAACCCCAAAACCTACGGCAGAAATCAAAAAGCTCATTTCCCGACGGCAGCAGGCTCCGGCAGAGACGGAACCCTAGCTCCGTTAGCGACCGTCATGGATCCAGCGGCTGAGGATCGTCGGAGAGGAGAATTTGACGGCGAATTGACGGCGTTTTTTTTTTTCCTTTGTTCGCCCTTGAAAATTTCTTTCTTTCTCTTTGAAGTGTTTGAGGACAGTGTCGATTTGGGGAAATGACTCGAACGAGTAAGGAGGAGTTTAGAAACTAGATGATTGGATAAGGACGTGGACAGAGATTTTTGGGAGATTTACGGGTTTGCCCCTGGGGGGTTCCTCGTACGCACGTGTGCGAGAGGAGAGTGGGTGAGATTGTTCATTGTTGACTCGCTTGGACGAGCGAATGAAGGAGGGGCCACGTGGCGATCGAGTGATGGGGGCTTTGTTTTGTTTGATTTTGATGTGCGCCGTTAATTATTATGTTTTTGATATGAGAAATTTTTTTAAATAAATCGTTTTTGAAATTTAATTGGCAAAATCTACTAGAAGTTTATTTAATTAGCAAAAGTGACCACTTTTCAGTAACGTCGCATGGCTGGCTGAAAAAGTAGGCAATTTTACTAAATACAGACTTCAAAAAATACGGGACTACTAATCTCGTGTAATTAGTGCTCACTAATAACAAGTTAATAACAATCTTAAAACACGCGGGATTAGTAGTCCTGTGTTTTTAAAAGTTTGTTTGTAATCTTTTTATATTGAATTTTTAGCGCACATACGAAAAAATAGGGGGCTGCTAATTACACAGGACTAAGTCCTGTGTAATTAGTGATCACTAATTAACGACCACTAATTACACAAGATTAGCATTCCTGTGTCTTTAAAAACTTGTATTTCGCAATATCGATCACTTTTAGTCAATCGTGTTGACGTGGCTAAAAAGTGATCAATTTTGCTAATTAAAATAATTTACAGTCGATTTTGCTAATTAAATTTAAAAAAAGTCTATTTCAAAATTTTCTCCTTTATTATATTTAATATAATTATAATTATAATATTGACATATTGTCTGGTTTTCAGGAGCACCAACACTAAATCTAGCTATTGTAATAAATATTAGGTTAATTGCGGATAAACCTCTTGTAGACTGTAGTATCGGTTCATATATATCCTTTGAGTGAAACTTTTTGACTCTTTTATGAAGAGATCTATTGAGGGGTCTATTTGGCAGAAAATCTCTTTTCTCTGAAGGTAAAAGTGTAAAAAAGAATTTATTGAAGAGGTATATCTGCCAAAATAAAATTAGGGTGAGGTACATCAACAACAAGGTTCTTATCCCAATTTTTTAGGAGCGGGCACATGAATCACATTCTTCTATTCAATTCAATTGTGAGTCATCTTCTATGTTAGTTTAACTAGTACTAGTATTTTAGCCTATGCTAAGCATGATCTTATTGCCATGTTCTGATCTTAGATCCACTTTTCAATCTTTCGCTTACTAAAAGACTCTTCCAAACGCACGGACAGACTTCCATGTTCGAGGCCTGCACATAATTCCCCGTTCAAGGCACGGCCATACAAGTCGTGCACATCATCTAAATGAATATTTGCATAGACCACATGCTAAACATAAAGAATTAAAGTTTATTTCATTTTTAGAAGCACGAAATAACAATATAAGCTATAAAAATATTAAAAGTTAACATCTAGTAGCATGCATATTAAATGAATAATTGAAATAGGACACCAAATATATCGAAGTCAACTTGTATTTAATTAAGGATATAAAAGTGTTTTATGTTTGAACATATTATTTGCAACCGGTGCATCTCAAATCTAATAAAAGATGTTCACGTAATATATTTTATTAGAAAAGAATCAAAACTTACCTAGATTAGTAAAGGTAATTAAATTAGAACCAAAAATTTCTCGAAATCTTATCAAATTTCAAAAAGATCTTAGCTAAAATTTCATATTAGAGAATCTTTTTTTAATTTATATGTTAGATTTTTTAGATGATGGATTAATTGCAGAAATTAAAGAGATAAAAGATAGAGGAAGAGGAGAAAATAAAGGAAATAAAAATATTTTATGTTGATTCTTTTATGCGTTTTAGAGATATTTTATAATTTTAAACATATTAAACTTAGATTAGTTATAGTATTCTATCTCTTTTAATATTCTATATATACTCTTAGAAAAATCCTAGTTGTATTAGAAATCTTTTCTTAAAGATAATTTTAAACAATAAAAATCAAGTTCATCTTTCCTATTTTTCCTCCGTGATATTGATTACGTGGTGGATTAACATTAGAAATTAGAGCGAAAAAGATAAAGAAAGGAAAGAAGTAGATTTGGTCTTGATTATTACTTGTGTAATTTTGTACTTTTAATTGTAACTATAAAATAGTTTTTATTCCATTTATTTTTCTTCTTGATTTTTATTCCGGTTACTAACTTGCCAAATAATTATGGGTCTTTTTGGAGATTAACGGGCAAGATTTAATCTCAATAATTAATGTCAAATTAAGATGTAGATGACTGTCATAGATCATTGTACATGTGGCAAAAAGTTTGTGAATGAAAAGCTGATGTAACATCTTGTAGGGAGTTTGTAGTTTTGAGTTCTCCTTTAGAGTATACATAATAAAGATGATTATATCATTCTTACTTGATTCCAACCAAATCTTTTTCGTATACCTCGAGATCTCTTTGCCCCATTAACTAAATATTATCATATTTCTTAACGGATTTACTAAGACGTCAATGTTGCAGATGACCAAACCATCTCAATCGATTCTCTCGTATTATCATCAATAGAAGCAATCTCTAATCTCCTATAAGTGAACTCATTTTCTTATCCTATCCTTTTAGTAAACACCCATAAGACCGTCCTAACATTCTTATTGCTGCAACACTCGATTTCTGCTACACTTAATTTTAGCAGATTGAATGTGGAAATGCCCATGAAGACTGCAAACGGAGGTTCGAAAAGTCTTTGCAAACTGTCATAAAAAATACAGTGAAACCAACAAAGGAAAGATATATTTAAGGGTTAATTGCACATAGACCTCCTGTCGTATCCTTTTTTTAGAACCCTAAAGTTTAATTGTTACAGATAGACCCTTTTGGGTTAATTTCTTTTTGACTATTTCACCCTCTAATAAACATACTAGTTTCTCTCAGGTACAATATCTGCCAAAATTTCACCAAGGGTAAATAGGGGTCTATCTACAACAATAAAACTGCAGAGACAGTAAGTTCAAAATAGCGATTGGGGTTGTAAATTAATTAACGTGTAGAAACTTGGCCTCATAAAAAGAAAAGAAAAGAGCATCCCCTAGTATTTCTACCAGTCAGCAAAAAATTTTGCCAGCCAAACCCATAAATCTCCCAGATATGCTTTGCTACAACAAATTTATCTTTCAGATTCGTATCATGGTAGCAACATGCAAACATCTCTACATCTTTGCATGACGAAGAATTATCAAACCCACCATGGCTTTTCTGTCAAATCTTTCTCAAAAACATATCGAAACCTTGTGTTATAAGGTAAAAAATCAACAATTTGTGATGCTTTTCTTTTGTTGCTGCAATCGCTGCACTTCTCTACCGCCTCCTGAGTCTTCTTATCTAAATTCTCGGTCACCCATTTTAAAAGATCGTCGAAACTAAGAGATGTCTCTTTAGCATATCTTTCGAGGATTTTGGGTAGATATATCTTCTTCGATTTCCTGATAATTACGTTGGTTTGAAGGAACTCTTTCTTGGCTTTCTCTAGATCTTCTATAACATTCTTTGCAGTGTAGACCCTTAGCTGTGATAAACAAGAGCAATTTGTTGTAGGAACCCAATTATGTTGATAATGTTGAGATTTTTTCAATAGGTGGAGATTACCATGGGATCCGAAGCAGCTCCATTGCAGAGTGCAAAAAGAACAAGTGGTTGACAGGCGACGAGAGCAATTTTGGAATTTGTGACCTGTTTTTCTTCTCCATATTTCTTCCTTATAGCAGTTGTAATCATTGTTTCAAACCACTACAAAAAAGAGAAACTAAATGAGATATACGAAAAACACAAAGTGTCATTTCATGTTTAAATTGGCGTTCCATGTTAAAAGAATAAGGATAATGCAAAGTTCAGTGACATCAGTCAGTTACAAACCACCCCATTAGTTAGAAAATTGAAAACTTTATTAAGGAGGTGAAGTTTGTTGCATCAAACAAGTGCTTCACATAATATATCATGAAATTTTTTTTATTCAAATCATATTATAGAAAACAAAATTACTTAACCTAGAAAGAAGAGTTGAGATCATACACGACCGATTCGAGGGGTTCGACAACAAAGAACGGAGTTTTCTATGGAGTTCGCACTAATGGTGTGGCCTCCGATGTTATATGCAGCCTGCAATATACAGAAAATCAGCTAAATTGTCAAGACAATCAACTAAATCAATGATAACACCAAAATATCCTAATACTAAAATTTAGCTGCGCATGGATCACAGCAAAGTAATTCATATTTGAGAAGTATGTCCATGTTGTAATATGTGCTTAGTTGCAAGTTGTGTTTTTCATATATGGACCTTTTAGTTAGGATACAAAATTAAATGGATAGGTAGATATTTATAAGGCGCGCCGCGCTTAGATAGAATAATGGAAGTTTTTGAAAAATGTTTTCCATAGTGTGGTTCTCAAAGAGATATCTTAGTATCTAAAGAGGACTATACTATACAAGCTGGAAAATTTTATGGTTCTCTAATGAAATATTTATGAGAATATCAGAACCTTGTTAAACAAAGCCATCCTTCCGAGAGAACTGTGTGGAATCCCATAGGATAAATATGCCTGCAAAAAAGAATAAGCAAGTTACATACTTATGGAAGAGTAGAGCTAGAGAGTAGTCATCCAAATGTAGAAGACCTACATGCATAATTAGACAATTGTACACATTGATCCAGAATGCCAATTTGACATTGTTTTCCAGTGCACTTGCATCTACTCTTTCTAGCTGTTCCACTAGTAATCTGAAATGAACAGCTAGTATCATTACACAGTCCATTTTGCACTAGAAAATACAGGGCTTTTTCAATATTAATCCCTTAAACCTTTCATATTTTGAAATCAGTCCCTCAAATCATTGAAACTGAGAAAAGGTCCCCAATCCTTAACTTACTTCAAAATTAGTACCCCAAATCACAGAAATTGTTTAATCCCTCCAATTACTACTTATAAACTTGATTAGAGGGACTAATTTCTGAACTAAATTAAGAATTGTGGGACCGGATAGCGATTTCAATGATTTGGGACTAATTTCAAGACAATTTAAGAATTGAGGGAATAGAAATTACCATGATTTAAGAGATTAAGTTCAAAATAGCAATTACCATGATTTGAGATATTAAGTTCAAAATAAAATTTAAGGGACTAATATCATAAAAACCCAACAAAAAAAAGTCTAAAACACATAGAAATATGTACTTGTCAAGTCTTCTTATCCAACCTATAGTTGCTTATGGCACAAGATGCACTTGAAAAGTGGTTTTTATCCATTGATATTGAAGTTACTTCCACTAATTCTCGTGGCTCTCCATGTCCTCGTCGAGGTAGGACGATGCTTGTAGATGATCGCGACAAAAATGGAAAATTCGAGGCCTCTGAATTTGCAGATCCTTTGCTTCCAACAAAGCAATATATGGCAGCCATGCATCTCACTAATTCTTCAGATAATTTGCTTGGGCACTGGTAAAGATGCTCCTTCAAGGTACGAGTAAGATAACTTCTTCCAGAAGATGGCAATTTCTGATCAACGTAGAGAAAAATTATGGACAGCTGCTACAGGAGCATCTTTAAGAATGAACCATAATTTGCAAAATTTTATGGGTCTAAGTGATCCCCTTAAAAATATGAGGAATATAGCTTTTGATAAGTAAACAACTGAAAGGAAAGAAAAAAGTAAAAGATATGATTCCATTGATAAAAGAAAACGTTTACCCTGCCATTTGGCTCATAAGCATTACCAATTTGCTTGATATGGTTCTTGAACGTAGAGTTATGTCCAGAGTTCATAGCATGCACAAAGAATGTAGTCCAAAATCTGAAGTTTAAGGGCAATATCAAGGCAGTCTTTGGCTCATGGACCATGGGGGATTGAGATTTAGGGCGGGACTGGAATTAGGTGGAATTGGGATATTAAACCATTTTGGATAGTTTATCTTGGTTCATCCTAGGATTGAGATTAAAAACATATAAGATTACCAAATAGCCCCTCCCTCATCCTTCCACCCCTTCCTTATCATTATAATATGTTAGCAATATATTTAGTATTAGATTATATAATGTAATATAAAATATTATTATGTTACATTATTAAATAATATATATAGATTATACTATAGTCAAAATAATATTAACAATATTTGAGTAAAATATGATCTAGAATATTAATAATTATATATTACAAAACAATCCCTATAATTTGAAAATTGCCAAAACCCTAAAAATCTAAAAATTGCAAACCAATCATTAAAATAAAAAAATAACAAAACAACACCGAAAAGGCTAAAATTGCAAACTATTCAAAAATAGAAAAATTACAAAAACCCATTAAAATCCTAAAGTTACAAAACAGTCCCTAATAATCTTCATATTACATATCAGTCCCTTTCATAATCTATAAATCAGAAAATCACAAATAACCCCACAAATCTGAAATCAACCCCTTAAAAATCAGAAAATTACAAATAACCCCACAAATCTGAAATTGCAAGCATCCCCTTAAAAATCAAAAAATTGCAAACAACCCCTTAAAAATCCACAAACAAACGATTTTAAAATCTGAAATTGCTTGTAATTTTTGGACTTTTAACACAGTTAATTGGACCTTAAGGAGGTCATTTGCAATTTTCTCATTTTTTGGGCGTTGCTTGCAATTTTCAGATTTTTGTCAGGGGCTATTTCTGGTTTTCCAATTTTACTTCTTGGGTAAATTACACAGGTCCCCCTGAATGTAGATTGGGGAAAAAAAACGTTTAATATCAGATTATTAGGGTTTTATGATATAAGACTGCAAAATCTTCTTTATGTCTATATTAGACCCCAAATCTTGGTATTTCTAAATTAAACCCCAATCCTTTAAGTTGTCTCAAAATGGATCCCATGAAGAATTTCCTTCCAAATTCTTTGCATAAGCATGGTTAACTCTTAATTAGATAAAATAAATTATAATAATAATCCTCAGAAACCCAACCTCATTCTCATTCTACCTTTGTTTTCCAAATCCTATGTCTTCTCTTCTCTATTTTTTAATATTTCTATTTTCCTCTCAAATCTCAAACCCTAATAGACTTTAGGAATCCAAAAGAAAAAAGTAGATTGAAGGAGAAAGACGGTAGAAAGAGACAATGGGTACAAGGAGTTTGAGAGAGAGAGAAAATGGGGAGAATACAGTCCATTTAAAATGAGCTAAATGGCCCATTAAAATAAAATCCCTAATATTGCCATATAAATTTAACAAATTAATGGTTAAAAACTTAAATCTAACCAATTTGGGGGTGCAGGTGTTTTGGTTGGGGTAGGGGGATCTTGTTTGAAGCAACTTTCCCATGATTTGGGGGTCTAATATAGAAGTAAAGAAGATTTAGGGGTCGTATATTAAAAAACAATTATTAATAATATCTTGTATTATAAATTATTCAAAATTGTTAATATATTATATTAATTACAGCATAATATAAGTATATTATTTTGTAAAGTAATATAATATATTTCTATGAGTAAAGCTCCTATAAACTTAAGTGGATAGGGCCATTTGTCCACCAATTTTTTTATCCATTAATTTTGTATTGAGATTTGTGCTAGCATGTGATACAAATCAAGGAACAAATCTCAAAGATAGCCTTGATGTGTAGCACAAATCTCAAAGCATAATGAAGGGATAAAAAAGTTGATGGACAAGTGCTCATATCAACTTATATAGGAGCTTTACTCTATTACTATTATATGATATAATACATTATAATTTATTAATAATATTATTAAATTAATAATTTATTAAATATATTGCTAGCATATTACAAGGTGGGGGTGAAAGGTGGCGAGAATACAATCCATTTAAAATGAGCTAAATGGCTCATTAAAATAAAATCCCTAACATTGACATATAAAATTAACAAATTAATGGTTAAAAACTTAAATCTACCAGCTAAACATGGAAATAAGATTTACTATACCAATTCCACCCGATTCCAATGTCACCCTAAATCCCAGTCCTACATATTTCATGAACCAAAGAACCTTAGGTAGGAATTACAAGAATCGTAATTAATAGACCTAGCAGTGAATCCTTGCACTACAACAACATGAACGGAACCACCTAACCTTAGTCCAAAAGTCAAAAACGTAGTTGCTAGCTGAGAGCACCTTTGTAAAACTTGATGAGAGTCCACTTCTTGCCTATAATCGTAGAATATTTCATGAATCCAACAATTCAATTAGATTCAAGGAACATATGCATGATGCATTGAGAACCAAAAGGATCATTAATTGTGTTTCAAATAATTTACAGCATCCAAAGTACTTATTTTTTTACAGGCTTTCCAATCATGCAATAATATAGTTCTCATATTTTCAATAATATAGTTCTCATATTTTTGGCTACTGGTTTTTAAGTAAAAATTTTTAAAGTTCAAGATCTCAGTATCGCTTGTAGTATCCCTTTATTAGTATCAATATCAAGAATTTTGGTGGTCCCTGCAGTTTCAGTATTTAGGGGTAACATTATTAAGTCAATATTTGGTCATTGCCAATTCAAATCTCCTGTGTGATTTATTATTAGCCAAAATCACAATGTCAGTGGCATTGCCATGATTCTACTAGGCTGAATTTTTTTAAGATTCTGCTAACTTGATAGGAATTCTTAAAACATAAACATACAATCAAAATATATTGATTCACGGACGGAACTTAGAAGGGGCGGGGGGAGGCCATGGCCCCCCACAGCCTACACACAAAATACATGAGGCCATATATAATTTATAATTTATGTTAAATCCTCCCCTAATCAATGAGCAAAGCCATGAGCCAAATAAAGCCCACAAGCCTAGATCTTAAGCTAAAAAAGCTTTGGGCCAAATCTCTTAAGTTTGGGCTCAGAGTTAAATCCTTCAAACCATAAGTCATTCACAGACCCCTTACCTCATGGGTCGCCATACAGTGGTTTTTTTCATTTTTGGAACTTTTTTCATTAAATCTAAATTCCAAAATCAATCAAATCAACCAATTCCTCTCACTATTTCCCCCAAATTCAAGAGTTCCATTGAGTTTTGGGGTCTTATTCATAACTTTAGAGACAATGTGTATTCACTAAACTGAAAGATAAAATTTTTTCTACTTTTCATTCTTTCTCTTATTTTTGTTATTATGAGTCATGACCAACAATTATTATTTTTTAATCATTTTTCATGATTGTTGTCTTTTTGCTTTTTATTTAATTATATGTATTGATTGGTTTTGTGAATCCTAGATCTGAATAGTTTATTTATTTATTTATTCAATTGTATGAATTTGTTCTACCTTTTATGTTGGCAGTTGATATGTTGCAAACAAAAGAAACTTAGATTCTTTTTTTTAATGTATTATGTGGAGAAAGTAGTATTGGCAGGGGATGAAGGTACCCAAACTCAGAAACTTTTGCCCATGTTCAAATCCTAGCTATGACACTGTATTGGCTGATATTCTAGTTCCAATATTTTGTTACTTAATAGCAATGTATATTTATTCAAATTGATTTACCGACTAGAACTCTTTTCCTGAGCAGTAAATTTTACAACATTGCAGAAATGTATAAGCTGCAGCAGGTAGATATGCCTTATCTAACGTACAGTTTTAATCTTAGAAACAGTGTTGTTTATGTTCATTTGTAGGTTCGGAGTATGGTGATAATATATTATACTATTTCATGACAACTGCACAAGGCCAAAGGATAAAAAGCATCATTTTTCCTGAAAGGTCTCATCTGAAACAAGCTGAAAAGATGTTTGTCTAAAGATCGGATAGATTCTACCTCCATAGGGTCTGAAAAGTTGCTCTCGACACGAAATTTTGTGTTCCCCTTCGACAATGATTCGTTCCTTAACTTGGGCTTTACCAATAGGTTACTTTTCCCAGACTCTTTAACAGAGGCCAGAACATTGAGACTTTTCAAAGGGAACTTCTTTGAAGAACAAAATGTGCTAGAAATAATGCTCGGGTGCTTCCTTGATCCAGCTTTTGTATGTGCAGGAGATGCCATGCCTGAACTTTGCGCTGAAGATGGTGCACTGACACATTGATCGAAGATCGTTCTGTATAGAGAAAGAACATGTTGCTCGCGATTTGCTATCTCTTCCTCAAGTAACTCAATCTCTGAAATAAGTTCTGTCGTCTGAAAAGAACCAAAATAGCCTGAGCAACTCTTGGAACAAACATTTCAGCATAGACAATTGTCAATTGAAAGTTAATCACAATCTAGGAATCTATAAAAAAATGAATAAAAATGATACATTTGCAAATATGCATCTCATTAGGAGGAAGGATAAATCCAACCTTGTTAGATTAACTAGAGGTAAAAAAATTACTCCAATCCTATGCTGAACATAACTAATTTACCTTCAGAAATAATACTGCAGAAGCAAAACAGCATGAAAATTAGTAGTGCTTAACTAAACCAACTATTTGTTGCGGATGCATATGTTGTTCAATCAGTTCACCGTCATTTTGAACTAAAATGGGACGATGCTGCATCTCTGTAATATTCACATTGCTGAGAGCGTCCTTCCAATTTAACATTCTTGAGTATCTGGATTTCCATTCTGTGAGAATTCAGCTTGTTGCTTTAGCCCTTTCTACATACAGCTTTATTGGCAATGGAGCCTTCCAGTCGTCAGAAATTGAGTTCCAAGGCAATGATAAAGTTCTCATCAATTTCCTATACTTCTATCCCACTGAAACCATCAATTTTATCCTTTTTCTTTACCTTTACTTTTTGATCACTAGCATGCAAACCGAGAGGTGTACTTATGGAACAACATATATTTCTCTAATGGATCATGATAATTTCACTCCCTTCACTAGTGATGATGTATCCTTTCAGTGCATTGTCCAAAAGCTGTCTTCTTATGATTGCAAAGTCAGTGAAGAAACCAACAAGACTCATACTGAAATGCACAAGTAGATATTGGTGTAACTTGCAACAGTCATAGATAGCATAATGCAACGATTTTGTGTATGTTGTTGTGATTCATCATTCGCAAGAGTTATGGTTGATGAGCATGAATTCCTCAGGAAGGTCTAACCCGTATCCATTTACTCCATGGGAAAAGCTACATCGCCATTTTATGATTCACTCAAAGAGTATTAAGTCAATTTGTGGCTAATGGCTTCACCAGTATGGTAGCTTTGGATAGTTGTGGCTCATTAATTTGTTGTGATCTGTGTTGAACATGGCATGAGTGGTCTCAGAAAATTTAGTGGGTCTAATTGTTCTTCCCACAAGTTTCAGAAAAGTACTCTTAAGGTCACACAGTTTCACGTCTATAATAGATATCATGATCATCAATGGAGAAAAGTTTGATCTATTGAAATCTCTGTCAAGATTGGTTGTGTGAAATAGCTTGATCCTTTGAGCTATTTTTCCAAACTGAGGTAGCCTAGACTCACAATAGATACCCACTTTATTGAAAAGAATACCATTTATATATTAATTTATAATCACCGGAAAACCATCAAAACTTTCCTGCACCTGTTTTATGTCCTTAAAAGTTTCTAAAGCTTCAACCTGAATGAAAGCTTTAAGTAGGCCCATATACTTTGGTGAAGGGAAGTCTTATTTTTTCTTATTACACATATCATTGATCCCTAGGCCCCAGTACGTGGCTACTGGCTAGTCAACTTTCTGGTCCCTAAATGGCCTTTATTGTCAGTAAATTCTTAAACCCTCAAAGTTATACGTATCTTCTCATTAACCTTTTTCGGAGGGAGCATATTTCAATCAAGATGACTCAGATGACATTAGATTGGCTTCTTTTAATGAAGTTCCTAAAATAAAGCATTGTAATGGAAACGAGCATGGGAATGTTATGGTTTCAAATGTTCGGAGAGGAAGAAAAGGATCATAAGTGAAGAGGGATAAAAGGACCAAGTCATAAAATATAGAGGTCAGTGCTAAAAATTAAGTCTGGATATGTCTAAACATTTCATATAAAGTTGAAGAGCAAGTCATATTCCTTTTGCAAAGTCATAAATTACGGTAGGTAGAAAAATTAGTATATATATTTCCATTATATATTTATATTATTAAAAATAATTATTTAGACTCTTGGATGCATGAATGTGTATGTATGCATGTATTTAAACTCTCTTTATTATTTTATAATTATATATATACGTGTCATCGTGCCCCACTTTATGAAGAATTGTTGTGCCCCGTGTCCATGTTGTACCTGTGTCCTATACCCGAGACCATGCTACTTAGATGGTTAATCAAAGATATATATATATATATATATATATATATATATATTATTTTTTTTTTCATAGAACATCCTTCTCTCCAGTAAAATCAGAACCTAAAATGATTTAAGATTAACAACCAAATGACATGTTAAAAGTCTTCTCCGTTTAATCATTTAGATAAATTCTTCGATTAATTACTCATATCATGCTTCATTCATGTTAATTTCACATAAAGTTGTTAAATTTTGAGTATACCTGAGAAGTAAAATGTTTGTGCCCAGGAGATAAAGTACTAGAAGCTCGGCCAATCGCCCTTTCAAGCATCATACGCATAGTTTTCTCTTGATGCAAATGCATCTGAAGCTTTTTGATCTGCAGACAATTCAAGAACATCTCAGGCATACTACAAAGAAGTAAACGGAAAAGTTCATTTAAGCATATATATAGGAGAGAGGCTTAATGGAAGATGAACACAGTCACATTCTCTACATACACTTAACTTGTAACTATATGCAAACTGTTGATATTAAGTGGCTTGAATTTACAAGAGCAAGAGAAAAATGGCGAAATGACAGAGTGAAGTTACTTCTATATGGAATATAAAGAAAGATGGATAACTGGTCAAATAGTTTGACCCTACGCTCCCTAGGGATTCTTATGGTCATGTGGGTTCCAATCATGTGAATAGCTCCAACTTCAGAAAGCTCCAAGACATAACAAACTTCCAATTTCTACATTGCCTCTGAAGTTGCGGACAGGCTTCATGGGTACATGTGAGTACCTAAGGTGGAGCTTGGTGAGTATGCATTTATTAAGATTTGAGCCAAGATTGAGATTCTTGAGGTTAAGTCCCTCAGATCCACTCCAGTGGGTCAAAGAGGAAATTTGACAAGATTCAAGGTGCACTTAATCCATATGGAATAAAAAGATGGATAACTTATTAAATTAGTTTAGACCCAAGGATTATGAGCTCAAGTAAGATTCTTTTCCATGTAAAATATAAAGTAGAGTAGTAATTATATAAACGGAGTGGATTATGAGCGGGTTGAAGTTGAAGCATCAAGACAGGGGCTTATATTTTGAACTACAACACCTTACAGCTAAAGACAGATCATTATAATAAAGATGGTCGACTTAATTAGTGTTGAAAGAAGTAATCAAAGAGAATACTTAGTTCCCTCTCTTAGATATTATTTATAATATCACAAATACAAAGAGGTTTGTCCCTAACCAATGTGAGACTAAACATACATAAAGAAATAACTCTCAACACTCCCCCTCAAACTGGAGCATATATATCATACATGCCCAGTTTGTTACAAATGAATTGAACACGTGGCTTGCCTAAAGACTTGGTGAGGATGTCTGCTAGTTGATCTTCTGAGACGACATGCCGAGTTTCAATATTTTTCTGCTCCACCACCTGATTACGCACAATATGGCAATCTACCTCGATGTGTTTCGTCCTCTCATGAAAGACTGGATTGTTTGCAATATGGAGTGCTGCCTGGTTGTCACAATATAGCCGCATGGGAGAAGTAGGGTCACATCCTAGCTCCTTTAAGAGCCGTTGTATCCAAATCATCTCACAAGTGATGTCAGTCATAGCACGATACTCTGACTCTACACTTGATCTAGACACAACTGTCTGTTTCTTATTTTTTCATGAGACCAGGTTCCCTCCTACAAACACACAATATCCTGTGGTTGATCTTCTATCAGCAGGGGATCCGGCCCAATCAGCATCTGAGAATCCAGCCACCCTTAGATGTCCACAGTCAGAGTATAACATTCCTTTTCCTGGAGAACCCTTCAGATATCTAAGAATTCTCATTATTGCTTCCAGATGTGTAGTTCGTGGTTCTGCCATGAACTGGCTCACCACGCTCACCGAATATGCAATATCTGACCTAGTTACGTAAGGTAATTCAACTTCCCCACCAGTCTTCTGTATTTGCCCGGATCGTGCAACAGCTCTCCCTGTCCTGTCATTAGTTTGTGATTAGGATCCATGGGAGCATCTGCTGGTTTGCATCCAAGAAGCCCTACTTCAGAAAGCACATCCAATGTGTATTTTCTCTGAGACATGAAGATCCCCTTAGTAGACCTGGTTATCTCAATGCCCAAGAAATAGTGAAGATCCCCAAGTCTTTAGTTTGAAAACGTTGCTATATGAATTTCTTCAAAGCACAGATCCCTGATGCATCATCACCCGTGATAACAATATCATCAACATAAACCACCAGCAGAATCTTTTTCCCTGCTTGATTGTAAAAGAACACAAAGTAATCGCCTGAGCTGCGCTAGAGGCCAAACTCCTGTACCACAGCTGCGAACTTGTCAAACCATACGCGAGGAGACTGTTTAAGGTCATATAATGCTCTCTTCAGGTGACAGACTTTGCCAGACTCCCCCTGAGCAACAAACCCAGGAGGTTGCTCCATATATATCTCCTCCTCGAGCATCCCATGCAAGAATACATTCTTCACATCAAGTTGATAGAGAGGCCATGCATAGTGAGCAGCAAGGGAGATGAGAAGGCGCACTGAAGTCATCTTTGCAACAGGCGAGAAAGTCTCTATGTAGTCGATGTCATAAGTTTGAGAGTATCCTTCGGCGACCAGACAGGCTTTGAGACGAGAGAGTGAGCCATCTGGATTCAGTTTGACTATAAAGACCCATTTGCATCCAACTATCTTCTTTCCAGGAGGGAGAGCCACAAGATCCCAGGTCTGATTGTCTTTCAGGACTTGCATTTCTTCCTGCATCGCTGCCTTTCAACATGGATGAGACAGAGCTTCTGACCAAGACTTGAAAATTTGGTGATAATCCATGGATGTAACAAAGGTGCAATAAGAAGAAGATAAATGTGAGAGTGTGTCATAATTGGCAATAGGATGTCGTGTACAGCTACGAGTACCCTTGCGAAGGGCAATAGGAAGATCATCAGATGAAGGAGACGTACCAGGAATTGGAACGATAACAGTTGTTGGCATTGGGAGAGTAGGCTAGGGTAGTAGCTGCTTGGGATGTCGAGTGTAGACTTTCAGCTGAGTGTCAGTAGTAGGTAGTTGTTCTAAAGTCACTCTATTAGATGGGTTTTCATCACTAGTAGATGAAGAGTTTATTGGTACAAGAAATGTATCATCATCATCATCATTTATCTCAGTGTTCGAAATATATTCCTTATTTTGAGTGAAGAAGTATGAAGTGTTGTCAAAAAATGTTACATCCGCTGACAAATATTTTTCATGTAAGGGGACAGTAACACTTATATCCTTTTTCTGTTCGAGAATATCCTAGGAATACGCATTTTATGGCACGATGATCAAGTTTAGATTTCTGTGGATGGTTATTATGCACAAAACACATACAGCCAAAAATGTGAAGTGAAAGTGGAAAGGCTGGTTTGGATGGATGAAGCGCGAAGATGGGGATTTTACCATCTAAAATAGTAGAGGTGTGCGATTAATTAGATGACAAGCAGTTAAGACTGCATCCCCCCAATACTGTTTAGGCATGCTCATGTGAATTAGTAGAGTGCAAACAATTTCTAATAAGTATTGATTTTTACGTTCTGCTACTCCATTTTGTTGAGGTGTAATTACATGATAACTGATGAATAATACCGTGGGTGGTAAAAAATTGATCAAAGTCATGATTAAAGTATTCTTTTGCATTGTCAGATCTAAAAGTTTTTATTTGCAAACCAAATTGAGTATGAATTTCAGAGCAAAAATGTTTAAAATGTAGAAGAACTTCTGATCTTTCTTTCATTAAATAAATTCATGTAGCACGTGAGTAGTCATCAATAAATAAAACATAGTACCGAAAACCAAACAAAGAATCTGTGGAACAAGGTCCCAATACATCAGAATGCACAAGTTCAAACAAATGACTGGACCCATTATTGACTCTAGATGGATACGGCATTCTGTGATGCTTTCCCATCTGACATGAATCACACTCCAAACTACTCAGACTTAAATTAGGAACTAACTTTCGTAAAGACTCTAATGATGGATGGCCCAGCTTACAGTGCATTTCAAAAATAGTACATCTACCGCTGACACATGCCGTAGGTCCATGCTGGCCATCCAAGTAGTACAAACCACCTGCCTCACTCCATGTGCCAATCGTCCGTTGGGTTCAAAGTTCCTGAAAGACACATCGATCAGGAAAGAATATTACTGAGCAATGTAAAGCTTTAGTAATTCTACTAATGGACAGCAGATTACATGAAAATTTTGGAACATGTAAGACAGAAGATAATGAAAAGAGTGATGAAGCTTGTGCAATGCCGACACCATAAACTTTGAATTTTGATCCATCAGCTATAGTGATATCTGGAAATGAGCTAATGAGTTTCATAGATGTCAAGATACCTGAATTCTCAGTCATGTGGTCAGTAGCACCTGAATCGATAATTCAAGTAGTAGGAGATAATGTTGAAGAAAGACAGGTGAAGGAATTATCTAAATTGGCGATTGTGTCAGTTGGAGTGGTCGATATCAAGGATGAGTTCTGCAACTGAAGGAACATCTGGTATCGTGGATACTCATCGTCGGATATAGTAACTCCAGAGCTACTCACAGTAGCTGGAGTCGAAGAAGGAGGGTGAGCTGGTGTACTCTCGGGAGTGGCCGCAACATGAGCTGAAGGCTTGAAGCGACCCTGCAGCAACAGACAGTTGTACTTAGTGTGACCCTCCTTTTTACAGTACCTGTAATAGATGGGTCCACCACTCGCCGTGTAAGACCCTCGGGCACTGCATCCTCCTCTCCTCCTCACCCGCGGCACAGGAAAGCCTCCACGCGCCCCGCGGAGTGTAAGCTGCTAAGGCGAATCGGTCTGAGGAGTCACTGGGACGCTGAGAACCATCTGGAAAGGACCGCTGCAGCAAACTGTAGGTATCAGTCAGAGAGTTAGCAGAAGAACTCCCAAGTATCTGTGACCGAGCTGAAGAAAACTCCTGTGGGACTCCACCCAAGAAGTACAGGACCGCCATCTGCTCTCTCTGTAGCTGCATCTGCTGAACATCATTGGTAATAAGGAATAGTGTATTTCACTCCTCATGTAACCGTCGAAACTCGGAATATAAATCTTTCCAAGTGTGGTCCCCCTTCTAAACCCGGGTCATCTCTAGGTGGACGTCATAAGCTCGGGAGAGATTACCCTTTCCAGAGTAGAGGACTGCAATGTAGTCCCAGAGTTCCTTTACAGTCTTGGTGTGAAGCACCATATCCTGAATATTGGTCTCCATGGCGTTGAGAAGTTGGGTATAGATAATGGCGTCATCTCCTTCCCAGTCCTCTGTGAGTGGTGTGGGCAGCTCCTTAAAGATGTGGTGCTTCTTCCTCCTACCCTTCAAACTCATCTCGACATTGGTCTTCCATTGCATGTAGTTGTTTCCATCCAACTTACAATCTGTAAGTTTAGATGAAATAACTTCCTGAATACCGGAAGTGGATTTGGTATCATCCGAACTGGCCATGTCAACAGACAAACTATCTCAAAATACACACCCGAATAACAAATTCTCAAAAAAATTCTCACAAATCCCCAAATACCACCAAGATACCAAACCCCACAAACAGATCAAATAGAAATAAATGCTAAATTATCATACTAAGGGAGTGCAGAGACTCCAGATGAGTGCAGAGACTCGAGAGAGAGTGTAGGGACCCCAAATGAGTGCAGAGACTCCAGATGGGAGGGGAACGATGAAATCTAGGGCTTGATGAACAGTATTTACCCGGTGAACAGTAGCCTCGGTGAACAGTAATAGCGGTTTTTTTATGAACGGTAACCTCGTTGTATAGTGTTTCGGCGGCAAACAGTGCTTCCGCGGTGAACAGTAACAACGATAAACAGTGCTTCGGCGGTGAACAGCTGTTGAACAGTGCGGCTAGGGTTTCGGTGAACAGTTTTTTTTGTGACTAGGATTTTGGAGGCTCTGATACCATGTTGAAAGAAGTAATCAGAGAGAATACTTAGTTCCCTCTCTTAGATATTATTTATAATATCACAAATACAAAGAGGTTTGTCCCTAACCAATGTGGGACTAAACATACATAAAGAAATAACTCTCAACAATTAGTTTTAGTTGTTTGATCTCAAAACGAAGGATCAAATAAAGTGATATCTATCAGCCCACTCCCATTTCCAGAGGAGAAAGTGGGAAGAAACAGGCAGAAAGAAGGAATGATGAGAGAAAAATTGACTTAATTTGATGCACTTACTCATCATAAATTTAAGATAGGAGGAGATAAATATCTACAAGAAATCTATTTGTAACCAAACAACAAACTAGTCCAGAATATTTCTTGTTTGATATTTCATGCTGATATATTAAGGCAACAGCAAAAAAATCTATTTTTAACTAAAGTGCAGATTGGTCCAGAATTTTCGAAGTTTGATTATATCCTGCTGACACATCTTAAGGCAACAGGCACAAAATTCTTGTACAAGTAAATTTGATCGATGGCGGTACAGATGATGAATGTGGCATGCCTTGCAAATGCTATATTAGAATATCTTGATTAAGTAACACGAAATATAATCAAATGCATAAATGAGGGATTTTCAGAAAATATGGAATAACAAAAATAATGATGCATGTGAAAGAGTGATATATAAACATGAAATACAGAGTAACTAACAAGATTACAGACAAAACCAAAATGAAAGCGTTTGTGTTCGAAACAATAAAGAAACTTCTATAATTAGTGACAGCCTAACTTTGTATCTGTTACCTCATGTTTTGATCAAGTGACATGAGTCAAACTTCTTACATATATGACGACCGAGTAAAAATACCTTAAAGACCATTAACAAAAATTTTAATTTGTTTTTAAGTGTAAGTTAGTAAGCGGTAAGTATGAGGAAACAAGGAAGTAGGTAGTTGTTGTCATTGATTGTATAGAATTCTACATGGTTCCAAAAGGTCTACAGTAAGTACCAGTTAACAAGGTGCCTGTGATAAATACATGAACGTACAGAAAGAAAAACCTCAGGGGAAAAGTAAATATTTACATCATTTTCTAAGGAAGCTCGATGATCCAACGAAGCAATACTAGTGTCAGTTGACACTTGATTGATGGAATCTTGACCACCATGCGATCTCTGTAAATCCTGCAAATTCATGATTCACAACAATTGTAATGGATAGGTACAGACTTCTGTCTTAATTCTTAATAATATCAAAATCTCCATGGAG
The DNA here is from genome assembly GCA_012295165.1 of Asparagus setaceus. Classification (NCBI taxonomy): domain Eukaryota; kingdom Viridiplantae; phylum Streptophyta; class Magnoliopsida; order Asparagales; family Asparagaceae; genus Asparagus; species Asparagus setaceus. Next base: position 19,347,581 of record CM022708.1, on the reverse strand, counting down.
AATGGAACTCAGCATAACACATAAAAAAGAGTTCTCCATGAGTTTTTCTGGATGAATATTGCAGTTTCTCACCTCTTTAAGTTCAACGCAACGTGGTTCCTTGCAATATGAAGTTCCATTTCTTGCAACATCCGTGTTCCTGTCAGAGGCACTGGAAGATAACAGCATAATTTTGTTATAAATGGAGGTAGAAGAATTTAGAACTGACATTAAATGACATTTGACAATTTTAGAGTATTTAATCAATAGAATGAGCTTGATAAATTGTACAAAAAGTACAAACAGATAGAGAAAGCGACATCTTTTTAGCTCACAAAAAACTTGAGATGGAATGTTAAACCCTAACTGGAAATTAGGCTGGATTACCTTGGGCTATGGCCCCAAAAAAAGTTAAATAATAGGAGAAATTAGGAGGGAAGAAGGATAATATTATAGGAACGGCAATCCACCATAAGAATTTCGCTCGAGCGGAGAAACTAATTTTACCTGCATCACAAAGTAATACCTAAGAGTGTCCTTTTGCGTAGCACCTAACTCATACTTATTGCAAAAAGAAAAACTCTTAGACATAACCTAACTTAAGAGGCTCTAAATCATCTTGAAATATTGTTTGACATGGTAGGATGGTAGGTTGTTGGATGGAGAGGGAGAAGGGCAATCCATATCCAAGTCCCAGATACTAGATAACTCTAGATAACTTAGGAAACTCACAAAGTCTGGTGGTCGAGATCTGCAAGGGCTTTTTTCAGGGAATCTGGAGCATGATATCTATGCTTATGTAATTTCTACATCCAACACTACCCTTTCGCATTACTGAAATTCCACTAGTAACTACTCTAACAACACTCTGAGAATGGTTCCAAAAATACATCATAAGACAACCAGCAATTTTAGCACAGAAGATGATCCCAGAATCCAAATTTTGGATGTACACGGAACCTCTCCACTAAGTTCCGAAGTCCTTCAGAAAATCTACAAAATTGCAAATGCACCTAGAAGTGAACCTGGTGAACCCACAAAACAAAACCTTGACCATATTTGTCATATATAAACCAAAGTGAAAATTGATAAACTCATATAAAAAAAAGTCTCCAAAACTTTGAATATCAGAAAATTACAAATAAAGTTGCTTATGCCATATGGCTACATCTAACTTTATACAAGATAGAGAAATCCTATATTTATAGACCAATGGAACTTTCACAGCCTCCAGCCTCTCTGAATGCAGTAGACCAGGGAAAACTAGCTGTTAAAACTTCTACAACATAACAAATAAACCAGTCCACAGGTACAAGATTCCCCAGATTATTTTAAAGTAAAAAACAAAACTAGTTTTTAGTAAAGAATTGTCAAGACCCACACCACCAGCATCACTTGTAATCAACAAAATCGGATTGTAAACATATAATTCCTAGAAGTTTCATGCATGGAGAACTTTCCCATTAAGTACAAAAGATTTACAAATCTACAGTCTATAAATGTATTGAGTACTAAATCTAGTGAAACAGCCAGACGAATCCTTGACCAGTTTTCCTGCTTTCAAAGAAAAAAAAACAGAGAAACAAAGTTATTCACCATTTTACTCAAGGTATAGTCCAAATGATAATTGTAGAAATATAACAAGAATGGTTGGCAATTTCAACTTTGTTGTTCCAATCAAAGATATAATTTGAAAAGATTGACAAATGAGGTTGTTTAAGGATCACTATCCTTTATAAAAGTAAGTGAAGACCATAGATGCATTATGTTAAACATAGCACCCAAAAATTTGCAGCCTCACCAAATGCACTATATTTCAAAAAGACGTAAAACTTAAAAACCAAAGAAATCCAATAAAACCAAACATTGAGGCCAAAGTCGCAGTTTAGATTAAAGGAAGAAGGAAATCCATCAAAATTAACAAGACTTGGATCTCACGTTTCCTTATCTTAAACTAAAACCTCAGCAAAAGATCAATTCTGATTTTTGCAGAAAGAGCAGAGAGCACCTTCTAGAGCGCTTGTGATGCAAAAAACAAGAAGAGGAAATGTTATACATTGAAGCAACACTCTCCTTGTTCCTTGTCTTATCAATAGAAGTTTCTCCTCCCATTCTCTCTCCTCCCTATTCTGCAAACTCTAAAATGGAAGAAGGACAAGCAACTGCACGAGAAGAATTCAATACCCAAACCTCAACCAACAAGGTAAACCAAACTTCCTTCATAAATGGGTTTATGTTCACATCAACAATAGGGAAAGCTAAGAGATTAGTTATGCAAGTGAAGTGAAAGGATCAAAAGGGACGAATACACCTGTGACAACCACAACAAGAACAGTTGAAATGGTACCGAGGAATAAATGCAGAAAGGATCCAAAGAAATGGGTATTTGGGAATTTTAATGAGAGAGATAAGAGGGTTAATAATAATTTTAGCAGAGGGATCAGAGGACAAACAGCATTAGTTGCTGTATCTACCAAACTTCTCAGTCATAAATGAACAATAGTGTCCCTATCTTTAGAGAATCACAAGGTCAAGGAAGAGTGCTTGGAAAATTTGAATGAAGAGAGTCGTGACTCACATAAGTCCAAGGAAAAGGACCAACACAAAACTCAAAGCTTTTGACTGTGGCTGTAGATATCTTAGAACACAAAACTCGAAGTCTAGCCTCTCCTACTACAACAAAACCACAGGAAGAAGGTATAGAAGATGAAGATGAAGACAAACCAACTGATGTTAATAAATGTAAATATTCAAAGCATACGGCTCATGTTTTCTCAAGATTTAATAAATATTGTATACACATAGATACAGATATAGAGTAATGATCAAGAACCAGACTCCTGCACTATCATTATTCTAAAGATTTGGAAAATGTATGTGAATATGACACAAAAACTCTATACACATAAAAATATATTTCTAAGTGTGTTCGGCAACTTCAAAAGAGACTAGGCCAAGTCTAGTTTTCTTCTAACTAGACCAAAGTTAGTCCAAGTAGAGGTTGGTTCAAATAAGAACTAGTTTAAAGCCTAAATTTTGAACCACAGAAAACTAGTTCAACTTTGGCCCAATTGTTGCCAAACTAAAAACTAACTTTTGGACCAAAGTTGAACCCACTAAAACTAGTTTTGTGGAGTTGCCAAACGCCCAAAATTCACAAATTCACTAAAAATCCACAAATGCAATTACTTAATCTATAAACCTAGCAAATCAACACCGAAAACTGTTGAATATCTTACTCCTGACAAAATAATGATGACGTAACCCTAGATTGAAATTAAAAATTATACCAAAAAATTTCCTCAGTTACTACTGTACAATTCCCGTTGCACATTGTAAAATTCGAACAAAATTACTTCAACAATGCTCACCCGGGCAGCCACGAAAGAGAAACCCTGCTACATTAGACTAGATAGAGCACTCAAAATCACTAAAACCTTTCAAAATGCAGTAGATTATCGGTAGAATTAAAAGTTAAAAGTAAACAAATTGAGGAAAAAATACCATCTTTAACAAAGAAAGGAGAAAATACATCAAAATTAGCAAGACCCACATCTCGAATTCCTTGATTAGAACTAAAACCAAAGCAAAGAAGCAATCTTGCATACAAAATACGGAGCACCTTCTAGAGCGCTTGTGATGCAAGGAGCAAGATTCTCCCCCCATTCTCTCCTCTCCTTCAAAGATCTCGACAAACCCACACCAGAACTAAATAATAAGTGAACTAGAAAGACCCAACTACACAAAATCGAGAATGAGGCATTCCTTTCCAAAAATGGGTTCTGCTGGCATTAACTGAAGAAAAATTATGAAATAATGGTTACTAGAAAAAAGAGAGGAGAGTATACCTGCGGTGACCAGAAACAGGTGCGAAAATGGCGCGAGGAATTGAATGCTGAGGGGTCCAGAGGAGTTAAGGGTTGTTGAGGTTCTGAATGAGGAGGAGTTAATGGTGGTTCTGTAGATAGCAGAGGAATCAGAGGACAAGGGACCAGTGATCGCTGTTGCTGTGGCTCTGAGAATAGCGTCATTCTGTGAGAGAGAGAGAGAGAGAGGAGAGAGAGAGAGACGGTCACAAGGTCGAGGAGGAGGGGTGGAATGGGAGACCTTTTGCTATATTTCCCCTTTTCTTGTATTTTTGGTTTTTTAGATATTAGTCCCTCACATATTCAATAATGCCATGTCAGTCTCTCAAATCTTAAATTGCTCATATATCCCTCAAATTGGGTTTTGGGGTATTGCAATTTGGTCCCTCAATTACCAAATTACCCCTAATGCTATGTTTTTCTGAACAAATTAAGAGGTGTTTGGGGTTTTATAGGTGAGGGGATATTTTGATAGTTGAGGGACCAATTTGCAAGATCCTTTAAGATTTAAAGGATGTTTAAGCAATTTCAAATATTTGATGGGCTAATACTAAAGAACCTTCTTCCTCTTTTGATTGTGTCTTTTGCCATGTTTTGTACGTATATCGATCCTCGAGTTGGAAATTTTTTTTTAAATACAGTTATTTAAAAATTATTAGGAAAATCAACCTTTTATGAAATAATTAGCAAAATCGAATTTTTTTTGGCAACGTGATCACAACTGGTCAAAAAGAAATTGATTTTGCAAAACATAATTTTTAAAATACACGGGACTAGTAGTGTCGTATATTTAGAGGTCGTTAATTATAGACTACTAGTCCCGTGTACTTTTAAAAAATCAGTTTAACATGTGATTAGTGATAGCTAAATAAACGGGGCTAGTACTCTCATGTATTTTAAATACTAAAGTTTGCAAAATCGACCTCTTTTTGGCCAGCGGTGATGATGTGACCAAAAAGATATTGATTTTGCTAATTAAATAAAAAGAAGTCAATTTTACTCATAAATTTTTTAAAAATGATCTTTTTTTTAATTCTCCACTTAAGTTATTTCAATAGCATCTGGATACCTACAAATTTGGATTCTTTTCATGTAAATCATTTTTGGAAAAGGGTAATTATACGAAAACCACCTTCAAAGTTTAATTCATACAAAAAATATCTTTAAGGGGGTTCCAACTACAATCAACCATCTTGACCTATTTCTAATAAAATTTTGACTAAATCCCCAAAATACCCTTAAAACACATGAGTTAGGCACATGACATATCTTCTTAACAAAACCTAGTGTTTGACACACGTGTTTTTAAGAGTATTTTAAGAATTTTAGTTAATATTTTATCAGAAAATAGGGCCAAGGTGTTTGATTGGAAGTTGACTCTCTTTAAAGGTGGCTTCTATATAAATTGAGTTTTGAATATGGTTTTCGTACAACCACCCCCATTTGAGAGGAGGTTTTTATGAAAAAAAAAACCTTAAAAATTCCATACATATGTGCCTTATTAGGCAATTTTGTTAATTTTGTTGGGCGCGCGGACCGCGGAACCGTCGAGAGAAACCACCACAAACGATAGCAAAAAACACAATAAAGCAGTAAAGACACGAGATTTACGTGGTTCGGCAAGTTGCCTACGTCCACGGGGTAAGGAGGGGGGATTTTCACTAATAGAAAGAGAGAATACAAATTAGGATTACAAGTTCTCACAAAGAAACCCTAAAAACAAACCTCTCAATCTCTCAAAAGATCTCCTCTCCAAAGATGCACAAAACCCTCTGAAAAGCTGCTCCAAATCGTGCTTGATATCTTTCAAATAATCAGGTTTAGGGTTATTTATAAACTCTAAACGAACCGGGTTTAAAACCAAAACCCGCTGACCGCTGCATTAGTCGACTACTACTTCAGATTAGTCGACTACTACTTCAGATTAGTCGACTACTACTTCAGATTAGTCGACTACTGCACTCCAACGCGAAACACACCTTTCGTCGTCGCAGATAGTCGACTACTACTTCAGATTAGTCGACTACTACTTCAGATTAGTCGACTACTACTTCAGATTAGTCGACTACTACTTCAGATTAGTCGACTACAATACCTAGTAGTCGACTCATCAACCCAAACTGTCTTGTGCATGTTTTTGTGCATGTTCTACAATTCTCCACCTCGTACATCATTTGATTCACCTCAAATTTTGGACGAACACCCGAAGAACACCAAGAACATCTAGAGAGATCACCATTAGCCAATCCAGGCCAATCCAAGGCCACTACACCGCACGCCACGCATTCTCCACCGGATCAAGCTCACCGTAGTTCACCTCAAATCATCTCCACCTTACCCATTACCAAGGGCCATGCCCTCTTGGGCAAATCAACAAGAGCTGATATGAAGCAAGTCTAAGCAATGCTTAAACTTACTACCTGTGACCACCTTGGTTAACATGTCCGCGGGATTCTCATTCGTGTGCACCTTCATGAGAGAAATATCACCTCCCTCTATGACATCCCGCACAAAATGATACCTGACATCAATATGCTTGATGCGAGCATGATGAACTGATTCTTCGCCAAGTGAATTGCACTCGACTGTCACACCACAAGTTCACGTTTTCTGCTCAATCCCGGATCGTCTAGAAGACCCCACAACCACAATGCTTCCTTCACTCCCTCGCCATGGCCATGTACTCGGCCTCTGTAGTAGAAAGTGCTCTTGTAGCACGCAACATCGATCGCCAACTAACCGAGCCCCATGTATCTTGAATACATAACCGTAGTAGATCGTCGTCTATCTAGATCGCCCGCATAATCGAGTCCACAAACCCGTCAATCGACATGTTTCTCCACCAAAACACAGACTGTATCAAGCTGTACCCTTTAAGTACTTGAGGACCCACTTCACCGCTTCCCGGTCGCCTTTCCGGATTCGCCATGAATCTATCGACCACACTAACCGCCTGTGAAATATCTCGTGTACACACCATTGCATACATCAAACCGCCAACCGCACTAGCATAGGAATACGCTCCATGTGCCTTCTCTTCACAGTAGTGGGAGATTGATTACCGTAAAGCCTAAAGTGTGGAGCCAATGGAGTCACCACCGACTTAGCACTTTGCATCCCGAACCTCGCGATCACCGCTCTATGTAGCCCTTCCGACTCAAGAACAATCGCCGATTACCGCCTCTTCTAATCTCCATACCCAGATTTTCCTAGCAGACCCATGTCCTTCATCTCGAACTCTTCACCAAGTTGAGATTTCAACCTACTACCCGTGACCACCTTGGTTAACATGTCGCGGGATTCTCATTCGTGTGCACCTTCATGAGAGAAATATCACCTCCTCTATGACATCCCGCACAAAATGATACGACATCAATATGCTTGATGCGAGCATGATGAACTGATTCTTCGCCAAGTGAATTGCACTCATTGTCACACCACAAGTTCACGTTTTCTGCTCAATCCCGGATCGTCTAGAAGACCCCACAACCACAATGCTTCCTTCACTCCCTCCGCCATGGCCATGTACTCGGCCTCTGTAGTAGAAAGTGCTCTTGTAGCACGCAACATCGATCGCCAACTAACCGGAGCCCCATGTATCTTGAATACATAACCGGTAGTAGATCGTCGTCTATCTAGATCGCCGCATAATCGAGTCCACAAACCCGTCAATCGACATGTTTCTCCACCAAAACACGGACACAGTATCAACTGTACCCTTTAAGTGCCGAGGACCCACTTCCTTTGCTTCCCGGTCGCCTTTCCGGATTCGCCATGAATCTATCGACCACACTAACCGCTGTGAAATATCGCGTGTACACACCATTGCATACATCAAACCGCCAACCGCACTAGCATAGGAATACGCTCCATGTCGCCTTCTCTTCATTTGTAGTGGGAGATTGATTACCGAAAAGCCTAAAGTGTGGAGCCAATGGAGTCACCACCGACTTAGCACTTTGCATCCGAACCTCGCGATCACCGCTCTATGTAGCCCTTCGACTCAAGAACAATCGTCGATTCGCGGCTCTCTTCTAATCTCCATACCGGTATTTTCCTAGCGGCACCCATGTCCTTCATCTCGAACTCTTCACCAAGTTGAGATTTCAACCTATCTATCTCCACCCCGCTCTTAGAAGCAATAAGCATGTCATCCACATACAAAGAAGATAGATAAAATTACCTCCATGAAGCTTCAGATGTAAACACAACAATCATGATCGCCGGAAAACCCATGCTTCAAAGATGAAGGAGTCAAATCGCTTGTACCATCAGCCGAGATTGCTTTAATCCATACGGTGACTTCCTCAAGCGACACACATGATTCTCCTTATCCTCAACCTTGTAGCCCTCGGGTTGATGCATGTAGATCTCTTCATCCAAGTCTCCGTGCAAGAAGGCGTTTTAACATCGAGTTGATCGACTCAAAATCACCATGAGCAACAATACTCAATAGCACCAATAGAAGTATGTTTCACCACCGGAGAAAATATCTCATTGTAATCCACACCCTCTTTCGTGCAAAACCCTTAGCCACTAGCCTCGCCTTGTATCTTACACCACCGAGCTCAAAGATCTTCCTTTCTTTTATACACCCACTTACAACCAATAGCTTTTCTTCCTACGGCAATGGGACCACCTCCCATGTTTGGTTCTTCGAAGAGATTCCATCTCTTCCTCCATCGCAGCCCAACCAACTCTCACTATCCTTGTCCCGAATAGCTTCCTTGAAGGAGACCGCTCGTCCTCCTCCACCGAGAGTCGTATTCAACCATATTAGCCTGCCCATAGTGCTTCAGGTTGATCAGCCTTCAAGACTGCTTGTATGCTCGCTTTGGCCTAGTGGATGCCAAATTATCCACGAGCTGCTGTTGTTGTAGTGCTCGTATTTTCTGCTGAACCTCCTCCCGCTCAAGCTCATCATCTACCGACTTCCCACTTGAGCACGATTAGAACCTAGTTGGTCTTTAGGTTCTATTTCAATAACTCGAGACTTAGAAGTCTCACCACCATAACACCATCATCCTTGGACGCCCTAGCAATCATGGATTTCTCATCAAAGGTAACATCCTGGCGACCACGAACTTTGAATTTTCAGACACCAAAGGCGATAGCTTTTACGCCTTTGCATATCCCAAGAATATTGCCTTCTTGGCCCTCGCGTCAAGCTTTCCCTCGTTGACGTGATAGTAGGCGTACATCCAAAAATTCCGAGCCTATCATAATCTGCATGCTCCCGACCACACCTATAGGGTGTATCACCATCCAATGTCGAATGTGGTGAACGGTTCACAATGTAACAAGTCAGTAGCCACCGCCGCCCACCATTCGTTGTCCAATCACGCATAAGATCGCATACTCACTGCCTTTTCCGCGGTGTTGGTTCGATCTCTCGCGACCCCATTCTGGCGTGGTGTAGACTGTGTCGATGTCGAACAATTCCCTCGATCACGAACTCCTTGAAAGCACCATCAGATACTGCACTGCTATCGATCTCGGCGTCTTCAATTTCTTTCTGCCCTGTTCTCAACCATTGTTCTCCACTTCTTGAATGTCTCGAACACCTCATTCTTGTGCTTCGAAGTAAATCCAAGCATACCTAGAATAATCATCTATAAACGAGACATAATACTGGAACCACCATTGGAAGTTGTGCGAGCGGACCCCAAACATCCGTGTGCACATAATCTAGTATCCCTCGCTCTTAGACTTCTTTGTTGAAACTTGACCTGTGTGACTTTCCATACACACAATCCTCGCAAAAATCCATGCTAGGTTCCTTCAGATTCTTCACAGACCCTCTTTACCAAGCGAACTAGACCCTTCTCGACATATGCCCAAGCCGCTTATGCCATAACCGTGTGCTCACATGGGTCTCCACCACTTCCTTCCGGCCAACCACGACTTCGCCACCGCTGCATTCGAGAGTATATAGATTACCGTGACGAACACCCTTCATCACTACTAAGGAACCACGAACAACCTTCTTCACTCCGCTTTCCGTCACAATCCCGCAACCACCGAGTCCAAAGCACCAACCGAGATAAGATTCTTCCGCAAGTCGGGAACATGCCTCACATCCGTCAAGGTTCGAACCACTCCATCATGCATCTTGATTTTGATATTACCTAGCCCCACTGTTTTACAAGCATGGTTATTCCCCATCAATACAGCTTCCCCATCAATGCCTCTAGGTAGTAAACCACTTCCTATTTGGACACATATGGTAAGAGCAACCGAATCAAGAATCCACTTCCGGATCTCCTCGCCACCCGCGGACGACATAGCATTCCTTATCGCCCTTCCTCCTCAAACGAGTCGTATTCAACCATATTAGCTTGCCCATAGTGCTTCAGGGTTGATCAGCCCCCGATGCACTGCTTGTATGCTCGCTTTGGCCTAGTGGATGCCAAATTATCCACGAGCTGCTGTTGTTGTAGTGCACGTGTATTTTCTCTTGAACCTCCTCCTGCTCAAGCTCATCATCTACGACTTCCCACTTGAGCACGATTAGAACCTAGTTGGTCTTTAGGTTCTATTTCAATAACCGAGACTTAGAAGTCTCACCGGTCATAACACCATCATCCTTGGGCGCCCTAGCAATCATGGATTTCTCATCAAAGGTAACATCCTGTGACCACGAACTTTGAATTTTCAGACACCAAAGGCGATAGCCTTTTACGCCTTTGCATATCCCAAGAATATTGCCTTCTTGGCCCTCGCGTCAAGCTTTCCCTCGTTGGCGTGATAGTAGGCGGTACATCCGAAAATTACGAGCCTATCATAATGCATGCTCCCGACCACACCTATAGGGTGTATCACCATCAATGTCGAATGTGGTGAGCGGTTCACAATGTAACAAGTCAGTAGCCACCGCCGCCCACCATTCGTTGTCCAATCACGCATAAGATCGCATACTCACGCCTTTTCCCGCGGTGTTGGTTCGATCTCTCGCGACCCCATTCTGGCGTGGTGTAGACTGTGTCGATGTCGAACAATTCCCTCGATCACGAACTCCTTGAAAGCACCATCGTATACTGCATGCCGTTATCGGATCTCGGCGTCTTCAATTTCTTTCTGTCTGTTCTCAACCATTGTTCTCCACTTCTTGAATGTCTCGAACACCTCATTCTTGTGCTTGGAAAGTAAATCCAAGCATACCTAGAATAATCATCTATAAGCGAGACATAATACACGGAACCACCATTGGAAGTTATGCGGCCGGGACCCCAAACATCCGTGTGCACATAATCTAGTATCCCTCGCTCTTAGACTTCTTTGTTGAAACTTGACCTGTGTGACTTTCCATACACACAATCCTCGCAAAAATCCATGCTAGGTTCCTTGATTCTTGTGAGACCCTCTTTACCAAGCGAGAACTAGACCCTTCTCGACATATGCCCAAGCGCCTATGCCATAACCGTGTGTGCTCACATGGGTCTCCACCACTTCCTTCAGTTCCAACCGTTGCATCTCTGTCACCGTCGTGCACGAGAGTATATAGATTACCGTGGCGAACACCCTTCATCACTACTAAGGAACCACGAACAACCTTCTTCACTCCGTTTTCCGTCACAATCCCGCAACCACCGGAGTCCAAAGCACCAACCGAGATAAGATTCTTCCGCAAGTCGGGAACATGCCTCACATCCGTCAAGGTTCGAACCACTCCATCATGCATCTTGATTTTGATATTACCTAGCCCCTTGTTTTACAAGCATGGTTATTCCCCATCAATACAGTTCCCCATCAATGCCTCTGTAGGTAGTAAACCACTTCCTATTTGGACACATATGGTAAGAGCAACCGAATCAAGAATCCACTTCGGAGATCTCCTCGCCACCCGCGGACGACATAGCATTCCTTATCGCTCCCTTCCTCGAAGCGTGGCTTCGCTTCTTCCTTGCCCTCTCTCCTCTCGGTCTTGTTGTTGTTCTTCTTTCCACCTACTCTCTTATTTGGACGGTCGACTTTGAAATGCCCGGCTTCACCGCACTTGAAGCATCCTTTTCCGCAAGAGGTCTTGATTTAGATCTAGACTTTCCTCCCTTGCCTTTTCCTCGCTCATTGCTCCTTCCTCTTGCAAACAATCCTGCGCTTGTTCCTGTTACGCCGATGGCCATGTCATTAGTTGCCGTCTTAGAAGATCGATCGCTAGAAGTGCCGTTCTAGTCTCATCCATCTTCGATTTTCTCCCACAAGCCTCGGTGTTTGCACCAGGTTCTCATAAGACTTGTGAGACAGTAGTAGCGCGATCCTCGTCTTCTACTTTAACATCTATGTCTTTCAAATCTGATATGATCCTATCAAACTTGTTGATGTGTTCCCGGATTGATGAGCCCTCCTCCATCTTGCAAGTATACAATTTGGATTTTAAGTAGATCCGGTTAGTTAGACTCTTCGTCATGAAGGTACCCTCTAACTTCTTCCACACGCCCGCAGCCGTTTCCTCTCCATCTACCAAGAAAGCTACATCCCTCTCGAGGCATAGGATAATCGACGCCCGTGCTTCCAGATCCAGCTCCTCCCAATCCTCATCAGACATATCCTTGTTCTTCTTCTCCTTTCCATCCAAAGTCTTGTGCAATTTTTGCGAAATTAGAAAGTTTTTCATCTGCATCCTCCAATAAGAAAAATCGTTCTTCCCATTGAACTTTTCAATCTCGAATTTTCCCACTTTGGTGATTCTTGGTTGGCGCCATCCTCTGTTTGTCTTCGTGAATCCGCTTCTCAGGAATCACCGAACACCCCCTCAAATTAGAAATTACACCACTTCCAATCTGAACAATAGCTCTGATACCAATTGTTGGGCTCGCGGACCGCGGAACCGTCGAGAGAAACCACCACAAGCGATAGCAAAAACACAATAAAGCGGTAAAGACCACGAGATTTCGTGGTTCGGCAAGTTGCCTACGTCCACGGGGGTAAGGAGGATTTTCACTAATAGAAAGAGAGAATACAAATTAGGATTACAAGTTCTCACAAAGAAACCCTAAAACAAACCTCTCAATCTCTCAAAGATCTCCTCTCCAAAGATGCACAAAACCCTCAAAAGTCTGCTCCAAATCGTGCTTGATATCTTTCAAATAATCGGGTTTAGGGTTATTTATAAACTCTAAACGAACGGGTTTAAAACCAAAACCCGTTTTGAATCTGCCAGTTAGTCGACTACTACCGCAGATTAGTCGACTACTCATCGTAGATTAGTCGACTACAACACGATTAGTCGACTACTCATCAGATTAGTCGACTACAACACGCATTAGTCGACTACTCATCGTAGATTAGTCGACTACTACCGCAGATTAGTCGACTACTACCGCAGATTAGTCGACTACTCATCGTAGATTAGTCGACTACTCATCAGATTAGTCGACTACAATACCTAGTAATTAGATCTTGAACTGGCTGTCTTGTGCATGTTTTTGTGCATGTTCTACAAATTTACACATTAGCATATCTCTAATTGTAAAAATATTTACACATGAGACATTTTGGATAATGATATAACCCTAAATGGTAGCAAATAGAAAAAGTGTACATGCATGACGTAGTACTCCAAGATCTCAAGTTCGACTCTCCTAAAATGCATCCACACGAATTTAATTTTGTGAAACACTCGTACATTGGGGGTTGCCCATTAGCCACTCTCAGGGATTTGATACCCATAGTCCGAAGGATCATGGAGAAGTTCCCTCGCCAAAAAAAAAAAAAAAGGTGTACATGAATGAGGTTGTTTCTTTAAAGCACTTTGATGCCCAAAGTTTTTTGATGGTAGCACTTGCATATTCTATTTGTCGATTATTGGAAATCTTTGAAAGATTTTCATTTGATTTATTTTGAAAGTACCGTACTTTTTTTTGCTTTAGAAAGTTCATTGGTTTTCATGCAAAAAAATCCAAAGTTCGAAAGGGTTTTTGTGAAATTACCATATTTAATATCTCTTACATTTGAAAAGTGGGTTTGTCCCGTATTAATCCCTTAAAATTTCATAATCTTAAACTAATCCCTCAAATAATTAAAATTTCTACTCGGTCCCCAAATTCTCATAAATTATTTTAAATTAATCCCTCTTATTGTTATTTTTGCTTTTCATTGGACAGACCAATATCACATAACTTACAAATTTGAGAACCTAAAATAAATTTTAATGATTTATGGTACTAAATTCAAACTAACTTTAAAATTGAGGGATCGTGATAGCAATTCTAATGATTTGAGGGATTAAGTCAAATATGAAAGATTTAAGGGACTAAGAGCATGTTTACTTGTGTAGAAATAGTTATCAAGTAACAGAAGTAGAGAAAATAAAAACTACTTCAGCTGCTTCTAAACAAAATAAACTGTTTATTTCTTCATAAATACTACTTTCTCTACTTCATAAATTAGTGATGCGTCCCCAACTTGGCACGTTCATTTCCCCCAAAAATTGCCCCTCGTTGGTGCCTGGAAAAGCATGAGAAGTGGTCCAAGTGGATGCAAATTGTGTGGGGTCCACATGGGAAAAGAGAGGCGCCGCCAAATCAGGAGTCATTCGGAGCGGTGCGATCTCCAGAGGGTTTGCATTAACCATTTTTATATATAACCCCTAGTAGAATTGAAAATTATGTTTATATCACGTGTTTTATCTTGACCCAATCTTATCGATGTAAATGCTAACTAAAACTAATTAAACCATCTGATCGATGGTTTATTATTATTATTATTATTATTATTATATATGGAAAAATATTCATAAGGTGATACCTTAGATTCAATCTAAGGAAGCGTCTCTTGATTCATGAATTAGACTATTCCAATTGATGATCCACTCTATTCATTGTGATCTAAATGTCTCAAAATATCTATAAAACAAAAATCTTAAATACTTCTAACACATATTTTTCATTGTCATTTTAGCTTTTCATTGGACAGACCAATATCACATAACTTACAAATTTGAGAACCTAAAATAAATTTTAATGATTTATGGTACTAAATTCAAACTAACTTTAAAATTGAGGGATCGTGATAGCAATTCTAATGATTTGAGGGATTAAGTCAAATATGAAAGATTTAAGGGACTAAGAGCATGTTTACTTGTGTAGAAATAGTTATCAAGTAACAGAAGTAGAGAAAATAAAAACTACTTCAGCTGCTTCTAAACAAAATAAACTGTTTATTTCTTCATAAATACTACTTTCTCTACTTCATAAATTAGTGATGCGTCCCCAACTTGGCACGTTCATTTCCCCCAAAAATTGCCCCTCGTTGGTGCCTGGAAAAGCATGAGAAGTGGTCCAAGTGGATGCAAATTGTGTGGGGTCCACATGGGAAAAGAGAGGCGCCGCCAAATCAGGAGTCATTCGGAGCGGTGCGATCTCCAGAGGGTTTGCATTAACCATTTTTATATATAACCCCTAGTAGAATTGAAATTTATGTTTATATCACGTGTTTTATCTTGACCCAATCTTATCGATGTAAATGCGCAACTAAAACTAATTAAACCATCTGATCGATGGTTTATTATTATTATTATTATTATTATTATTATATATGGAAAAATATTCATAAGGTGATACCTTAGATTCAATCTAAGGCGTCTCTTGATTCATGAATTAGACTATTCCAATTGATGATCCACTCTATTCATTGTGATCTAAATGTCTCAAAATATCTATAAAACAAAAATCTTAAATACTTCTAACACATATTTTTCATTGTCATTTTAGTTATATTGTCGTGAAACCGTTAATTTTATAATAACTTAATGCATGAGTAACTACAACCTAATGTAGCTAACTTTTATTTGTATACAATCCAAAACATATAAATTAAAATGAGCGAGTGGATCGAGTAATTTGATAGCATATAATGTAAGTTTGAAGGCTACCTTAGATTGAATCTAAGGTGTCACCTTATGAACACTTATATATACTAGTTTCTATGCACGTGCAATGCAGCGGTTAAATATCAAAATAATTTATTTATTTCATTATTATAAATAAGTTAGATTCATTTTGATTATTATATTTGCTATAATTTTTATTTAAACATTATAAAAAATTGACATAATGGATTTTTGTGCTAAAGCTGGGATTAATATACTTCTTTGGGATATCTTAATTGATTTCCTAAGAAAAATATATCAATTGACATAATAATATCTTCAAGCGAATAGTAAAAGAAAATAAGTTAAATTGATACTACATGTCATATTCCAAACTCTAGTAATCCCAAGCTATAATATGGAGTCAAACATGAATAACAATATCATTATGAACTATATTTCTAGAAATAAAGAAACCATATTTTTATTGTATTGAAAACATAATGGCACAGCACTTTTGGACATTTATAAGCTCATGTTATATATATATATATATATATATATATATATATATATATATATATATATATAGCAAATCTCCTATAAACTTAAGTTTATAGGGAATAGTCATCACCAACTTTTCTATCCATTGATGTTGCATTGGGATCCATAAAAGATATGGAGCCAATTTGATATTGTGCATCTCTTGATGACACAAATCTAAAAACAACATCAATGGATAAAAAGTTGGTGTATACTATTCTCTATAAACTTAAGTTTATAGAGATTTGCTATATATATATATATATATATATATATATATATATATATATATATATATATATATATATATATATATATATATATATATATATATATATATATATATATATATATATATGAAATAATGTATATAGAGTGGCGGCTCATTTTTATAAAATGGGCTACCACCAGTTACATGTGAGCCCCCACACTCTGTCACTAGCGATGTGATGGGTGGGAACTCATTTTAGTTAATAGAGGCGGCACCTCATATCCTAATTATATATATATATATATATATATATATATATATATATATATATATATATATATATATATATATATATATATATATATATATATATATATATATATATATATATATATATATATATATATAGCAAATCTCCTATAAACTTAAGTTGATAGAGAGGAGTGTTCACCAACTTTTATATCCATTGATTTTGGCTTGAGATCCAGTGAAATCAAGATGCACACAAATCTCAAAGTGGGCTTTATATCTTTCACGGATCCCAAGGCAACATCAATAGATAGAAAAGTTGGTAGATGACTATTCCCTATCAACTTAAGTTTATAGAGCCTTCTCTCTCTCTCTCTCTCTCTCTCTTTATATATATATATATATATATATATATATATATATATATATATATATATATATATATATATATATATATATATAGCAAATCTCCTATAAACTTAAGTTTATAGGGAATAGTCATCACCAACTTTTCTAACCACTTATCTTGCTTTGGGATCCGTGAAAGATATAAAGGCCACTTTGAGATTTGTGCATCACAAATCTCAAGGCAAGATGAGTGGATAAAAAGTTGGTTGTACCAATATATGGCTTAAGTTAAGGCACTTCTTCTCTCTCTCTCTCTATATATATATATATATATATATATATATATATATATGAGACCGTAACCTACATTATTTGATAGACTTAAAATAATAAAAAGATAAAAACTAAAGATTAATGGTAACTGTAGTATAATTTGGGTGTTTTGAGTTGTGGATATGATAGATGATGGTTTTCGAAACAGCGGGTGTGTGGTTGAGTAAATGATTTTTGTTTGTGCAGTATCCTAATTGGAAGCCTAAGAAACAGCATTGGGCTATTCTATTTAGGGCCCAGATACAACCCAAGCCTATTTTCTATCTATAAATAAGGGTTAATTTCACAAACCCCCTTGAACTTTAGGGATTGTTGCACATAACCCCATTGAACTATGTTTATCTCACATAAACACCCCTAAACTATAGGTTGTCTCGCAAAATCCCGTTGAACTCCATCTTATCTCACATAATCCGCCTTCATGTAATTTTTAAATAACTAAAATATTTTTGAGTGAAAAAAATATTTAACTTTGTCACTTGTCGTTTACACGCAACATACTCCCTCCCCCAAAATTTTAAAGTTTTGCTTTCAAGAAAATTTTAGTTTTTCACAAAATTACAGGCAGGGGAGCTATGTGAAATAAGGTAAAGTTTAGGGAGGGGGGTTGTGAAACATCCCATAGTTCAGGGGGGTTAAGTGACATAAACAAAGTTCAGGGGGTTTATGTGCAACACCCCAAAGTTGAGGGGGGTTTCATGAAATTAACCCTTTCAAATAATGAAGTCCAACACCAAAATCAACCCATTTGTCTTCTGCTCCCCCCTCGAAAACCATAACCCTAATCCATGAAATGGGTTTGTACATAATGAAGAACAATAGACAATGTCAAGAGATAAAAAAGAAAGAAGAAGGAATTGAATAAGAATTGCTGGGTTTGTACATAATAAAGAGTAAAAGACAAGACAATAGTCAAGAAATATATTAAGATATACTTGAGTCAATCAAAGTATATTATTACTCATAATTGATATGCATCAGAGACAAAATGTGTTGACAATCTTAAATTATAAAATAGACTGTATGGACCCTCTAACATAACTTTTTTAATGCAAGCAACCCTCAAGATTAATTTTAAAAATCTCTCTGGGCCAGGAATAAACAACTAACAAGTTTACAGTGGAAGCTAGTGGAACGTAGTACATTCTTAAGAACTATTAATCTTTACTTAATTTGTTTATAATGACAGGATCTCATTATTAACTAACTACAAGGCCTAGTACATTATTTTTTTATTGGGTGTTCAAGGCAGGCAGAGGACCCAGGTTAGTCCTCATCGCAATGAATGTTATACAATTTAAGTACAAAGGAAAAAGAAGGGTTGGTCAATGGTGTAGTTGGTGAGAGGGAGACTCCAGCAGCTTAATTTGGGTTTAGATGTGGATATATTATAGATGGAGATGGAGAAGGGTGGTTTTAAAAATAGTGGGTGTGTGTGGGTAATTAATATGGTTTTTATTTGTGTGGTTTTCTTCGTTCATTTTCAAGATATCTGTGGTCCTGTGAATATGTATAGCTATAGCATTACTACTCTCTTAAGGTTTTGTGGAAGAGTTTGGGTATAAGGAAAAAATATTAAATTATCTAATCCGGTTAAAGTAGGATCATATAAGTTAACCCCATACATGAAATTTATTTTAACCAACACCCATATATAAGTATTACAATTGGCATTGAGATCTAAGATCGTGTGAGATTCTCTTTGACTTTTATACTAAGAGTATCTATTTAAATAATAATGGTATAATGAAACTTTGTCAAATATTTAATCTAATTAGAAACAAAGGCACATACTTGTTGAAGGAGATGAAAGTCTTTGTGAAAAATTGTTGTAATTTCTTAATCTGAAAAAAGATCAAACATACAATATAATTAATTGCTTTAAAATAATCTAATCTAATCTAATAAGAAGAAAATAGATAAAATTCTTTGTGAAAAATTGTTGCTATTTCTTGATATGAAAAGAAAGATCAAACATACAATATAATTAATTGCTTTAAAATAATCTAATCTAATCTAATAAGAAGAAAATAACAAAAGCACGCACCAGTAGAAGGAGATAAAAGTGCTATAGAAATTGTTGTAATTTCTTGGCTTATATATATTGGTATGTGATGTTGCATGTGAGAGGATAACAATTGTAAATAGAGTTCTATTTAAATAATAATACTATAATTAAACTTTGAAACTAATTATTATTTAAATAGAGTTCTATTTAAATAATAATACTATAATTAAACTTTGAAAATACTTAATAGATACTATCAATTACAAGTGTAGATAATTTTTATAATTCTATCACGTTTGTTTTCATTCAGTTTACATTTCAATTTAAACTATATCCTTATCTTCATACTATGTAGATACTATGTTTTATTTTCCTTTTTATAATTTTGAGAATGAATTTGTCTCTTTAATTTGTTTGGTGGATTTTGCAGATGCTTTATGTATACAACCACCACATATCCTGCATACCCGTTGTGTCCTCGGATCGCGGTCGTTTGTTTTATTTTCTTTTTTATAATTTTGAGAACGATTTTGTCTCTTTAATTTGTTTGGTGGATTTTGCAGATAATATATGTATACAACCGCCACATATCCTGCATACTTAATAGATACTATCAATTACAAGTCTGAGATAATTTTTATAATTCTATCACGTTTGTTTTCATTCGGGTTTACATTTCAATTTAAACTATATCCTTATCTTCATACTATGTAGATACTATGTTTTATTTTCCTTTTTATAATTTTGGGAACAATTTGTCTCTTTAATTTGTTTGGTGGATTTTGTCGATACTTTATGTATACAACCACGACATATCCTGCATACTCAATAGATACTATCAATTACAAGTGCAGATAATTTTTATAATTCTATCACGCTTGTTTTCATTCAGTTTACATTTCAATTTAAACTATATCCTTATCTTCATACTATGTAGATACTATGTTTTATTTTCCTTTTTATAATTTTGAGAATGAATTTGTCTCTTTAATTTGTTTGGTGGATTTTGCAGATGCTTTATGTATACAACCACCACATATCCTGCATACCCCACGTTGTGTCCTCAGATCGCAGTCGTTTGTTTTTATTTTTCTTTTTATAATTTTGAGAACGATTTTGTCTCTTTAATTTGTTTGGTGGATTTTGCAGATAATATATGTATACAACCGCCACATATCCTGCATACTTAATAGATACTATCAATTACAAGTGCAGATAATTTTTATAATTCTATCACGCTTGTTTTCATTCGGGTTTACATTTCAATTTAAACTATATCCTTATCTTCATACTATGTAGATACTATGTTTTATTTTCCTTTTTATAATTTTGGGAACAATTTGTCTCTTTAATTTGTTTGGTGGATTTTGTCGATACTTTATGTATACAACCACGACATATCCTGCATACTCAATAGATACTATCAATTACAAGTGCAGATAATTTTTATAATTCTATCACGTTTGTTTTCATTCGGGTTTACATTTCAATTTAAACTATATCCTTATCTTCATACTATGTAGATACTATGTTTTATTTTCCTTTTTATAATTTTGGGAGCAATTTGTCTCTTTAATTTGTTTGGTGGATTTTGTCGATACTTTATGTATACAACCACGACATATCCTGCATACTCAATAGATACTATCAATTACAAGTGCAGATAATTTTTATAATTCTATCCGTTTGTTTTCATTCATGTTCATATTTCAATTTAAACTATATCCTTATCTTCATACTATGTATATCCAATAAGAATTCATCAATTTATCAACTTACTCTAACTTAATGGATTAGTATTTGAATTCTAAGGGTATTTTTGTCTCTGGAAAGATTTTTCCTAACTCGCTTTTAAAGGAGTATATATATATATATATATATATATATATATATATATATATATATATATATATATATATATATATATATATATATATATAGAGAGAGAGAGAGAGAGAGAGAGAGAGAGAGAGAGAGTTGTATTTTGATCAACACAGTAGTGAGGTGTATCAATCACATCCACCTCAACCCATGCCACTGGTCCCCATTTGAAGAGTGGATGTGATTGATACACTTCAACTACCAAGCACCAAAGATACCCATTTTTCTCATATATATATATATATATATATATATATATATATATATATATATATATATATATATATATATATATATATATATATATATATATATATATATATATAATTTCCCAAAATCTTCAATAATTCCGCTTTAGTCTCTCAAATCTTTGAAGTTGTACATTAGCCCCTCAAATCTAAAGGGTGCTTCAATTTGGCTCATTGACTAGAATACTCTCAGTGATGTGATTGAAGGTTATTTGCATATATACCCCTTAAATTATGGGTATTTGCCAAAAAATCGCATTGTATCTTAGTATTTGCAAAGTACCTCTCAAATCATCAACTTTGTGAAAAATACCCTAAAATCAATAAATCATGAACTTGGTGCTAAAATTTTGACTATTTTTTGATAATATTTATATTGCGATTATAAATTAGCTTATCGAAGTTGATGATTAATTGCTTTCGGGATAATTTTTTCAAATTGATGATTTGAGGGTAGTTTTGCAAATACTCATGATTTGAGGTGTATATATGCAAATAACCCTAAAAAAGGGATTAATTACATTTGGGTACCCTAAAGAATGGCGTAATTATACAAGTGATCTAAGAGTTTGCAAACCTTTAATGCTTGTAATTATATGAGCGACCTTGAAGTTTGTTTACTTTTTCCTTCCGAGAGTTATCTGTGTGGATATGATCAAAAAACTCAGGGGTATAGATCATGTAGATATGCAGACTCTAAGATCATTGATCATTTGTGTATTACACCATACCTCACGACACATGAATGAAATTAATCCAAAAGAAATATCCTTTTCCATTCCAAGCAAGCCCAATTTTAATTATCTACAGTCTTTTTGCAACAGTAGTATATGGTAGCTTTATAAATGTAAATATGTTCAATTTTGTGGTCATGGAAAAATAGAGTTAAAGAGAGAAGGTGGCGCAATGCGGAAGCAAAATCTCAGTAGCCATGAGGTGCGTTATACAAATCCTCGAAGAATAGTCTTTGAATCCATAAAGAATAAAAGGAGAAATTTTATTTATGAAAAGTAATACATCTAGGATTTACAATTTTGTTTATAGAAAAACAAAGTATTCCCCTAATATTACTAAAATTACTAGAAGCAAGTATCAAAACTATCTTAAAATACTCCCTATGATTGAGGAAACTAATCGGTTAAATCTGAGATCAAATTGGATTCATTTCCTAATTAAAATAACTCATGCACCATTACTAAAAATAGAAAAAAAATTAACACAAGCTCCAATATCCTTCAATTCGGAGGAATTTTGTGATTTTGATGATTACAAACCGAACTAAATAAAATTACATAGGGGATATTTTTGCTAGTAAAAATTGTGGTTCACGTTTTTCTTGGTTTTTGAAAAATCTTAAAGTTAAAGGGAGTTTTTAGTAACTCCTAAACTTAAGATGGTTTTCTAATATTTTGAAATATATGGGAGGTTTTCTGAAAATCCTCCAACGTTAAGGGAGGTTTTGATATTTAGCCTTTATGAGAAGTCTAATGTATCCTGCAATTTTAGAAATTCAATCGACATAAGTGAACATCTTATAGACCACACACTCTGAAATCTCTGAAATGAAAATAGAAATACCTACATTTTATAATTTGTAGCTAATGAATGCCTTGGTTTAATAAGGATCCTAAAGTATATGCATCCAGACAAAGGGGCTTCTCTTTATGTGAGAAGTAGTTGCCCTAAGGAATATTAGCATAATTAAGCACTTTTTCTACCATGTTAATAGAATAATCCTGTCCAACTGAGAGAAAGAGACTCCTATCAATCTATCATTAACATAAGTAGTATTCTCCAGAGTGGTGCGCTTGCACCACCATTCATTACCAAAAAATAATCGACTATTTAACAACATAATCCTCCATAAGATAAGGTGGTCTTATTAATTAACTTAATCAGGTTGAATATTATAATTAAAAGCTTAATTATACATAATCTCTGCTATGATCAGCATGAGATCTCACACTCTCAACTACCATTTCCTGAATTGTTTGAAGTTTTAGAAGATTAGGGATCTAAGTATTGATCTAAATATAATTACTCGTTAAGAGAGTACTACAAATTTGAAGGAGCTGGAACATGAGAAGCATGTTCTCTTGTTTCTAATTGTGGTAAGTAATGGCTCGTGCTCATCAATGAAAACTTACACCTAAAAACTAGTTAAACCATTTAGGTAAAATCTATCTTAATCCTTGTTGAGTATTTCTTTCAGTTTGGAAAGATGAAGGATAAGTACTATCTTTCAAGTAACGGGGTTCCTATTTTCTAATTTGTGTAAAGAGCTGGATTAGTAAATCCCTGGTTTTAAAAAAGGGTAAATTACACTAAATCCCCATGAACTTTCAGCATTTTGCAGTACACCTCCAATAACTACCCAATAAATTTTTCACGTTTTGCAGATAACCACTATAAATTAAAACTAAAAGCAAAATAAAAAGACATTTTAAAAGTTATTGGAGGTTTAGTGTCATTTATCCAAAAATATTGAGGGTATTGGCAAAAGTTATTAGGAAGTTTAGTGTGATTTTGAAAGTTATTGGAGGTTTAATCAGAACACTAAAAGGGATTAATTACATTTGGGTACCCTAAAGAATGGCGTAATTATACAAGTGATCTAAGAGTTTGCAAACCTTTAATGCTTGTAATTATATGAGCGACCTTGAAGTTTGTTTACTTTTTCCTTCGAGAGTTATCTGTGTGGATATGATCAAAAACTTCGGGGTATAGATCATGTAGATATGCAGACTCTAAGATCATTGATCATTTGTGTATTACACCATACCTCACGACACATGAATGAAATTAATCCAAAGAAATATCCTTTTCCATTCCAAGCAAGCCCAATTTTAATTATCTACAGTCTTTTGCAACAGTAGTATATGGTAGCTTTATAAATGTAAATATGTTCAATTTTGTGGTCATGGAAAAATAGAGTTAAAGAGAGAAGGTGGCGCAATGCGGAAGCAAAATCTCAGTAGCCATGAGGTCGTTATACAAATCCTCGAAGAATAGTCTTTGAATCCATAAAGAATAAAAGGAGAAATTTTATTTATGAAAAGTAATACATCTAGGATTTACAATTTTGTTTATAGAAAAACAAAGTATTCCCCTAATATTACTAAAATTACTAGAAGCAAGTATCAAAACTATCTTAAAATACTCCCTATGATTGAGGAAACTAATCGGTTAAATCGAGATCAAATTGGATTCATTTCCTAATTAAAATAACTCATGCACCATTACTAAAAATAGAAAAAAATTAACACAAGCTCCAATATCCTTCAATTCGGAGGAATTTTGTGATTTTGATGATTACAAACCGAACTAAATAAAATTACATAGGGGATATTTTTGCTAGTAAAAATTGTGGTTCACGTTTTTTCTTGGTTTTGAAAAATCTTAAAGTTAAAGGGAGTTTTTAGTAACTCCTAAACTTAAGATGGTTTTCTAATATTTTGAAATATATGGGAGGTTTTCTGAAAATCCTCCAACGTTAAGGGAGGTTTTGATATTTAGCCTTTATGAGAAGTCTAATGTATCCTGCAATTTTAGAAATTCAATCGACATAAGTGAACATCTTATAGACCACACACTCTGAAATCTCTGAAATGAAAATAGAAATACCTACATTTTATAATTTGTAGCTAATGAATGCCTTGGTTTAATAAGGATCCTAAAGTATATGCATCCAGACAAAGGGGCTTCTCTTTATGTGAGAAGTAGTTGCCCTAAGGAATATTAGCATAATTAAGCACTTTTTCTACCATGTTAATAGAATAATCCTGTCCAACTGAGAGAAAGAGACTCCTATCAATCTATCATTAACATAAGTAGTATTCTCCAGAGTGGTGCGCTTGCACCACCATTCATTACCAAAAAAATAATCGACTATTTAACAACATAATCCTCCATAAGATAAGGTGGTCTTATTAATTAACTTAATCAGGTTGAATATTATAATTAAAAGCTTAATTATACATAATCTCTGCTATGATCAGCATGAGATCTCACACTCTCAACTACCATTTCCTGAATTGTTTGAAGTTTTAGAAGATTAGGGATCTAAGTATTGATCTAAATATAATTACTCGTTAAGAGAGTACTACAAATTTGAAGGAGCTGGAACATGAGAAGCATGTTCTCTTGTTTCTAATTGTGGTAAGTAATGGCTCGTGCTCATCAATGAAAACTTACACCTAAAACTAGTTAAACCATTTAGGTAAAATCTATCTTAATCCTTGTTGAGTATTTCTTTCAGTTTGGAAAGATGAAGGATAAGTACTATCTTTCAAGTAACGGGGTTCCTATTTTCTAATTTGTGTAAAGAGCTGGATTAGTAAATCCCTGGTTTTAAAAAGGGTAAATTACACTAAATCCCCATGAACTTTCAGCATTTTGCAGTACACCTCCAATAACTACCCAATAAATTTTTCACGTTTTGCAGATAACCACTATAAATTAAAACTAAAAGCAAAATAAAAGACATTTTAAAAGTTATTGGAGGTTTAGTGTCATTTATCCAAAAATATTGAGGGTATTGGCAAAAGTTATTAGGAAGTTTAGTGTGATTTTGAAAGTTATTGGAGGTTTAATCAGAACACTAAAAGTTCTTGGGGTTTAGTATAATTTATTATTTAGAAAATCAACTCTTTTGAACCAGTTCAAAAGAATTATCTCAACTATTTTTGAAAAATTTGTGAGGTTGTTAATATGTGAGTATAGTCCTATATTGGATAGAATTAACAAGAATGATGAGTTTAAAATAGGAGTTTGAACCAATACCTATTAGTTATAGTTTTTAATTTAAAATTGATTTCTAGTTTCTGTTTAAAGCCCCATCAACTCTAAATTGGCATGTTTTCTCTCTCAACAAATGGTATCAGAGCTAAGATTTTGGTCCAATTACTTAAAAAAAGAAAATCCAACGGATATTTCTAGTCATGTGCAGAATGCATGGTCTGGTTAACCCACGAGAGAATTGGTGCAAAAAGTCGGTGAGTTAGCCCACGAGTGAAAAGTGGTGCAAAAGCCAGCGAATCACGTGGAAGATTGAAGTATAGTTGAATTGAACTATGCTCACAAATTAAGTGGTTGTTAATATGTGAGCATAGTCCCCACATTGAATAGGATTAACAAGAGTAATGAGTTTAAAATACGAGTTAGTAGCAGTACCTAATAACTATAATTCTTAGATTAAAGTTGCTTCCTATCTTCTACTTAAGGCCGATCTAACTCTAAACAAACTTTACATGCTCGCTAAAGCTCTTGTAACTAGTGAGTCATCTGCTTACAAAATTAACTTTTTAATTAAAAGTCTGAAATAAATGTGTTATGAAAATGACAGATTGTAGTCTTCAGCCGAACACACGAGTCGCTATCAGAATTAACCGACCATCCGAAACTTTAGACTATTTCAAATTTTCAATTCATTTCCTATGGAATCAAAGCGATATATTTTTACATAATTTGGCTCCGCAGAGTATAGCATGTCCATTTCACTAACAAAACAAAGACAAAAGCAAGGTTTCGTTCTATCCAAAGTCTAAGGGGTAAACTGCATAAAATTTCCTTGAGGTTTACATGATTGACAGAAAGTTCCCGTAATGTTTCTGTCAATCATGAAAATGTCAGGGTGTTTTTTTTAAATTATCCCAAGTCTAAAAATAAATAAATAAACTAACAATAAGGTAAATTCAGAAAAATTATATGGTACACTATAAAGTCCTTTTGAATAGACTCTATTCTCGGATAACTCATGATTCCCTCATGTTCTGATTTACAAGAGTTATCAATAAAATTTAATATGGTTTCTAAAAAAATGTAGTGGATAGAAAAAAGTCTTCTACAACTAATCCTTGATAATTATATTTTATATAAAAAATAATACATGATCATTACACAAATCTCTTTATTAAACATCACAATGGTCCCGTGAATCCGTGATACACCTCATCGGCTCATCCCTACTCTAGAACTCTCATATTTGTCGTGTGCCGTCTCTACACCAGATTCCCGTGTATAACATAATCGTAAACCCCGTTATCAAAAAATTAAATAAAAAACAAAATAAAAATAATTTAACCAGCAACCCTAGCTATCCGTGACGCCCATTACAAATTTTCAAACATTAAGAAAGGGTTTTTGTATTGGTCCCTTATATCTTTAAAATTTTAAGTTAGTCCCTCAACTCATTGAAATTTCTACGTACTCCCTCAACTCATTGATATTGCTATTTAGTCCCCAGGTAGTTTTCTTTTTCAAATCAGTCCCTATATTAGTTAATCTGACTATATCACAAACTTACTCTAGATTGTAAACCACACATGATAAATAATATTTTCACCCTTAATTAATTATTTTGAATCACATATGGTAATCTGAGAAAGGAGAGAGCATTGAGTGTGAATCCTATCAGAACACTCTCACTGTGTGGGGCAGCTTGAACTACACATATATAAAGTGGGGGCAACTTTTTTACTACTCTCTAGACGGATCAGATCACCACCACGTGGTGGGGTGTTCTAATACGAATTGCACTTAGAGCATTTTGTAGTCGAATGATTTTAGGAGAAAATAACCCCTATGAAGAAAGAGGAATGAGTTTGAATTATAGACAGATACGATGCATAAATGAGTTTAAAACATTGAGTTTGAGTTTGAGTTTGAGTAACTTAAAGGGATGTGACTGAAAGCCGATAACAAAAAGTCAAGTTAAAAGAACTATTCCACAAAATCAGATGGTAGCTACTTGCATGCATGGACTAATTTGAAATAACTAAACATCCCGTCAATTTCAACGATTTGAAGGACTGATTTAAAAGCATGAAAGATCGGAGGGGACCAGAACTGAAAAAACCTATAGAAGTTCAAAACTAAAGGGCGGTTGGTCGGCCATCAATCGCAAATCACACAACTAATCCTCCTCCTATAGTGATTAAAACCCTCGCCGCCCAAATTATTTAAACGCTAATCCCAGCCAATCAAATGTCTCCTCTCTTGAGGCTCCTAGTTGGCTAGTGGCCCCCCATTTGGGCCCTATATAAAGAGCATGAAACGCATTCCTTCAGTGCACAAGTTTGAGTAAATTTGTAATTAAGAGTTTCAAGTTCTTACTTACAAAAACTGAAAAAATGGTGAAGCTCGCATTTGGAAGCTGCGGGGATTCCTTCAGCCCCAGCTCTCTCAGGTCTTACTTGGCCGAGTTCATCGCCACTCTCCTCTTCGTCTTTGCCGGCGTCGGCTCCGCAATTGCCTACGGTAAATATTTGCGAAAATATTTCGGACCAGGATTTAAAATTTTATGTCACGGAGGACCTCTAATGACTTTTCCTTCCGATACTCAATTTGCAGGAAAGCTAACTACTGATGCTGCCCTGGACCCGGCCGGGTTAGTGGCCGTCGCCATTGCACATGCGTTTGCTCTCTTTGTCGGTGTGGCGATGGCAGCCAACATCTCAGGCGGTCACCTGAACCCTGCAGTCACCCTGGGTCTCGCTATCGGTGGTAACATCACCATTCTCACCGGTATCTTCTACTGGATTGCCCAGCTCCTCGGATCTTCCGTTGCTTGCCTCCTCCTAAAGTTCGTCACTGGAGGAAAGGTAAAAATTGCAAAATTTCTCTTTGTCCGAGAGTAAAAGGGTTAAAAATTTACCTCAATACACAAGTAACCTTTTTTATTTTATGAATAAAAATAACATGCTCTGATACCATGTTAAATAGTCTGATTTATCGCATGATTCTGACTGTAGGCAATCCCGACACACGGAGTCGCAGCAGGAATGAACGAGCTCGAGGGAGTGGTGATGGAGATTGTGATCACCTTCGCCCTCGTCTACACCGTCTACGCGACCGCCGCGGATCCCAAGAAGGGGTCCCTTGGGACCATTGCACCCATCGCAATTGGTTTCATCGTCGGAGCTAACATTTTGGCCGCCGGTCCATTTAGCGGCGGTTCCATGAACCCAGCCCGGTCTTTCGGACCCGCTGTGGCCGCCGGAGACTTCGCCGGGAACTGGGTTTACTGGGTGGGCCCACTAATCGGGGGTGCTCTTGCTGGGTTGATTTACGGGGATGTGTTCATTACCTCCTACGAGCCAGTTGCTCAGGATTATCCTTAGATTTGATGAGGGATTGATGTTGGTACTTGGTTAGTTTCTTTGCTTGTTGTTTGCTTTGAGTCTCTGTGATCTCTTTTTCCTTAATGGAGGAATGTATGTGTAAGATGTGATTTAATGGGTAATTGGCTCTCTGTTTCGTATGGGGTCATGATCAGTTGCATCTCTTTTCTTTTCTTTTCTTTTTTTCTTTTTTTGTTTTTTTTTTGGGGTGCTATTCTGTGTTGAAATAATATAATATTAGTGGAAAGTTAAATTGAAAGCTTTATCTTGGTAGAGGAGATGATTCATTACTCTCTCAAATAAGAGAATTTAAATCCGATTCATATCATTTGCCACGGTGAAGAGAAGACTTATGTTTGAAGAACAGGGAGATGCTCAAACGGACATGATCCTCTTAACCCAAAAAAAAAAAGTTTATTTGCATATATACCCCTTACATCATGGGTATTTGGAAAAATTCCCTCCAAATCTCAGTATTTGCAAAATTACCACTCAAATAATCAATTTTTTTTAAAAATTACCCTCAGAGTAATTAATCGTCAACTTTGATAAGCTAATCTATAATCGCGATGTAAAAATTATCAACAAAATAGTCATTTTTTAGTATCAAGTTGATGATTTGAGGAGTAGTTTTGCAAATACTAAGATTTTGAGGGCATTTTTGCAAACACACATGTTTTCAGGTGTATCTATGCAAATAACACAAAAAAGGTTAATTTTAGAAAAACCTCTTACACTGGGTTTTGCATATAACCCCATTCTCCTATTTTAATTCCACAGAACCCCGCACAATTTGAGGGGTTCTACACTTAAACCCCCTTGGAATTCTTTATTACATTAATATTTTTTATTTTAGTACCCCCAAGTAACACTGTCAAGTCTAATGTGTGTAGGCATCAAAAATTGCTGAAGAACCCTAAACATGATTTAATCACAAGAAGATCGAAGAACGACGTCGTCAAGGTCTCAAGAAATCAACCACAGGATAAAACAACGCCTGAGACACCTTTAGTGTCTCGCCAGGCGTGGGTCACTTCGATGTGTCTCGCTATTGGCGAGACACCTGGTGGTGTCTCGCCAGTGCCGAGACACCTACTTGTGTCTCGCTAGTAGCGAGACACCTTGTGGTGTCGCGCCAATAGCGAAACACCTCTTTATGCTGCGCCAACGGCGAGGCACCAAATACACCCAATGGCAGTTTGAATGCATGTAATTAATGCTCATGGGGCCCATTTTGACTTCTTCAACATGAGGAAACGTTTAACCAAGTTCGTGGGCAGTTACATGCGTAAAAGACGCCCACCAAACGTGATTTAAGGGCATTTAATCGTGCCTAATAAAGGGGATGACCGTTCTGGTCGGCGAGCGGCGAAGCTTAGTGTAGCGCCATAAAGGTGGCAGCGCCCATCGCGGCTTACATAAAGGTGGCAGCGTCCATGCGCGACACATGGAGGTGACGCGCCCAATGAACGTGGTCATACACGTTCTTTCAGCAGTTATTTCCCTCTTAAAGCTATAAATACCCCCCTACACCTATCTGGGAGGGGATGAGCAGTTGGAGATCAAAAATACAGAGCTTTTGCAAGGAGAAAGAGAGAATCCAAGTTTTCAAAGTTCAAGAACACAATCCACGTGGAGATTCCTCGAGTTTAAGCTTTGACTTATTCTTGAGAAGAGTAGATATCTTACTTAGCTAAGATATTTGCTTCAGTTCTTGTTTCCTTAGCGAAACACTAACTATATTCCGTCGACTTGACGATCGTTGCGCGGTGGTCCACGGACAACGCGTCCCCGGCACAGGCAAAGACCCACAAAAGCAGGAGATCTACGCGTGTAGCCTCTTCTGTTCGA
Organism: Asparagus setaceus; assembly: GCA_012295165.1. Classification (NCBI taxonomy): domain Eukaryota; kingdom Viridiplantae; phylum Streptophyta; class Magnoliopsida; order Asparagales; family Asparagaceae; genus Asparagus; species Asparagus setaceus. The sequence goes on along the minus strand of CM022708.1, from coordinate 19,316,135 downwards.
GTTTGTTAGAAAGTGATTCAGTTTCTTTGTAAAAGAGAGAGTTGCACGTGTAACTCTTTAATTGTTTTCACTTTGAAACGTTTTGAAATGAAAACTGCAAAGAACATCGTTTTCGAACCAAACAATGTGTTAGTTGTTGTGTGTCTATAAAAGACGAAAATACCCCCTCAAGCCTAAAAAGTAAGGGTGTTAAACCGTATCCGTATCCGAGGAAATATCCGTAACCGGATCCGTTAAGATACGGATATGGTTACTCAAATTATAACCGATAGGATATGGTTATGGATATGGTTTTGTAGTGAAATATCCGTATCTGTATCCGAAATATCTGAATACATATTAGTCATACTCTTACGATAGTTTTAATTCTTAGATTATGAATTTGTGGTTAATTTTGATGATCAAGATGTCTAATCTTAGCTTTTTAGTTATAATGAATATATTAACAAACTCTTTTGTATCACATGAACTATATTTTTCTCAATATTATCTAGTTTTCACATATCCGTTTTGTATCCGCATGCGTATCCGCTTATATATCCGCATGTATATCCATAACCGTATCCGATTTTAGCGGATATGGTTATGAATTTTTCTTACCGAGGTATATCCGTATCCGTATCCGTATCCGAGATGGGTAAGCGGATATGGATATGGTAAGCATCATATCCGAGTCGTATTCGGGCCGACTGTACCCCTACTAAAAAGTCACTCTCTAATTATTTCCATTAATTTTGTCGCTCTAGATACCTTTCGTCATTTTCTGTCACATGCTCGACACGTGTCAAGGGTGTTATGTTGGAGGTTTACATGAAAAAACTTCAAGGTGTACAGAGGAATAAAGGAGTTCAAGAGGGTTCTGTGCAAAACCCCTTATAGTTCTGGGGGTTTGTGAAACTAAAATAGTTAATGGGCTTATCTAAAAAACCATAAATTTAACAGGTTTCCTTAAATTAACCCAAAAAAGAAAGGAAAAGGTTAAGAGCTCTTGATATTATTTTTAGCCAATAACACATTGATGGTATATTTATCAACTTTAACGGTCCAATCACTAATCACCTTTGGAAGAAAAATGATGCACATGCAAAAGCTCCCAAAACAATTGTGGGCATTTGTATCACATGTCACCTAATGATTATTTTTTGCATAGTGGCAACCAAATTATTTGTTGCTGTTGCACGCAGGTCCCTCTCCCTGGAACACACTAGTGTGGTCCAATGGTTTTAGGTACCGACAACTAAAGAAAAGGAACTTTCACATTGCGCAAATCATAAATGACAGAGTGAGCCTAAATTTTCGGCGGAGAAAGTCAAAAGTGAAGAAGTCCAATCGACAGAATTTTGATATAATTTTTATTATTCACTGATTGATTCGGGCTAGCTGTAGGATGTCACTTTTTGTTGCTAGATGACCATATCAGCCATAGGGTTGGGCACGGGGCGAGTCGACCCGCGGGCTGACCCGGCTCACCCCGGCATGGGTCAGGACCCGGCCCAATCCGGAGTAGGCCGGGTCCGACCTGGCCCGTGATATACGCAGGTCACGGGTAGGGCCGGGTCCAGCTCTAGACCCGGGACGAGAGAACTTGACCTGGCCCACCAACGACCCGATCCCGCCCGGCCCGACCCGATCTGACCCACTGTACTTCAAGATTATTTAACTGGCCAGTTTTAAGTGTAGACTGGCCAGTTTTCCTTTTTTCTTTTATATTTGTAATTTAAATTTAAACTAAAGGAAAGTTATTAACTTCCCGTAGACGTAGGTCTTCCATCAAAGTCCGAACCACGTATATCTTTGTGTTTGTGATGTTTTATCTTTATACAATGTGTGTCATCGTGTGTGTGTGTGTATGTGTGTGTGTATATATATATATATATATATATATATATATATATATATATATATATATGGTATGGTTACAATACACCTAGGGTGTAATTAACTTAGTTACACTCACTTGTAAAAGTACATGTTTGAGTGCAGATATTAACGATCAACATCGTTTATTGTGATCTATGTGTTCAAAACTTCACGGAGACCAAAAATCACATAGATAAGATTTTTCTAGTTTATACATTTAATGACCTAGAAATGAACGGTCTGTAACGGTCTAAAATACCCATTATTTTGAGTTACTTGAATTATAGGATAGAACATCCCAAACCACATGATTTTTGATCCACGCTCATTTGGTGACATGTAGATCAAAATACATGGTATTGATCGTTAATATTGTAGGCAGTAAAAATTGCCTTAATCCCTGCACAGCAACTCGGAATGAGCCAAAGAGCTTAAGAGTCCATCTGAGTGGAGTCAGGCCCACCTAAAGGTTAAGTTTGCCTGGATGTTTGACTTTACCAAATAGACAGAAATGCTGATATCTCTCAAACCGGAAGGAATTTGGCAAAATGACCGGAGCAAACCGAACCCTTCGGGTTGGTTTGGTTGGCTCCGTCTCGTCGAGATAGTCGATTTTCATATATAATTCGTCCAATTCCGACATACGGTTTGAAAGTTCGACCGTTCTTAGTAGCATGTTCAAGCTGCGGTAGAAACAAGCTTCGCTGCAAAGGAGCTTAGCTCACCTCAAACACAAGTTCGCATGAAGACTTGGAGCTCGTCTGCGTGCTTGAAGCTTCGTCTGCATAGGCCAAAATCGCCCACAACCTCAAAGTTTGTGAGGCTCGCCTACAGCAGCGGTTTGACGAGGCTCGCCCGCGGCATCAAGGTCAAAGCGAGGTTCGCCAGCGGCAAGCCTCGGCGTTCAAGCGAGGCTCGACATTCAAGCGAGGCTCGACATTCAGCGAGGCTCGCCAAGCGGCGAGTTCGACATTGGCGAGGCTTCGCCAAGCAATGAGCTCGACATTCAAGCGAGCTTCGCCAAGCGGCGAGTTCGACATTCAGCGAGGCTTCATGCAGCGAGCTCGACATTCAGCGAGGCTCGCCAAGCGGCGAGGTTCGACATTGACGAGGCTCGACATTGAGCGAGGTTCGCTATAGCGGTGAACCTCGGCTCGACATCCAACCGAGGTTCGCCTATAGCGGTGAACCTCGACATCCAACCAAGGTTCGCTATAGCGGTGAACCTCGGCATCCAACAAGGCTAGACCGGTGCAAGCTTGAACAAGACTTCGCTCAAGAAGCGAGGCTCGACATTGACGAGGTTCGCCTATAGCAGTGAACCTCGAAGCTCGACATCCAACCGAGGTTCGCCTACAGCAGTGAACCTCGACATCCAACCAAGGTTCGCCTATAGCAGTGAACCTCGGCATCCAACCAAGGCTAGACCAGTGCAAGCTTCAGAACAAGACTCGCTCAAGAAGCGAGGCTCGACCTCAACACGAGCTCAGCAGTCATGAGACGAGGCTCGCCCGCGACATCAGCGGCCTGACGAGGTTCGCCGTTCGCCGTTACTGCAGCGGCGCCATGACATTAGCAATCTGACAATCACTGCAGCGGCGCCGCTCACTGTAGCAAGCAGGCCATTGTCGAACTTCGGACGACATTTGGTGGCCCAGCGATGGGAGGGGTCATTGACCCTCACCCTCAAATGAAAGCGACAATAGGGGTCAGTGACACCCCTCAAGCCCATATAAATATCTAAAAGCCCAACGAGGCTAGGGGTGGTGGTGAAGAAAAGCGAAGAGAATTTGAGATCGACACTTGTGCACACAAGAGAGATCGAGCTCATCTTCAACCTTGGTCCGATCGTCAGCGGGGAAGGAAACTTCGAGCATCGAGTGAAGCATCCTATCGCCACCAAGAACCCATACAAAGAGGAGTCAAATCGACCTCCTCTTCCTCTCATGTCGAGAGAATTTGATTGTAACACACCCATTCAATCAATAAACATTTTTCGATCCTACGAGAAGATGGCGACCACGATGGGAGCAACCATTCATTCCGATGAATGGTGGTGGCTAATCGGACAAGATTGCGGTTGGAACAGGTTCGGACCTTGGTCATCGAGTTCGATCAGGGTAAGTACGAGGAGTTCCTCTCCTCTGGGGCATCTAGCCCAGTGCAGGCACGCAAGTGTCGTCGAGTCTCGTATGAGACTTCAGCCCCCGTGGCTTTTGTTGAATCCTCTCGAGTGAACCTCGACGGCGACCTCTGTCTCTCAGGGCGAGGCTCCAAAGCTAGCCGCCAGGCTAAGAAGTGGGTTGTTAAGCAACCCAAGTCAACTTCGGATGTTGTTAGCCAAGTTTTGGCTTCTGGCGAGCCTCGCTCTGCCTATGAGGAGACCGAGCCTACTAACGGTTCCCTATCCAGACGCGCCAGACAACGTCAGCGGCAGAACCAAGCTCGCCGATGTGCTCGAGCTTTGGTCTCGTTGGACGGATTCCACTATCGTCCGAAGAAAGCCAGCGAACCTCGTCATCATCAAGAGGTTCGTCCGAAACAAGACGAACGTCGCCCATGCTGCGAGCCTCGTCAAAGTGGCGAACCTCGCCTACAACGCGAGGTCCCCTTGAAAAGAGATGAACCTCGTCCACAAGACGAACGTCGCCCATGCTGCGAGCCTCGTCAAAGTGGCGAACCTCGCCTACAACGCGAGGTCCCCTTGAAAAGAGATGAACCTCGTCCACAAGACGAACGTCGCCCATGCTGCGAGCCTCGTCAAAGTGGCGAACCTCGCCTACAACGCGAGGTCCCCTTGAAAAGAGACGAGCCTCGTCTGCTTGGCGAATCTCGCCAGCAGCGTGATGAACGTCGCTCTGTTGACGAACCTCGTCATGGCCAGCGTCAGAATGACGAACCTCATCAACATGAGGTCCGGGCTGAGCCAGATGAACTTCGCTCGGGTGACGAACCTCGCCATAAGCTTCGCCGCCAGAGCCAAGGGAAGTGGCAACCTCGCCAGGTTCGCCGTACTCGACTCGGGAAGCCCCTCTCATGCGAGGCTCATTTTTCGGAATCAACTGGGGGTACACCCACTTCCGATCTCCGTGATTATCTCACACGCAAGCGCAATGCTAATCAAATGCAGTCTCACTGCTGCTGTGAGAAGCTCATCTCCGCGATGCGCGCCCAATGTTCATCGACGCATCAGCCTTCGGTTTTTGAGCGGTTATCTGACCCGTCAATTAGGCGAAGGCGGTTCCGCCATGGAAGGCAAGCGGCCCGCGAGGATCATGGAGTGACCATTAACATGATTGGGAGGAGCGGGAGCGAGACCCCGATAAGCAGTCCTGAATCGTCTGACCCCGAGTACTCCCCAGGTTTACGAGGCGCATTAATCAATAGTCAAGGCGCCTATCGAAGCACCCGTCTTCGCACCAAGGCGGCAATCCCGTTTGATTATAGCGGTTGGTGGGGTCCTTGGAAGAATTGGAGAACTCGCCATCGCTACATCTCAACCTTCAAATCGATTTCGGTGTCGGGCCGTGTCCTCATGGCCGAACGAGAAGAAGAGATGACACGAAGAATCGAAGAGCAACAAGCTACTATTCTTGCACAACAAGAATCTATCAGACGCTTAGAGGTGATGATGGAGAAAGTTGTGGGCAAGAAGAAGATGAACGAAGGAGGATCCGGATCGAAGCAAGAAGGCTACGACAGGGATCATGATGTTCACTCAATGTCATCTGAAGCGGAGTCAAATCCGCATACAAAAGAGCAAGATCATATGTTGCGGGATTTCCAAAGGCAGCTGGATGCTCTCAAACTCCAAGGACAGTCTAAGGAGCTGGGGGTGGCGAGGCCATACCCTATAGAATGGGACGACGTCCCATATCCTCCGAAATTCAAGCCACTTAACCTGGTGCAGTTCGATGGGAAAAGTTCTCCGTCACAGCACATCTATTACTTCCAAGCGCAAACCGGGCATATAACGGGTAACGATCCTATCATGACCCGGTTATTCATTAGCACTCTTAAGGGAGTCGCCTTCGAATGGTTTCGAAGGTTAGAGCCTGGTTCTATCAGCTCTTGGAAAGATGTGCAGAGGCTTTTTATGGCCCGATTCTTCGATGATGACACTGAGGTGTCTATGGCCACTTTGCTGGTCGAAAAACAAAAGAAGACGGAGTCTGTCAGCACTTTTGTCAAGCGATTTCGGAATCTGTCTTTGCATTCCCGGGACCAGGCCTCGGAAGCGACATTCATCGGGATGTGCAGAGCCAACCTCTCGATCAACATACTTTCAAAGATGGGTGCAGTTGAAGCACACTCTTGGAGAGAATTGGTGAGGCAGGGCGAACAAGTTGAGAACATGCTTGTGAGGATCGAAGCCGAGGAACCCCAGGATTCTCGTCATAAAAAGGGGGGTAATCAGAACAATTTTATTCCTCAAAAGCAATCGAAGGGGAAGGAGACTTTGGCCGTGGAGACCCAACCTACTTCGAGACCATTCAAGCAGAAATCGAATGTTTTTGACAACCGATCCTCAGGAAGTATGACTTTAAGGATGACCAGGTCATACCAATCCTTAAAACCTTACTCAAAATGAACAAGATCACGCTTAGGAAATGAGGAAGCGGGAGGAAGCTTCAAGGACGAATGATCAAAATCTGCATGTACCATCGAATGGTACACCACTCGACAGGGTCATGCTACGTTTTGAAGGACAAGATCCAAGTCTTGTTAGAGGCAGGTGTTATGACTCTGCGAGAGGATCAGAAGAAGGTGTCTGCGAACATGGTCACCCTCCAATTTGGTGATTTTTGAATTAGAGTGCAAGATGGTGTGAAACCAATCCATAAAGCGAAGCGAGTTGTGAACTTTGATCTTCACATCGGGGCGCAAGGCATGATCCTTACACTACCGAAAAGCGAAATTATGTGGGTTCACCGACTTGTTATCAGATGAACAGTGGACTTCTTCAAAGTCTAAAGGGAAGACTTGTAACGCTACCTCTGCCGCGCCAGAAAAGGAGCAAATCGATGATTCCCCCGAGCAACAAATCGCCCCCGTTGCACAATTTGTACCAGCGTTGGCTACCCGAGGTGGGAAAGAGTTCTCAAAGGAGTACCCCGAGGCAATACCCGATGCACCATTAAAGGCCGATCATTGAGCCCAAAGCGAGGAAATCGCTACAACGAGCTTAGGAAGGGCCTTTGAGACTTCGAAGGCCCCTTTCCAGTTCGATGTTTTAGCCCAACTCTCCAACATCCCGGCGAGAATCACCTTATTTGAACTCTTACGGCTTTCTCAATCTACCAGAGAAGCTCTGCGAGAAGCATTGGCGGACAACGAAGCCTTTCTCGCTCATTTCCCAGAAAGCTCAACAGAAGTTTGCGCCCAATGTCACCAGGTCTTCAAGGGGCCGATACCTTGCATTACTTTTTCATCAGAGGACATGCAAGTGAAGAACCCAAAGCATGATAGGCCGTTGTACTTCACCGGCTATATTGGATCTGTCCGAATCAACCGAGCTCAAGTTGACCCGGGATCCGCGTTGAGTATCATCCCGTTGAGAATTATACAACATCTTGGGATACCGCTACACCGTTTAGCGACGACCGGGACTACCATTTACGGTTTCAATGCCACCAATTCTCGTCCCTTGGGCAAAATCAAACTCAGATGCCAGATAGGAGACTTGAAGACAGACGTCACACCTTTCGTCATTGATCGATACATCCTACAATTTGCTATTGGGTCGACCCTGGATCCATGAAAACTTGATCGTCCCATCTACGTTGCATCAATGCATGAAGTACGTAGACGAAGAAGGGGTGGTTAAAACCTTGGTCGCGGAAAGGCAACCATTCAAAGGTGTGGAGAATTATTTTACTGATTCTGTCCACTACCTTGAGGAAGGCCAAACCGATGAACCACAGATCGAGGACTATGATAGCGGGGATGAAGCTGATGTAGAGTCCGAACAAGGAGTTGTTTTCAATGACATGAAACCCTTTGTAATCGTCACGAATGATCGATGGCGATGTCGTCACTTTCAATGAAAATTATGATTTAGCTTACGCACCGGGTGTTAAAAGTCATACTGACTTAATGTCAGAAATTCTGCCACGGTTGTATGCTGAACCCACATTGCACATGCCAATTCAGTCGTCGTTTATGACGACCCAGAGGCATTCTAACCCTTCACAAGCAGTCTTTGTGGTACCGGCCAGGAATAATGATCAGAAAGACATTATCTTTGGGCAGGTCAGGAAACCATTGCAAGCTGAGGAGGAACAACCCCAAGCAAAGAAAGAACCCCAATTTTCATATTTCTGCGGCGGCGACATTTGATGAAGAAAATGGGGTATGACTTCTTCCGCAAAGAAGGACTAAACCGGAAAGGCATCGGGCACCGATCCGATCCGCTATGTCGGAAGGCGGCGATGATTACTATCATAAAACTTCGTAAGGGTTGGGGTATGAGTCACCATCGTACTCATGGCATGCCGAGACTGAGAGTGATTCAGAGCACTCATCGTCTGGAACAGTTTCCTGGGATTCCGAAGCCAGTACAGGACATGAATTTCGGTCCCTGATGGCCAACATGACTGCAGCCGATCAACTGGAGATTCAAGAGGATGATCAGTTGTCATTATTCGAAGATCCGCTAAGTCAACAGCTCGGGATGCAGTGGGAACATCGTTTTGAACAACGAGAACCGCCCACCGATGACAAAATAGTCCGAATTGACATGGGGGACGAAGCTAGTCCAAAACCCATACTTATAGCGATAGTTTGGCCGAGGAAAGGGCGGCCTTATCGCTTTGATGCGGGAATACATCGATGTCTTCGCTTGGAGCTATGAAGATATGCCTGGCCTAGACCCTCAAGTGGCTATGCACCACCTTAATATCAAACCAGGTGCTAAGCCTGTTAAGCAACAGCAACGACGATTTTCCCCTCAAGTCATGAAGGCCATCGAGAAAGAAATCGAGAAGCTGATTGAAGCAGGGTTCATTCGGGAGGTTCAACACCCCGACTGGGTGGCCAACATAGTACCCGTTTTGAAGAAAAACGGACAGATCCGACCGTGCGTCGATTACCGAGACTTAAATTTAGCATGTCCGAAAGATGATTTTCCTCTCCCAATCACGGATCTCATTATCGACAACACATGCGGATTCGAAAGGATGTCTTTTATGGATGGCTTTTCGGGATACAATCAGATCAAAATGCACCCCGATGATGAAAAGCACCTTTCGAACACCGTCGAGAATATCTTGTTATCTGATTATGCCTTTCGGCTTGAAAAACGCAGGGGCTACATACCAGCGTGCCATGACCACTATCTTCCGAAAATATTTGCGGAAGACAGTAGAATGCTACGTAGATGATTTGGTGGTCAAGAGTCGCCACAAAAGTGATCATTTACACGACTTGAGGATGACATTTGAGATAATCGCGGGCTCATCGGTGAAGATGAACCCAACTAAGTCTTTTCAGGGATGTCTAGTGGCAAATTTCTAGGCTTCGTGGTCACGGTGATGGTATCGCCTCGACAGGACAAAGTCAAGGCTATCCAAGAACTTCCACCTCCTAGAAGCCTCAGAGAGCTTCGTGGTCTCCAAGGGCGTTTGGCTTACATTCGCAGATTCATCTCCAATTTATCGGGGAAATGCCAACCATTCTCGAAGCTCATGAAGAAAGGTGTATCGTTCGTTTGGGATGAAGATTGCCGGAAGGCATTCGAAGAGATCAAGACGTATCTTTCTAATCCCCCTGTGTTGGTTGCACCTAAATCAGGAAAGCCATTTCTGATTTACATCCGCTTCTGAGTATCGTTAGCGAGTCTCTTAGCGGGGCGATGACAATGGCCACGAGCAGTGATCTATTACCTCGGTGGGGCGTTGTCGGGGCGAATATCGATATCCTCCCATTCGAAGGAATGTTTGGCTTTGGTCTTCGCCATCCAAAGATGCGGCACTATCTAGTGGGAGACCATACGTCATCTCAAAATTGACCCTATCCGGGTATTCATGACCCGGCTGCACGTTGAACGGTCGAATGGCTAGATGGGCATTGTTGTTAGCTCAGTACGACATTCACTTCAAACCTCAGAAGGCGATGAAGGGTCAAGCTGTGTGTGATCTTATGGCTAACCATCCATTGAAAGGGAAAGTTGAGTTGTATCAAGACATACGATGAACCTTATGAAGCTAATCTGGTCTCTAAGGGCGGGTATGGCGGTTATTCTTTGTGAGCCTCGAGGCGACTCTGGCGGCCGTTGTAGCGGTGGGGGTAGTATTGATATCTCCACAAAATCACGTGATCTGCTGGTACGTATGCGTTGTCGAACCATGCACCAATAACGTAGCAGAATATAATGCGTTGTTGATTGGTCTCGACATAGCCAAACATCTAGGCGTGAAATACCTTGAAGCATTTGGGGATTCGCAGCTAGTCGTAAAACAACTAAGAGGAGAATACGAAGTCAGGCACGAGGACCTTATCCCTCATCACGCGGCGGCCATAACTTTAGCTGACTCCTTTGAAAGCTTTTACATTGATCATGTACCCCGCTTGCAGAACACTTGTGCAGATGCGCTGGCGTCTCTTGCAGCTACGCTAGCCTTGCCTGAGAATGTTACTCAGCAGGTTATTGTGTCTAGTCGGCAACTATTTCGGCCAAAATATGCATTACAGATCCAAGCAGTCGAAGACGAGCCTAAGTCACTGGAAGCACGCGACTGGCGGTTCCCGATCATCGACTATGTCTTGCATGGGATATTGCCCGAAGACATAAAAGAAAGGGAGTCAATTCGTCGACGAGCGTCAAGATTCTACTATGATTCCCAACTACAGACCTTATATAGAAGGTCATATGATGGGTTACTGCTCCGATGTTTGTCAACTAAGGAAGCAGAGCAAGCCTTGAAAGAAGCTCACGATGGTGTTTGTGGAGCGCACCAACCTGGACCTAAGTTATGGGACCGGTTGCGTAGACTTGGGTATTATTGGCCGACAATGGTAAAGGATGCCGTGGCTTACGCTAAACGGTGCCATGCATGCCAAGTACATGCTAATTACCTTCATCAACCGCCGGAACACTTGCATCCTACATAGCGTCACGGCCATTTGAAACATGGGGAATGGATATCGTTGGTCCAATTTCTCCACCTTCTTCAAAAGGACATCGCTTCATATTGGCGATAACCGAGTATTTCTCAAAGTGGGCTGAAGCCGTTCCGTTGAGATTGGTCAAGACAAGCGATGTGATCAAATTTGTTAAACATCATGTCATATACCGGTATGGTGTCTTGAAGCGATCGTCCGATAATGGTCCGCAATTTGTCGATCATGCCTTCCGCGATTCTGCGATAGATTTGAATCAGGAACCTAGCGTCAACGACTTACTACCCGCCAGCGAGCGGACAAGTGAAGCTTTTAACAAGACGATTATCAAGATCCTTACTAAAATGGTCTCTTCAAACAAGAAGGATTGGAGCGACAAGTTGGGGCAAAGCACGTGGGCTTACCGTTACAGGTTACGCAAGCGAGTACCACCCCATATTCTACGGTTTATGGTTGTGAAGCCATTTTACCGTTAGAGATTCAAATCCCATCATTGCGAATAGCGTTATCCACCGAATGACAACCGAGGAAAATCATCGCGACGCCTTGAGGAACTTGAAATCTTTGAATGGCGACTCTGAGGCTCAACGGCATATCGAGCTTTACGGACGGTTCCAAAGCATTTGACAAGAAAGTCCGATGTCGCATTTTCAAGGAAGGCGACCTCGTTCTCATTGTCCGGCCTTGATTTTGAACTCCAAAAGAAGGGAAGTTCGAACCAAAATGGGAAGGGCCATTCGTAGTGGAATCGGTTTACTCGAATGGAGCATACCGCCTAGCCAATCAAGAAGGCTGACGAATCATGATGCCTATTAATGGTAAGTTTACGAAAAGTACTACCCGTAGTCTTCTTTCAAACTCCCACTAGGTTATCATGTTAACAATCACATCGATAACCAATTTCCTCCAAATTCTCGCCAATCCTCATCAATAGGATGGCGGGTCCTAAAACTATCATGTTAGCGATCACCTCGATAGTTCCTCCAAATTTTCTTCGTCGATCCTTTCCAATAGGATGACGGAACCACTCCCACTGTCACGTTAACATCATACCTCTGACAAATCAACTTGCCAATCCTCGTCAATAGGATGGTGGGTCCTCAAAGTTGCCCCAATCGCAGCAAATTCCTGTCATGTTAACAAGCACCTCGATAGTGCAGTCATTCCCACAAATGACGTTGTCCGATCAAATCGTTATACTTTTATGTCACTGAACGATTCGATCATTTCCAAATAGTGGCCTACCATGCGATGTGCCTCTATTTCAATCACTGTTGTTATACTCTCACGTCACTGAACAACTTGATTGCCTCTCGATCACGATCGTTATACTTTTATGTCAGCGAGCGATCCGATCATTTCCGAATAGCGCCTACCATGCGATGTGCCTCTATTCCGACCATAGTCGTTATACTCCCATGTCAGCGAGCGACTTCGGCTACCCGGAATCATTTCTTAAATGATTTTGTTCGTAATCACTTGTTGTTATACTCTCACGTCACTGAACAACTTGATTGCTTTTTGATCACGATCGTTATACTTTTATGTCACTGAACGGTTCGATCATTTCCTAATAATGGCCTACCATGCGATGTGCCACTATTTCGGGTTTGTTTTAAGCCCCGAGAAGACACAACGGGTTCGTTTTAGCCCCAAAGAAGACACAACGGGTTCGTTTTAAGCCCCGAAGACACAAGCAGGGTTCGTCTTCGCCCCAAGAGAAGACAAAGTCTATACGCGCGGCCATTCCACGTGTAGCCAGTTGTTGTTAAACAACAACTGAATCTATGCCTCTTTGGCATAGGGGACTTCATCTCGATCCCTTATTAGAGATGAGTCTACGTCTAACACACGTAGCCGGGTAGTCTATTCCCGTAAGAAGGACAAAGTCTACGTATTCAACATCGTAGCACTAAGAAAGTTAACTCTCTTGGCACAACGTTACATGTAGAACGGACTTAGGTAATCTACATGCTAGCCCGATTCAAACGGTAATCGGTAAAGGCACATCAAATCCGTTGATAGCTGGGGGTTTGCTAAAAATCCTAGAGGGCGATCATTAGCTGCAAGTGAAGAATTCAAATTTACCGTGTTCATTAGAAGGTTCCTCGCTCCGTCTGCACGGCGACCATTTTACAAGTCTTCATATCCAAAGTGTTCCAGACTCCATTCAACCGCATTCAAGTCTGAAAACTTTGGAGGGGGTCTTGTAGGCAGTAAAAATTGCCTTAATCCCTGCACAGCAACTCGGAATGAGCCAAAGAGCTTAAGAGTCCATCTGAGTGGAGTCAGGCCCACCTAAAGGTTAAGTTTGCCTGGATGTTTGACTTTACCAAATAGACAGAAATGCTGATATCTCTCAAACCGGAAGGAATTTGGCAAAATGACCGGAGCAAACCGAACCCTTCGGGTTGGTTTGGTTGGCTCCGTCTCGTCGAGATAGTCGATTTTCATATATAATTCGTCCAATTCCGACATACGGTTTGAAAGTTACGACCCGTTCTTCGTAGCATGTTCGAAGCGTCGCCCGTTAAGAGCAAGCTCGCTGCAAAGGAGCTTAGCTCACCTCAAACACAAGTTCGCATGAAGACTTGGAGCTCGTCTGCGTGCTTGAAGCTCGTCTGCATAGGCCAAAATCGCCCACAACCTCAAAGTTTGACGAGGCTCGCCAAACAGCGAGCTCGACATTGACGAGGCTCGCCCGCGACATCAAGGTCAAGCGAGGTTCGCCAGCGGCAAGCCTCGGCGTTCAGCGAGGCTCGCCAAACAGCGAGCTCGACATTCAGCGAGGCTCGCCAAACAGCGAGCTCGACATTCAGCGAGGCTCGCCAAACAGCGAGCTCGACATTCAGCGAGGCTCGCCAAACAGCGAGCTCGACATTCAGCGAGGCTCGCCAAACAGCGAGCTCGACATTGACGAGTTCGCCTATAGCGGTGAACCTCGGCTCGACATCCAACCGAGGTTCGCCTATAGCGGTGAACCTCGACATCCAACCAAGGTTCGCTATAGCGGTGAACCTCGGCTCGACATCCAACCAAGGCTAGACCGGTGCAAGCTTGAACAAGACTCGCTCAAGGCGAGGCTCGACATTCAGCGAGGCTCGCCAAACAGCGAGCTCGACATTCAGCGAGGCTCGCCAAACAGCGAGCTCGACATTCAGCGAGGCTCGCCAAACAGCGAGCTCGACATTCAGCGAGGCTCGCCAAACAGCGAGCTCGACATTCAGCGAGGCTCGCCAAACAGCGAGCTCGACATTCAGCGAGGCTCGCCAAACAGCGAGCTCGACATTCAGCGAGGCTCGCCAAACAGCGAGCTCGACATTCAGCGAGGCTCGCCAAACAGCGAGCTCGACATTCAGCGAGGCTCGCCAAACAGCGAGCTCGACATTCAGCGAGGCTCGCCAAACAGCGAGCTCGACATTCAGCGAGGCTCGCCAAACAGCGAGCTCGACATTCAGCGAGGCTCGCCAAACAGCGAGCTCGACATTCAGCGAGGCTCGCCAAACAGCGAGCTCGACATTCAGCGAGGCTCGCCAAACAGCGAGCTCGACATTCAGCGAGGCTCGCCAAACAGCGAGCTCGACATTCAGCGAGGCTCGCCAAACAGCGAGCTCGACATTCAGCGAGGCTCGCCAAACAGCGAGCTCGACATTCAGCGAGGCTCGCCAAACAGCGAGCTCGACATTCAGCGAGGCTCGCCAAACAGCGAGCTCGACATTCAGCGAGGCTCGCCAAACAGCGAGCTCGACATTCAGCGAGGCTCGCCAAACAGCGAGCTCGACATTCAGCGAGGCTCGCCAAACAGCGAGCTCGACATTCAGCGAGGCTCGCCAAACAGCGAGCTCGACATTGGCGAGGCTCGACATTCAGACGAGGTTCGCCTATAGCAGTGAACCTCGAAGCTCGACATCCAACCGAGGTTCGCCTGGCAGATGAACCTCGACATCCAACCAAGGTTCGCTATAGCGGTGAACCTCGGCATCCAACCAAGGCTAGACCGGTGCAAGCTTGAACAAGACTTCGCTCAAGCGAGGCTCGACCTCAACACGAGCTCAGCAGTCATGAGACGAGGCTCGCCCGCGACATCAGCGGCCTGACGAGGTTCGCCGTTCGCCGTTACTGCAGCGGCGCCATGACATTAGCAATCTGACAATCACTGCAGCGGCGCCGCTCACTGTAGCAAGCACGAGGCCATTGTCAGAACTCAGACCTGACATTTGACTGGCCCTGGCACGATGGGAGGGGTCATTGACCCTCAAATGAAAGCGACAATAGGGGTCAGTGACACCCCTCAAGCCCATATAAATATCTAAAAGCCCAAGGCTGACTAGGGGGTGGCCGGTAGGCTGGTGAAAGAAGAGAAATTTCGGAGATCGACACTTGTGCACACAAGAGAGATCGAGCTCATCTTCAACCTTGGTCTGATCGTCAACGGGAAGCGAACCTCGACTCGAGCATCGAGTGAAGCATCCTATCGCCACCAAGAACCCATACAAAAGAGGAGTCAAATCGACCTCCTCTTCCTCTGTAATCGAGAGAATTTGATTGTAACACACCCATTCAATCAATAAACATTTTTTCGATCCTACAAATATCGATGGTCAAACATGTATTTTTAAAGATAGGTGTAACTAAGTTAGTTACACCCTAGGTGTATTGTAACCCTACCCTATATATATATATATATATATATATATATATATATATATATATATATATATATATATATATATATATATATATATATATATATATATATATATATATATAATATATATATATATATAAGGCCTAAAAGTGACTCACTTAACCAATAAGGCCTACTCAATGGAATTTTCAAACTTACATTTTAGTCCTCTAAATTTTAATTCTTCTTTCTTTTACCCTCCCTCCTCCTCCATCTCTTTCTCTCCCCATCCCTCCATCCTCCATCTCTCTTTCTCTCCCTCCTCCTCCTCCATCTCTCTCTCCCCTTCCCATTGTCTTTCCTCCCTCCATCTCTCTTTCTCTCCCTCCCCCTCCATCCTCCATCTCTCTTTCTCTCTCCCCTCCTCCTCCCTTCTTCTCTCTCTCTCCCCTTCCCATTGTCTCCTTCCCTCCTCCATATCTCTTTCTCTCTCCCCTTCCCATTGTCTCCTTCCCTCCTCCATCTCTTTCTCTCCCCATCCCTCCATCCTCCATCTCTCTTTCTCTCTCCCTCCTCCTCCTCCATCTCTCTTTCTCTCTCCCCCTTCCTCATTGTTTTGGAGGAGGGGATGGAGGCAATGAGGAAGGGGGAGAGAGAGATGGAGGGTGGAGGGGAGAGAGAAAGAGAGATGGAGGATGGAGGGAGGGGAGAGAGAAAGAGAGATGGAGGAGGAGGAAGAAGACAATGGGGAAGGGGGAAAGAGAGATGGAAGGAGGAAGAGGGAGAGAGAAAGAGAGATG
The DNA here is from genome assembly GCA_012295165.1 of Asparagus setaceus. Classification (NCBI taxonomy): domain Eukaryota; kingdom Viridiplantae; phylum Streptophyta; class Magnoliopsida; order Asparagales; family Asparagaceae; genus Asparagus; species Asparagus setaceus. Next base: position 19,299,728 of record CM022708.1, on the reverse strand, counting down.
GAGGATGGAGGGATGGGGAGAGAGAAAGAGAGATGGAGGAGGAGGGAGGGGGTTAAAAGAAAGAAGAATTAAAATTTAGAGGACTAAAATGTAAGTTTGAAAAATTCCGGTCAGCCAGAATATTTAATATTAAAAAGTAAATCTTTAAGCACTTAATGTACTTGTATTAGCTTTAATAGCTAATGTCTTTTAAACAATTAATATTATATATATATATATATATATATATATATATATATATATATATATATATATATAGAGAAAAATGGAAAAACTTGAAGTTCCTTAAAGAAACTTGGTAGTGATGTGGACAAATTTGGTCCACAAGTCAAATTTTAAAAAATCTTTCTCCTCCTCTTTCTCTCCATCTCTATTAAAAGTGTGGGCCGTTGTCAGCATCTTCTTAAAGTTATTGCTTTGGTAAAGTTCTATATTAATATTATATATATATATATATATATATATATATATATATATATATATATATATATATATATATATATATATATATATATATATATATGAAATAGTGTATATAGGGTGGCTTATTTTTATAAAATGAAACATCCATTTAAATGTGTTTTCTGCATCATCATCATGTGGCCCCTTCATCATCGTGATGTGATGGGTGAAAACATCTGAAATAGTGAGGCTCATTACTAAATATTAAATATATATTCCTTCTCTTATATATATATATATATATATATATATATATATATATATATATATATATATATATATATATATATATATATATATATATATATAGATTAATGGGCATCATAAGTCATGAAGGGATTCTCCTCATATGTCATTATGTGGCATAATCCCACCATGTGAATAAAGTAGGAGAGAAAGCTTCATCATGGGATTGTCTTGCATCATTGTATATGAGAAAATCCCTCCATGACATATGATCTTCATTAATCTCATATATATATATATATATATATATATAATTTTAAACAAAGACTAAAATAGAAAAGAAATAATTTAAATATAATTTAATAGATATAAATACAAAGTTAATATAGTTTATAAATTATAAAATTTAAAAAAGAAAAAATAAAAACCAATGGGCGGACCCGGCAGGTGAAGCAGTGGGCCGATCCTACCCACCCCTGCACTGAGGAGAGAAATAAACGACCCTCGGCGGGGCGGGCGGGATCGGACCGCCGAACTTTGAGCGTGACGGATCACGGGCGAACCGGCGACCACGCCCCAATCAGCCATAGAAAACAATGCGCACTTGTAAGGGGCTATTTCAGCTTGCACAACTAAGATCTATTAAGGGCCAGTTTTAATAGCATTAGCATGTCTAGTAAATAGTCGATTTTAGGTATTCTGAACTCTTCTAACACCATTACATCTGATGCAGCGCGTGCTAACCATTTGATTTAAAAGATGAAAATATCTCTTAAATCATTAAAAAAAACTCTTATGGTCTTTTTAGTTATGCTATTCTTATCGCTGTCGTGTTTGAGTTAAAAGGTGAAGAGGTAAGTTTTTTAACATTATTTTAAGTGGTCTTTTTCTTTTCACCCACGGGTATTTTCATCAATACAAGATGCGGACTGCCGTCATCATGTTATTTGCAAAACACGAAAACTTATTGGGGTGTTTTGTGCAATTCCAATATTTATTGAGGGTTTAGTGGATTTTAGAAGTTATTCAGGGTTTGCTGCAAAATGCTGAATTTTTTGCGGGTTTAGTGTAATTTACCCTAAATTCAATTACTATTCTCAACTATATTGTAACTAATTAAACATTGGGAATAGAAATTAGCTTGTACATATGCTTCTCATCACTATTTCATGTAAACCAAACAACCCTTAAATGAGCGGTTAAGAAGATATAAATGGGCAAATTCCATTGTTTGTCACAAAACAATTTAAACTTCTAGTACATGCTTGGATAAATTTCACAAAACTCCTCTTAAGTTTGAGTTTTGAATAACCCCTTAGCTTTGAAAATATGACAAAACCCTGTTAAATTTGGGGTTTTCTGCAAACTCTCTTCAACTTTCAACGATTTATAGAAAACCCTCTAAAAGCGTGCACCACAATTTTCTTTGGGAAAAATATCTTGAAATTTACCCAACATTGATCCCTTGCAGATTGATCCTTAATTAAACAGACAATTACCACTCCAGTAAACTAGCGAAGGAGCCAGCCGAGCTCCAATCTCCCTCGATCCCTCCTCCTCCTCCTCCTCTCTCTCTCTCTATTTCTCCCTCGAGGTGTGGACCTGATTTGTCCACCTCACTACTGCCTTGTTAAACTCGGCACCAAGTTTCTCCATATTCCTCATATATATATATATATATATATATAATTTTAAACAAAGACTAAAATAGAAAAGAAATAATTTAAATATAATTTAATAGATATAAATACAAAGTTAATATAGTTTATAAATTATAAAATTTAAAAAAGAAAAAATAAAAAATTGATAGAACCCGCAGTGGTAGGTAAGGCCGGCCCGTCCGCCACCCTCGAGCGAGGCAAGGAAAATAAACGGCCCTTTCCACGGCCGGGACGGGCGGATCGGACCCAGCCAGGCGCTGAACCCGTGGGCGGATCACGACCGACCGAACCGACGCCCACCCTTAATCAGCCATAGAAAACAATGCGCACTTGTAAGGGGCTATTTCAGCTTGCACAACTAAGATCTATTAAGGGCCAGTTTTAATAGCATTAGCATGTCTAGTAAATAGTCGATTTTAGGTATTCTGAACTCTTCTAACACCATTACATCTGATGCAGCGCGTGCTAACCATTTGATTTAAAAGATGAAAATATCTCTTAAATCATTAAAAAAAACTCTTATGGTCTTTTTAGTTATGCTATTCTTATCGCTGTCGTGTTTGAGTTAAAAGGTGAAGAGGTAAGTTTTTTAACATTATTTTAAGTGGTCTTTTTCTTTTCACCCACGGGTATTTTCATCAATACAAGATGCGGACTGCCGTCATCATGTTATTTGCAAAACACGAAAACTTATTGGGGTGTTTTGTGCAATTCCAATATTTATTGAGGGTTTAGTGGATTTTAGAAGTTATTCAGGGTTTGCTGCAAAATGCTGAATTTTTTGCGGGTTTAGTGTAATTTACCCTAAATTCAATTACTATTCTCAACTATATTGTAACTAATTAAACATTGGGAATAGAAATTAGCTTGTACATATGCTTCTCATCACTATTTCATGTAAACCAAACAACCCTTAAATGAGCGGTTAAGAAGATATAAATGGGCAAATTCCATTGTTTGTCACAAAACAATTTAAACTTCTAGTACATGCTTGGATAAATTTCACAAAACTCCTCTTAAGTTTGAGTTTTGAATAACCCCTTAGCTTTGAAAATATGACAAAACCCCGTTAAATTTGGGGTTTTCTGCAAACTCTCTTCAACTTTCAACGATTTATAGAAAACCCTCTAAAAGCGTGCACCACAATTTTCTTTGGGAAAAATATCTTGAAATTTACCCAACATTGATCCCTTGCAGATTGATCCTTAATTAAACAGACAATTACCACTCCAGTAAACTAGCGAAGGAGCCAGCCGAGCTCCAATCTCCCTCGATCCCTCCTCCTCCCTCCATCTCTCTTTCTCTCTCTCTCTCTCTCTCTCTCTCTCTCTCTCTCTCTCTCTCTCTCTCTCTCTCTCTCTCTCTCTCTCTCTCTCTCTCTCTCTCTCTCTCTCTCTCTCTCTCTCTCTCTCTCTCTCTCTCTCTCTCTCTCTCTCTCTCTCTCTCTCTCTCTCTCTCTCTCTCTCTCTCTCTCTCTCTCTCTCTCTCTCTCTCTCTCTCTCCCCTCCTCCTCCTCCTTCGCAAAGCAGACGTAGGTCGATTTCGATTTCATCTCCCATTCCTTGACCTGATTAGTTTATTTTTTTATTGCTTTTGGAGTAATTTTATGTGATTTTGTTCTGCAGGAACAAAGGAATGATATAGAGATGCAGGAGGGGGATTTTCATCGGATCGAATCCATGGATGGACTGGTACACTGTTATTGGGTTCGTCTTGGTTTGATTTTTTCCCCCTCCTTCCTAGTGGTTGATTATTGTTTTGATGGTTATAGAAGTAAAATGTAGTTTCTTTGGATGTTTAGGGGAATTGGATTGGATATTATAATACTTGATTCTGATACCTGAATTTGAATGTGTTGTTTGGTTCTTGATGCTGATTACAATGTCAGATCTTGTTAACAGCTACAGTATATTTTCAATATAGCTTCTAATTCTTGTATATATTGTACAATGTAGCGATATTTCACCACTACAACATTAAGAAATGATTGAAACCCTGATTTGCTCTGCTCTTTGCATCACGTTGTGTAATAAAAAAATGGTCGCTTTTGCTTGGACCGGTCACTTATCTAGTGTATAACCAATAGGCTGGTGAACTACCACTTTTAAATAGATATACATGGAGAGTACCTTATCTGCTGATCTACATCTGATAAGGATTTAGGGAGATAATTTGGAAATGTTTCGGCAAAACATCTTAAAAATTCATTTAAAAGAGGCAGTCTGAATGGTGCACTATCAAATTGCTGGACCCTGGTTCTCGAATTTCTTAATTAGGAATAATTGAAATGTGTATTCGAGTTTCTCAATTGTATGGTTATGTTTAAGAAACTTCATTGAGTTTGGGTACATGGTTATACTCAGTTAACTTGATGTTTAATTGGAGATTCTCACTCTCCAAGTATTCTATATAGGGACCTATTTCTAGTATTCTAATGCGAATTCATGGACCAGTTAGAGAGATTTGTCTTTTGGTTTACCATTTTAGAATGGAGATTCTCTTGGAGATGTTATTCTTTTGTTTTCTATTTGCCAACAGCTTAACTTGTAGCTCTAGTGCTTTTCTAGTTAACCAATCTGGATAAGTTAGAAATCCCATTACATGTTATAGTTGAAATATGGGTTTCGGTAGCAAATGAACGGACTTAATGGAAATTGAGAAACATTGACTACATGAGACGAATTCGAGCAACATCATTTTCCCCTCTACTTGTTTTTGCGATCTTAGAATGGAAACTTGCTGATACTGTCAGGGAATTTTGATGTCTCTATGGTTTACACTCCTTTTATGCCATGACACGGTACTCTGAATCAAAGATGCATATAACGATTAACTCCTCCTCCTCTCTCTCTCTCTCTCTCTCTCTCTCTCTCTCTCTCTCTCTCTCTCTCTCTCTCTCTCTCTCTCTCTCTCTCTCTCTCTCTCTCTCTCTCTCTCTCTCTCTCTCTCTCTCTCTCTCTCTCTCTCTCTCTCTCTCTCTCTCTCTCTCTCTCTCTCTCTCTCTCTCTCTCTCTCTCTCTCTCTCTCTCTCTCTCTCTCTCTCTCTCTATTTCTCCCTCGAGGTGTGGACCTGATTTCATTCACCTCACTACCAAGTTCTTTAAAGAAACTCTAAAAGTTTCTCCATATTCCTCATATATATATATATATAATTTTAAACAAAGACTAAAATAGAAAAGAAATAATTTAAATATAATTTAATAGATATAAATACAAAGTTAATATAGTTTATAAATTATAAAATTTAAAAAGAAAAAATAAAAACCAATGGGCGACTCCACGACCCGGTGGCCGTGGGTCAGCCCGATCCTACCACCCTCCTGCACTCGGAGACGAGAAATAAACACGACCCACTCGACTGGACGCCCGGACGGACCCGCTTTGAACCCGGCGGGCCGGATCACGGGCCCGAACCGGCCCGGCCCACGCCCACCCTTAATCAGCCATAGAAAACAATGCGCACTTGTAAGGGGCTATTTCAGCTTGCACAACTAAGATCTATTAAGGGCCAGTTTTAATAGCATTAGCATGTCTAGTAAATAGTCGATTTTAGGTATTCTGAACTCTTCTAACACCATTACATCTGATGCAGCGCGTGCTAACCCATTTGATTTAAAAAGATGAAAATATCTCTTAAATCATTAAAAAAAAAAACTCTTATGGTCTTTTTAGTTATGCTATTCTTATCGCTGTCGTGTTTGAGTTAAAAGGTGAAGAGGTAAGTTTTTTTTAACATTATTTTAAGTGGTCTTTTTTCTTTTCACCCACGGGTATTTTCATCAATACAAGATGCGGACTGCCGTCATCATGTTATTTGCAAAACACGAAAACTTATTGGGGTGTTTTGTGCAATTCCAATATTTATTGAGGGTTTAGTGGATTTTAGAAGTTATTCAGGGTTTGCTGCAAAATGCTGAATTTTTTTGCGGGTTTAGTGTAATTTACCCTAAATTCAATTACTATTCTCAACTATATTGTAACTAATTAAACATTGGGAATAGAAATTAGCTTGTACATATGCTTCTCATCACTATTTCATGTAAACCAAACAACCCTTAAATGAGCGGTTAAGAAGATATAAATGGGCAAATTCCATTGTTTGTCACAAAACAATTTAAACTTCTAGTACATGCTTGGATAAATTTCACAAAACTCCTCTTAAGTTTGAGTTTTTGAATAACCCCCTTAGCTTTGAAAATATGACAAAACCCCGTTAAATTTGGGGTTTTCTGCAAACTCTCTTCAACTTTCAACGATTTATAGAAAACCCCTCTAAAAGCGTGCACCACAATTTTCTTTGGGAAAAATATCTTGAAATTTACCCAACATTGATCCCTTGCAGATTGATCCTTAATTAAACAGACAATTACCACTCCAGTAAACTAGCGAAGGAGCCAGCCGAGCTCCAATCTCCCCTCGATCCCCTCCTCCTCCTCCAAGCGATCTCATACTCAATCGCTCCCCCGATCTGCATCTATCAAGCATCATGCCGGTAATTTCACCGCTCCTCTTCCTTCGTTTCGATCTAGGGTTAGGGTTAGGGTTCCGTTGAGATCCAATTGGTGATCCATTTCGTTATAATTTTTGCAGATGCGAAGATTAATGGAGATCGAAGCACCGGGGCCAATGAGATACTTGATCGGCGCTGCGATCATGATGGTGGGCGTTGTGCTGCCCCTCGGGTACATGATGTTCCGCAACAAACGAGTTCCTTCTTCCTCCTCCTCCTCCTTCGCAAAGCAGACGTAGGTCGATTTCGATTTCATCTCCCATTCCTTGACCTGATTAGTTTATTTTTTTTTATTGCTTTTTGGAGTAATTTTTATGTGATTTTGTTCTGCAGGAACAAAGGAATGATATAGAGATGCAGGAGGGGGATTTTCATCGGATCGAATCCATGGATGGACTGGTACACTGTTATTGGGTTCGTCTTGGTTTGATTTTTTCCCCCTCCTTCCTAGTGGTTGATTATTGTTTTGATGGTTATAGAAGTAAAATGTAGTTTCTTTGGATGTTTAGGGGAATTGGATTGGATATTATAATACTTGATTCTGATACCTGAATTTGAATGTGTTGTTTGGTTCTTGATGCTGATTACAATGTCAGATCTTGTTAACAGCTACAGTATATTTTCAATATAGCTTCTAATTCTTGTATATATTGTACAATGTAGCGATATTTCACCACTACAACATTAAGAAATGATTGAAACCCTGATTTGCTCTGCTCTTTGCATCACGTTGTGTAATAAAAAATGGTCGCTTTTGCTTGGACGGTCACTTATCTAGTGTATAACCAATAGGCTGGTGAACTACCACTTTTAAATAGATATACATGGAGAGTACCTTATCTGCTGATCTACATCTGATAAGGATTTAGGGAGATAATTTGGAAATGTTTCGCAAAACATCTTAAAAATTCATTTAAAAGAGGCAGTCTGAATGGTGCACTATCAAATTGCTGGACCCTGGTTCTCAATTTCTTAATTAGGAATAATTGAAATGTGTATTCGAGTTTCTCAATTGTATGGTTATGTTTAAGAAACTTCATTGAGTTTGGGTACATGGTTATACTCAGTTAACTTGATGTTTAATTGGAGATTCTCACTCTCCAAGTATTCTATATAGGGACCTATTTCTAGTATTCTAATGCGAATTCATGGACCAGTTAGAGATTTGTCTTTTGGTTTACCATTTTAGAATGGAGATTCTCTTGGAGATGTTATTCTTTTGTTTTCTATTTGCCAACAGCTTAACTTGTAGCTCTAGTGCTTTTCTAGTTAACCAATCTGGATAAGTTAGAAATCCCATTACATGTTATAGTTGAAATATGGGTTTCGGTAGCAAATGAACGTGACTTAATGGAAATTGAGAAACATTGACTACATGAGACGAATTCGAGCAACATCATTTTCCCCTCTACTTGTTTTTGCGATCTTAGAATGGAAACTTGCTGATACTGTCAGGGAATTTTGATGTCTCTATGGTTTACACTCCTTTTATGCCATGACACGGTACTCTGAATCAAAGATGCATATAACGATTAACTTGTCATATTTTCCTTTTTTCCTTATGTGTGAGAAATTGATGGTTAGCGAAGGTTTGATCCTTGTGAAGAGGAGGTTGGAGGTAAAAATAGTTGTTTGCTTCTTGGATGTCTTGTTTCTTTTATGGGACGAGTTTGACAAGAAGTTAGGTTTGTGCATTGATCGACTCTGCCAAATATACAGTCTATTTTTTTGTAGCTTTTCTTTGAGTGTTGGAAGGCAATGGGCTCGAAGTCAAATGTTGTTGAGTGGCCTTGTGGATTTTTTGGTTGACCTGTAGATTATTGCCTTACCGCCTTTTCCAATATAGATATTTGTTGCTTTATGCATGCCATTGCTTCGTTATCTTTTGTTTGGACTCTTTTCATATAATCATCCATTGAGGAAAACAGTGTTGTCAGAATATCCATCCTTTATTACTTTCTTTTAATCATAATCTTCTACTAATAGGCTGTTAATATTTTGCTTGGTAGGAATATCTAAGATTTGCATTTTCGGCAGTGTCGTCATCTTTATCTAATTTAGGCCTTCAAAATCTGTTAAAATTATAATGATATTTCCTTCATTATTATGTTCTTCACTAACCGGTTTTTCCCAATCAACAAAAACTCTTTGAGGTTCAGCTTTAAGCCTTAACTGTACAGTCTTAATCCCATTCCGTACTAGCGTGAAGTTATCCAAGTCCAACTTCGAATAGATCATTGGAAACAGTAGCTAAGATGTCGCTGTAGCTGCACAGAGCTGATGCACTTCCTGGAGGCACATATGTCCACTGAGGCGTATATGCACTGAAAATTCTACCAACTTGCAACTTTTGGAGTTTGCTTCCTTGGAGCTCAGGAGCAATATAAATTTAGAATCAAGCAACTAGTTGGGAACTCATCGAAACTATGTTTTAAAGTGAAAGTCAGAGTCAAGGCAACGAGGTTCTATGTTGCCCGAGGCAAGAGGCGCCAAAGAAAGTGGTCGCCTGAGTTAAGAAAGACGATAACTATTTACGAATTCATGAACGTTACAAATAATGTGCAATTAAACAGGACATTAATAAAGCGCGCTAAGAAATAGATGAACCACAACTGAATATTTGAAGCCACAAGGTACGGTATCTAACAAAACATAAATCATCTAATAAATCAATAACTAACAAGTACTAGATACTAGATAATGACTAGTTATATAGATAATTTTAGTGATAATTTTGAACTTTCAAGTTTTAATAAGTGACATGTTTTCAAAATGAGTCTTATTACTGAAAAAAACAAACTAAAAAATCAATAAAAAAACAGAAACATAAAACAAATAATAAAAAAAAATTCCCATGCCAATGGTCGCTGGTGCAGAGAGGCCTAAGGTGGTCAGTGAAGTTCAATGAAAAACTTAAAAAGAAATTAAAGAGAATGCAAAAGTCATAATCCTTAACGCACCCTAAATTGGCTTGAGTATCTAACATATTCTCCTTAATATATTTCACTTTTTTTTACAATGCATTGTACCTAAGTGGAGTGAACTCAAAGCAAATTACCACATAGATGGGGGTTAGACAACCCCCTCTAGGTTCAAAATAGAGGTGGGCGGTTTTTGCACCTCGCGTCGTACGCCTCGGGGGTGCCTTTTGGACCTCAGGCGTTTCCCTAATTGTCGAGCACTGTGGTGCAAAGTTGCCTCGACAGAGCGCCTGGAGCAGTGAGGCGTATTGGTTTTGTCACTTGTGTATAACACCGCATTGAACATCATGTGAAAATATAGGATGTCCAATTAACTGCGGAAATATTTGTCGGTCCTCAACTTAGTGACGACATAAATAGTCTGTTTAACCTACCAAGCAATGAGTTCTATGTTGTCCAGCAAGATACCAATCACCAGGAATCCTCCTCTGAAGAACTCCTTAAGACCATTGAGGACGTCAGAAGCAAAGAGCAAATTTTATATGTGACTATGGACATTTCATATGGTACAGAGCAAGATTTTGACAATGTTGCTGATTAATGACAAAGATCATAGGAGAAAGTTTGCTCACGGTTGATCTTGACAAGATTGGATTATGCTACTGACAACTATGGACACGTTGCGAGGAAATGAATCCTCTTCTACAATAGAGAAATATCAATTTAATAGGCCTAGAAAGATTCTGAATAAGAGTGATGAAGACGTCAGACAAAATTCTTGTATCCTAAACAAGCCTTAGTTGTGAAACTAGCCAAATGTATGCTCACATGAAAGAATGAAATTTATTATCATTAAATTGGAAAAACAACCTTGTTATAGAAATTTGTTCTCAAGATTCAGAATTTTCTCATTAAGAGGTTAAATAACAAAACAAATTATTGATGGATGTTTTCGATGTGATTGAATACGACAACATAAAGCTTCTCGTTTATATCAACTTTAAGCTAGCAACTTATCAAACTTAAGACCTGATCCATTTGGTGAATGCATAGTGTGAAGCTTTCTCAAAGGCTTGGCGTTTATCAATTTTGGTCAGAGATTAATGTTTCAAGATACCCTAAGCATGTTGACTCTGCAATTTGGCTTCAGCCATCGTGTAAAACATGCATTTCCTTTGTTGATTGAAGGATATCTCATTTTGGGTGGTAAATTTTTTCCTCAGAAAAAAGGGGTGAAAAAAAATGTATGTTTTGGTGGAATTGCTAGTTGTTGGTGCTATATGGTCCCTATGAAGCTCCCTTTCAAAACTGTTATGTGACTGCAAACACTTACTCCTTCATATGCGGTCCTGAACTTCTTTGTTTTTGAGGTCAAGGTGTTCTAATGTTCTTTCTGTGATCCCTGTGAAGTTCACTTTGTCTGAAGTAGGAAGTAGGAATGAGTTAGAATTACATGAGATTATAGTGGTAGTTATGTTTGGAATGAATCACAACCGTTTTAGATATAAGTAATCAGTTATAAACTTATAATATAGAAATTGGTCTCTACTGCGGGAATAAGTAGTGGAGAAGATTCAAATTCAACTTCACAGGCAACTTCGATGTGTTCAAAACAAAGTGACTTGAGCCCTGCTTTGCTGTTACAAATGTCATTCACAAGTTGTTTAGTTAGTGGAGAGCTCTAGGTAATAATCTTGATTGTGCGTCCTTCCAATGAAGTAGCCTGCAGTCGCCGATACTCCTCTTGAACTTGCACATTTTGAACGTTTAGTGGCTCCCAGCTCGTGGATGGAGATGTCGCATTCGGGAGTTTTCTTGTAGCTGGATTCGAGTGGCGGTGGTGGGTTTTTAAACGAACATGAAGAGTTTTACCATGTGAAAGAGTTACTTAAACAATGGAAAAATTTTATACTATGTGAAAGAGTTACGAGTTGAGTTGTAGCGGCATCACTGCTATTGGTGTTTTGGATTGTGGTGGTTACGAGAAGTTGTGGTGGTGAACTGTTATGTTGAGTGACAAAGTAATCAAGCTCGAAAGCCTCAAGAGCAAAGAGAACGGTCGGGGCCCATATGTGATAGTTATCTTTGTCAAGACGAACATTGAGTTTAGGAATAGTGAAGGAATTGAGGGGGGTTGTACGTGCATTGACAGCTGCTTGAAGAAGACTAGTGGTGTTGTTGGAAGCAGACTAGCTTCGGGCACTTGGAGGGTGTTTGCACAGTTGCTGGAGGAGTTTGAGGAGGAGCTGGCTACCATTGGAATATGAGGTATTTGGTGTTGGGTTTTCGATAGCTAGTCGTGTTGCTCTGATACCATACGAGAGATCAATGAAAAGGGTGAATTGCAGGTTGAATTGCCCCTGCTCCAAGCCTCTATTTATAATATCTTTGTATAAAAGATTACATAATCTCCCAAATGTAGTAGGAGACAATGATCGTCACCCAGTCACCATCACATTAAATGCATGGCCAGAGTCATAATGACTCCTCGAACGACGCCTGCACTTTCGCCATTTTATAACTGTCGCATTACATGCAAAGCTAACTCACTCAACCGGCTGTCGACGCGTGTAAAGTGGAGTCTAATCGACCGACTCCACCGACCCCCTTAACGAATTCTCTATAAATGGTAGATAACCCCAGTACACCAAGGTACACTGGACAAGACCCTGAACTAGATTCTGCATTATCGTAATTTGATTATCTATGACTGACTTGAATGTCAGAGGGCACGCCAGGAGAAATCTCCTCAGGCCCTCTAACGAGTGTTACTTGTGCAGGGATCTGCTTCCCTCAGATTAATCAGTCATTAGAGAAGATTAATGGACCCTAAACTCCTCCAAATATCCCCCGCTCATACAATTAACTTTCTGACATAAATAATAACAATCATAGATATAAATAAACAATTATAAATTAAAAAATTCTCTACGAAGCAGATGAATTCAAATTCTTAAGTTTTGGTCAAAAAGAGTTGAAATTAATTTTGTGAGATAGAGAATGAACTTAGTCATATATGTTTTTTATTTAATAAGAGGGAAAAGGATAAGATTCTAGAAGTGAGAACAAAAGCTACATTATTTAGCATAAGTCAAAAGCACGTGGGTGTGGAAAGCTATAGAGTAGTGATAGGAGTACTACTCCCTCTATACTACTTTGGCACTGCCACTTACAAAAGAGTAGGGTCACGATGACTCACCACTATAATTTTTAAGTGGTGAGTCATCATGACTCCACTCTTTGTGCGTAGTAGTACCAAAGTAGTATAGGAAGAGTAGTACACTTCGCATTTTTCAAAGCTATAAACAAACTATTTACAAGTTTGTACTTCTTAAGAAACTTTCTATTATTGTGTCAAATCTAAAATTAATTTAAGAAGCTATAATAATAATAGTTCTTCAATAAGTAACCAGAGAATATGATTGACCCTGTTGAGAATTGTTTAAGATGTGGGAATCTTAGTTGAATTTATAAAATTAAATTGATCTTTGACTATTACTGATTCTTGACCCAACTATAATGCATCACAAAGACAAATCCGATCGCCTTTATTCTGAGTCATGTGAAATCAAGAAAACATAATCGCAGAGACTATATAATTGGCTGATGACCAGTCAAAAATTCATCATGTAGTTTTTCTGCTAATAAATGCATTTACATAAGACTTTAGAAGGTATTTCTCAACAAAAGAGCTTTTATGTGGCTAAATAATTGCTACTTTAGAAATTCTTAGAACTTTCAAGATTGAAATAGATCTGCATTAATATCTGATTCACTTTATATATGGGTTTTCTATTGTAGTAGTAGTGAGAAGTATCTATTAAGAAAAACTTTTGTATGTTCTATGTCTATGTATCACACTTTAAAAAGTTTCAAACATATCCTAAAAATTATACACAGAACTTTCAATAATTTACAATGAAGAGACAAGTTTGGAAAAAAAACTAACAACAATCTAATTCATAGAGAGACATGTATATATGTTAATCATCAAGGTGTTGACAAAATTTTTAGTTAAGCAGAAGCATATGTCATGCACGCTGAATACTAGCATGAAATAAATTTATTTAAAGGTGTGTTTTAGAGTAAGAATAAACAGTGAGAACAAAAAAAAAAGGGATATATATTGACTTTTCCTCCAAATGCATTTTTTAAAGATACGGTTATCTAAGTTCTTAACTTAATTCTTACACACTATGGTACTCTCTCAAATAACCTAAACATTCTCCTTTTCTTCTCTACTAGGCTTTTAGCACGTGCTAAGCAGGTCTTATCACAATTCACCGATATTCATCATCTTCAAATCACTCATTTCCTAATAGAATATAAAAAATACAGTGACATACCTCCCTTTCTGAAGCACGGAAATCCCCCCCCCTCCCTAGGATTGAGATTCGAAAATATATCCCTGCCTTGAAATCATGATAATATTCAAATTGTATAATGCTATAATTAAAATTAACATCATTACACCTATTTTTTAATATAAAATGAATAAACAAAAGAAAATCAAAATATATTAAAATGCAACTTGAATTACTTAAGATATAAAACTGTTTCATGTTCAAAAGATTATTAGCAAGTGATCCACCCCAAAACAAAGAAAAAGTTTTCTATCAATCAACAAATCGAGATATAATAATAAGTAAAATATTAAGAAAAGCTCATTTAATTTTCAGTCATTTTTCTCCGTCTTAATCCTCTTCTTCAAATTTGGAAGAGCAAGTATTTTGTTCATGTCGTAAAATGTAAAACATGTGTAATAAATAAAAATATTATACCATAAATAGAGTTATCTTATAAAATATCTAACCCGATTGTATCCTTATTTTGCCACTAGTTATAGGTGGGGTTTTAAATGCAGAAGAGTCTAGTGTAGCAATAGGTGATATATCTAAAACCTTCCTTTTTTCTTTGCTATTAGTTCTTTGAAATTGGTATGGATAAGTCCGGACTTAATTCAATAGATTGATTATCAATGATATCATCCGGATTCAATTCAATTAGTTTCTCGTCTGTGATAATAATGCGTTCATCTTTATATAACATAAACATGATTTAATTTTTGAAATTTTAGGTGATATGCCAATTAATCAAATATTTGATTGTTTTACCAAATAATATTCTATTTATTTAAAGGGATTTACATATATTGTTAATTGGCTTCTATATTCATACTATCAGTATATATTACACTTAGCTATTCAAAATTTTGAAAATAATATTTATTACATCTAATATTTGAAATAATAAAAATAGAAAAATATTTTTATCTATTTTAAATGTCTAATATAAAATTATATTGTACATAGTATATCAATATATAGATAAAGATATTTAGAGAACATGACATCAATAACTATGCAAATAATATTGTGCAATAAAAACCTGTAGAGCACACAAATTTAGTAACAATGCAAATAATATTGTGCAATATATAGGAAAAAACCTGTAGAGAACACAAAATCAAAGAGGATTATTATCTATAAAATTATTAGGAAATTTACCAATATCCAATATCCGTTATTGGAATTATGTTCAAATTCCATACACCTTTTCCAATCACAATCTAAAATATTAAACATTATATCCAAAAATATAAGTAAGCTACATGATTAATTTCATATAATTATTTTTAAAATTTGAGCATATTTGAAATTGCGGTCAAACATGATATTTTGCATATAAACAGTAATAAGTATTAAATTTCAGATTTGCACAGCAGCAAACACTATTTCAAATCATGAGAAAAATATTAGATAAAGAATTTGCACAGCCTTAAATAACAATTTGACTCATTAAAATTCTAATATAATCATGAAAATTCAAATATATTGTAACTAATTTTCACATCCTCAAATAATGATTGAATCATGCAAATTCTAATATAATCATGCTCATTCCTTAAATAATTTATCGAATCAATTGAATTCTAATATAAACATGAAAATTAGAATATATTGTATAGTAATTTGGAATAGTTAATTCAAATATAAAAATATTAGGAAATTTACCAATATCCAATATCGTTATCGAAATTATCTTCAAAATCCAATCTACCACTTTTCCAATAATGATCTAAAATATTAAACAAAATATCTGATAATATAAGTAAGCCACAAAATTAATTTGTAATACTTATTTCTGGAATTTGAGGAAATTATCAATTATGGCCAAACATGATATTTTGCATATAAACAGTAATAAATATTAATTAAATTTCAGATTTTCACAAATACAAATATTATTACAAAATCATGAAAAAGTATTAGATAAAGGATTTCACAGCCTCAAATAATGGTTTGAATCATGAAAATTCAAATGTATTATAACTAATTTGCACATCCTTAAATAATGATTCAAATCATGCAAATTCTAATATAATTATGCTCATTCCTGAAATAATGTTTTGAATCAATTGAATTCTAATATAAACATGAAATTTAGAATACATTGTACAATAATTTTGAATAATTAATTAAAATATAAAAATATTAGGAAATTTACCAATATCGGACATCCATTATCGAAATTATCTTAAAATTCAATCTACCACTTTTCCAATCACGATCAGAAATATTAAATAGAATATCTGATAATATAAGTAAGCTACATAATTAATTCGTAATAGTTATTTCTGGAATTTCGAGCCAATTATCAATTATGGTCAAACATGATATTTTACATATAAACAGTAATAAGTATTAAATTTTGGATTTGCACAACCACAAATATTATTTCAAAACATGAGAAAAGTGTTGGATAAAGAATTTTCATAGAATTAAATTATGATTTGAATAATGAAAATTCTAATATAATCATGAAAATTCAAATATATTGTAACTAATTTTCACATCCTCAAATAATGATTCGAATCATGCAAATTCTAATATAATCATGCTCATTCCTTAAATAATGTTTTGAATCAATCAAATTCGAATATAAACATGAAAATTAAAATATATTATACAGTAATTTGGAATAATTGATTCAAATATAAAAATACCAGGAAATTTATCAATATCCAATATCCGTTATCGAAATTATCTTTGAAATTCAATCTAGAACTTTTCCAATCACAATCTAAAATATTAAAGTAAATATCAAAAATATAAGCAAGCCACAAAATTAATTCGTAATACTTATTTCTAGAATTCGAGCAAATTATCAGTTACGGTCAAACATGATATTTTATATATAAATAGTAATAAGTATTAATTAAAATTTGGATCCTCACAGCCACAACTATTATTTCAAATCATGAGAAAAATATTAGATAAAGAATTTGCACAGCCTTAAATAACAATTTGACTCATTAAAATTCTAATATAATCATGAAAATTCAAATGTATTATAACTAATTTGCACATCCTTAAATAATGATTCAAATCATGCAAATTCTAATATAATCATTAAAATTAAAATATATTATACAGTAATTTGGAATAATTGATTCAAATATAAAAATATCATGAAATTTACCAATATCTGATATCGTTATCGAAATTATCTTCAAAATCCAATCTACCACTTTTCCAATAATGATCTAAAATATTAAACAAAATATCTGATAATATAAGTAAGCCACAAAATTAATTTGTAATACTTATTTCTGGAATTTGAGGAAATTATCAATTATGGCCAAACATGATATTTTGCATATAAACAGTAATAAATATTAATTAAATTTCAGATTTTCACAAATACAAATATTATTACAAAATCATGAAAAAGTATTAGATAAAGGATTTCACAGCCTCAAATAATGGTTTGAATCATGAAAATTCAAATGTATTATAACTAATTTGCACATCCTTAAATAATGATTCAAATCATGCAAATTCTAATATAATTATGCTCATTCCTGAAATAATGTTTTGAATCAATTGAATTCTAATATAAACATGAAATTTAGAATACATTGTACAATAATTTTGAATAATTAATTAAAATATAAAAATATTAGGAAATTTACCAATATCGGACATCCATTATCGAAATTATCTTAAAAATTCAATCTACCACTTTTCCAATCACGATCAGAAATATTAAATAGAATATCTGATAATATAAGTAAGCTACATAATTAATTCGTAATAGTTATTTCTGGAATTTCGAGCCAATTATCAATTATGGTCAAACATGATATTTTACATATAAACAGTAATAAGTATTAAATTTTGGATTTGCACAACCACAAATATTATTTCAAAACATGAGAAAAGTGTTGGATAAAGAATTTTCATAGAATTAAATTATGATTTGAATAATGAAAATTCTAATATAATCATTAAAATTAAAATATATTGTAACTAATTTCCACATCCTCAAATAATGATTGAATCATGCAAATTCTAATAAAATCTTGTTCATTCCTAAAATGATGTTTTGAATCAATCAAATTCGAATATAAACATGAAAATTAAAATATATTATACAGTAATTTGGAATAATTGATTCAAATATAAAAATACCAGGAAATTTATCAATATCAATATCCGTTATCGAAATTATCTTTGAAATTCAATCTAGAACTTTTCCAATCACAATCTAAAATATTAAAGTAAATATCAAAAATATAAGCAAGCCACAAAATTAATTCGTAATACTTATTTCTAGAATTCGAGCAAATTATCAGTTACGGTCAAACATGATATTTTATATATAAATAGTAATAAGTATTAATTAAAATTTGGATCCTCACAGCCACAACTATTATTTCAAATCATGAAAAATGTATTAGGTATAGAATTTTCACATCTCAAGTAATGATTTGAATCATGAAAATTCAAATATATTTTAACTAATTTGCTAATATAATTATGCTAATTCCTCAAATAATTTGAAATAATTAATTTCAATATAAAAATATCAAGAAATTTACCAATATCCGATATCGGTTATCAAAATTATCTTTGAAAATCAATCTATTTTCCAATCACAATTTGAAATATAAAATAGAATATCCAATAATATTAGTAAGCTACATAATTAATTCATAATACTTATTTCTAGAATTAGAGCAAATAATCAATTACGGTCAAACATGATATTTTGCATATAAACTGTAATAAGTATTAAATTTTAGATTTGCACAGCCACAAATATTATTCTAATATAATCATTCCATTCCTCAAATAGTATTTTGAATCAATTGAATTCTAATATAAACATGAAAATAGAACATATTGTATAGTAATTTGGAATAATTAATTCAAATATAAAAATATCAGGAAATTTTCCAATATCCGATATCCTTTATCAAAATTATCTTCAAAATTCAATCTACCACTTTTCCAATCACAATCTAAAATATTAAAGTAAATATCAAAAATATAAGCAAGCCACAAAATTAATTCGTAATACTTATTTCTAGAATTCGAGCAAATTATCAGTTACGGTCAAACATGATATTTTATATATAAATAGTAATAAGTATTAATTAAAATTTGGATCCTCACAGCCACAACTATTATTTCAAATCATGAAAAATGTATTAGGTATAGAATTTTCACATCTCAAGTAATGATTTGAATCATGAAAATTCAAATATATTTTAACTAATTTGCTAATATAATTATGCTAATTCCTCAAATAATTTGAAATAATTAATTTCAATATAAAAATATCAAGAAATTTACCAATATCCGATATCGGTTATCAAAATTATCTTTGAAAATCAATCTATTTTCCAATCACAATTTGAAATATAAAATAGAATATCCAATAATATTAGTAAGCTACATAATTAATTCATAATACTTATTTCTAGAATTAGAGCAAATAATCAATTACGGTCAAACATGATATTTTGCATATAAACTGTAATAAGTATTAAATTTTAGATTTGCACAGCCACAAATATTATTCTAATATAATCATTCCATTCCTCAAATAGTATTTTGAATCAATTGAATTCTAATATAAACATGAAAATAGAACATATTGTATAGTAATTTGGAATAATTAATTCAAATATAAAAATATCAGGAAATTTTCCAATATCCGATATCCTTTATCAAAATTATCTTCAAAATTCAATCTACCACTTTTCAATCATGATCTGAAATATTAAGTAGAATATCCAATGATATTTTCGTTAGCTACATAAACTAATTTGTAATACTAATTAATTTCTAGAATTTAAGCAAATTATCAATTATGGTTAAACATGAAAGTAACTTCTGTACCCAATTTACCTATTATTAATCTAAATATGAAAGATACTCCTGCCAGAACATGTTTTCATCGACCTGTTATTGATAAAGAAAAATAGGCAATAAATATAACATCATAATAACACCAAATATTATAACAAATTCAGTGAATTATCAAGGATAACCTGAGCAACATCGAGGATAGGAATTCTCGAGCGGAGAAAGATTCAGCGAAATATTGAGAAATATTATCTTCAATAGAAAATACTCAATCTATTTAACATAAAACAAAATATTAAACCTAATAAATGTTTTTCAAAATATGTACTTGATTTTCTACTTCTAATATGTCACTGTATCTTAAAATATCATTTATTTTCTACTTCGAATAAACTGAGATTTTTAGAATTTTTGGAAAATCAAAAATTCTAAAATAATCTGTGATTTTCAGAATAAAATAAATTTTTGAATAATCTGAGATTTCAAATAAAATTAAAATTATTATGAGATATAGAATAAACTGGAATTTTTAGAAAATAAGAAATTCTAAAAATAATAGGTTCAAAAATTCAAAATTTTGAAAATTTGAAATTCGGGTAGATTCGAAATTTCAAAATTAGTATATAATTGGATTTTCAAAATTCAAAATTTTGAAAACAAATTGAGATCTCGACAAAACTAGAATTTTCACAAAAATTTCTAAAATATTAAACAGGTTCGAATTTCAAGCATAATTTGCAATTTATCTATCAAGTTTAAAAATTTTAATCTAAATACGCATAATAAAAGTTTTCAACATTAAAAGTTTATAGGTATTATACCAAAATTCAATTTTCAGATAATTACATAGCGGGTGTTTTTCAATCTCCGATTATCCGAAATTCTCAACGGGGATTTTACTGATCTTTTGAGCAAAGATAGGTTTTGATTCCGATGTGGGCAAGATGGCGGAGGAAATTTCAAGGGAGGGAGGAACTGTATATTTTACCGAAATTAGATATTTTTGTGGTATTTTGAATTACCAAAATTAGTTTTTTGGGATATTTTGAATTAAGTATAAATATATTGTGATTGAAGAAATATAGGAATTTTACTAAATATAGAGATTTTTAAATTAATGGCTGAAATTAATTGTAGGATCTTATTTATTAGATGGATAGTTTAGAGAGGAGGACACGCGTCAAAATATTTTGTGAAGGAGGAATCTAATGTGGCATGCTCTGGTGAGTTTGGAGGCTTTTTGGTTTTGCTTTAATGTATACCCTAGTAAAAGATTGAATAAAATATTTGATCCAAAATGGTTAGCTCTGCCCCATCCAATTCCTTAACCTCATCCCTGAAGTTTTGACTTTATAATTACCCACCATTGCATTTCATAAATAAGTTATTATTGGGAGAATATCTCTTAGTTTAATGAGAATATATCTGTTAATTTGATTGATTGATTCTATTTATTTCCTTACTTATAAGTGATAACTACTTATTTAGTCAGTTAAGAATAAATATCGTCTTTTATCAAAAAAAAGAATAAATATCGTCTTTTATCAAAAAAAAGAATAAATATCGTCTTTTATCAAAAAAAAGAATAAATATCGTCTTTTATCAAAAAAAAGAATAAATATCGTCTTTTATCAAAAAAAAGAATAAATATCGTCTTTTATCAAAAAAAAGAATAAATATCGTCTTTTATCAAAAAAAAGAATAAATATCGTCTTTTATCAAAAAAAAGAATAAATATCGTCTTTTATCAAAAAAAAGAATAAATATCGTCTTTTATCAAAAAAAAGAATAAATATCGTCTTTTATCAAAAAAAAGAATAAATATCTTCTAGTTTAGGTGTATATATTTATTTCATTTGCCCTAACTCTTGTATTGTATATTCTTATAAATTTAATCAGATCAACACAAAGTACAAACTTTTGCTTATAATTTCACATGATATTAGAGTGGGTTACCTGACAAAACCTTGCATCTTTAACCTCCATAGGGAATGATAGCTAGACCAATGTTTCTCCATCTCTCTCTTCCAACATTCGCAAATTTTACATCTAGGACAAGATCCATCTTCACCCTATTTTCTCTACTCTTCTTATAATTCAACATCCATCCTAATTTCATGTCCTTTCAATGTGGTAAAACATCCTATTTTGTGTAGAACAATGGTCGGTGCTCTTCGTGCCAAAATAAATATGATTTTGTCGATGGAAGCTGTAGTAAGAATTTTGTGCATATCGATATATTTGGTCTTTACAAATATACTAGAGATGCCGTTACAATATTATACATGAATATGTTTGATAATCACATTTTTATTACATTTTATACCCTCATTATCTATCTTATTTAAATAAATATGTTCCTAATAACATGTTTTATTTTAATTTGTAGGTTAATGAAGAATTAATGAATAAAAGCCTAAAAGAATCAAATTCCTTGATTTTCTACTTCTAATATGTCACTGTATCTTAAAATATCATTTATTTTCTACTTCGAATAAACTGAGATTTTTAGAATTTTTGGAAAATCAAAAATTCTAAAAATAATCTGTGATTTTCAGAATAAAATAAATTTTTGAATAATCTGAGATTTCAAATAAAATTAAAATTATTATGAGATATAGAATAAACTGGAATTTTTAGAAAATAAGAAATTCTAAAAATAATAGGTTCAAAAATTCAAAATTTTGAAAATTTGAAATTCGGGTAGATTCGAAATTTCAAAATTAGTATATAATTGGATTTTCAAAATTCAAAATTTTGAAAACAAATTGAGATCTCGACAAAACTAGAATTTTCACAAAAATTTCTAAAATATTAAACAGGTTGAATTTCAAGCATAATTTGCAATTTATCTATCAAGTTTAAAAATTTTAATCTAAATACGCATAATAAAAGTTTTCAACATTAAAAGTTTATAGGTATTATACCAAAATTCAATTTTCAGATAATTACATAGCGGGTGTTTTTCAATCTCCGATTATCCGAAATTCTCAACGGGGATTTTACTGATCTTTTGAGCAAAGATAGGTTTTGATTCCGATGTGGGCAAGATGGCGGAGGAAATTTCAAGGGAGGGAGGAACTGTATATTTTACCGAAATTAGATATTTTTGTGGTATTTTGAATTACCAAAATTAGTTTTTTGGGATATTTTGAATTAAGTATAAATATATTGTGATTGAAGAAATATAGGAATTTTACTAAATATAGAGATTTTTAAATTAATGGCTGAAATTAATTGTAGGATCTTATTTATTAGATGGATAGTTTAGAGAGGAGGACACGCGTCAAAATATTTTGTGAAGGAGGAATCTAATGTGGCATGCTCTGGTGAGTTTGGAGGCTTTTTGGTTTTGCTTTAATGTATACCCTAGTAAAAGATTGAATAAAATATTTGATCCAAAATGGTTAGCTCTCTGCCCCATCCAATTCCTTAACCTCATCCCTGAAGTTTTGACTTTATAATTACCCACCATTGCATTTCATAAATAAGTTATTATTGGGAGAATATCTCTTAGTTTAATGAGAATATATCTGTTAATTTGATTGATTGATTCTATTTATTTCCTTACTTATAAGTGATAACTACTTATTTAGTCAGTTAAGAATAAATATCGTCTTTTATCAAAAAAAAGAATAAATATCTTCTAGTTTAGGTGTATATATTTATTTCATTTGCCCTAACTCTTGTATTGTATATTCTTATAAATTTAATCAGATCAACACAAAGTACAAACTTTTGCTTATAATTTCACATGATATTAGAGTGGGTTACCTGACAAAACCTTGCATCTTTAACCTCCATAGGGAATGATAGCTAGACCAATGTTTCTCCATCTCTCTCTTCCAACATTCGCAAATTTTACATCTAGGACAAGATCCATCTTCACCCTATTTTCTCTACTCTTCTTATAATTCAACATCCATCCTAATTTCATGTCCTTTCAATGTGGTAAAACATCCTATTTTGTGTAGAACAATGGTCGGTGCTCTTCGTGCCAAAATAAATATGATTTTGTCGATGGAAGCTGTAGTAAGAATTTTGTGCATATCGATATATTTGGTCTTTACAAATATACTAGAGATGCCGTTACAATATTATACATGAATATGTTTGATAATCACATTTTTATTACATTTTATACCCTCATTATCTATCTTATTTAAATAAATATGTTCCTAATAACATGTTTTATTTTAATTTGTAGGTTAATGAAGAATTAATGAATAAAAGCCTAAAAGAATCAAATTCCTTGATTTTCTACCATTTATTGAAGCCTAAATATGAAGACAAAAGAAGGCCCAAAATAGCTCAAGGATTCATGAAGAAACCGGGTCAAGAAATCAATAAAAATGAAAATCTGTTGCAAACCAATCAGTCGGCCAATCGATTGGCCAATCGGTCGGCCAACCGATGGCTTCGCAACAGAAATAGTTTTCTGGCTGAGATTTAATCCTTGTTCTCCAAGAAAAATCTAAGAGTTCTCATTTATTGATGTAGGCTATAAATAGGGGTAGATTGTGAGAGGTTTTGGTGTGAAAGATTTTGTAAAAACTCCATTTGGAGAGGAGGGTTACTCTTAATTGAGAAGACCTTCCAAAATTATAACTTTGTTGCAATTAATAAATTTTTTTTGCCTCTTTATATTTTTCTTTTCTTCTCTTTGTTGGTTGATGAAGATGAAGAATGAAGATTTGCATTCAAGGGGTTAGAACCCTCTTGCAATGTAAGTTTTCCCTTTCTTTTATTTTCTTGTTTTAGATATTCATGTTGTAGTATTTTCTTTTCTTTTCTTTTAGTAGATTAGATTTATTTTGATGCATTGTAGAGTAGATTTACTTTCATATCTTTATTTTTGTATTATTTTCTTGCATTTTTATTTTGTTGTAGAGCTTTATTTTCTTGCATAGTTTAGATTTACTTTTATGTTCTTTTACTTTTGTAATTTAGATTTATTTTTATGTTCATAGTTTAGATCTTTATTTTTTGTTCTTATTTTTGTTTTGTAATTAGTTTTTATTTTTCTTATATTTTTATTCTCTTTCTTTCATGCTCTCTAGTTTATATTTTATTTTGTTTTTAATTTGAATAATGTGGAACTAAAATCTTGTAGGAATTCTAGAGTTGTATGAAACTAGTTTGATTTCTTTTATAATTTATGGATTGCTCTCTTGTGCATAAAATGATCATGTTTAGGATAATCAACTAGAGAACTAATTGGTAGAAGAAGAATTTGATAATCTATGTTTATCTGAGTGATTTAATAGGTTATGCTTATGAATTCTAGAATTAATATATAGTTGTTGTTCTTAACATGAATGTAAATTTTACTTGAATGATAATTTGATAGGTTATGATTTCCTTAAGTGGTTTGATAGTCTATGCTTAATAAATCAAAAGTAAAATGTGATAAAAGAGAATAGTTCATATATTCTAAGTGAAATTGACTAGTGGATTCAATTCTAGATTCCTCATTTCTCTAATTGATTTTCCTCCATCTTTTACTTGTGATTTTCTTCTTTATTCTTGATTCTCCTTTATTTGTTCTTGATTTTATTTTTCGATAATTTCTTCATCTCTCTCTCTCTCTCCCCCCCTCTCTCTCTCCCTCCTATCCTAACCAAAGTCCATGTACAACTATACAAAATTTAGTTGCACTTTATTCTCCATGCAAATTCTCTTTAATATCCATTGCAAATCTAACAAACATTTTGAGTATGAGTTTTCCAAAATCCACTACTACACCAAAACATTGCGGGGTCCATGACGACTCATTAATTTTAATAACAATTCAAGTAGAAGGACCCTACACGTTTGTGTCTAGTAGTGTAGGAGAAGTTTCGAGAGTGTAGTTTAGATATAATTATCCTTCATTAAGGGGCTATTTGGTTGAATGAAAATGGAGTTACAAATATAAATAGAGCAACCATATTTAGAAGCGCATTATTTGGTTCACAACTTTATAATTAGGAATGGTAAATGGACTATCATTTTGTAGAAAAAACTTGCAGCAAATGCTACAGTCAATTTGGTGGGAGGAAAAGCTGCTGCACGCTTCAAAAAGGAGAATTAAAAAATAAAAATAATTCCACCTCATAAAAAAATCTTTTCAAAAAAAAAAAATCATTTCTTTTCTGAAATGAGCTTCTTGTCACTTTGTGCTGCAAGCTCGTTTCTTTTGGTGTAAGTTTGTTTACCGCCTTTTCTATATATATATATATATATATATATATGTGTATATATATATATATATATATATATATATATATATATATATATATATATATATATATATATATATATATATATATATATGAGTGGGGCATTAAGCCTCTACTTTTCCTCAAAAAAAAAAAATCTTTTCATATCCAAACAAAAAACCATCTATACAAAAGTTTCCATATATGAAAAAATCTTTTATCTTTTGCCTAATTATTTTCAACCAAACACAAAATTGCGTTTGGAAATACATTTTCTAATTGTAAATATCTAAACTTGAATTTGAAATTGATTTCCTATAAAGAATGCTGCATGCAACATTTACTACAGTTTATTTTGCAGCAAACCAAACAACTTGTAAATAGGTGATTATTGGAAGAATATCTCTTAGTTTAAGGAGCATAGCTATTAGTTTATTTGATTCTGTCTTTTCCTTAGCGATAAGTGATAACCATTGATTAATTACTCTCTTCAGAATATAGATCTTTTAGTTCAGGCATATATATCTTTTCATATCTTTCTTATTAGCCAACTCTTGTATTGTAAATTTGTATAAATTTAATCAGATCAATACAGAATACAATCTTTTGCTCATAATTTTACGTGGTATCAAAGCGGGTTACCTGACAAAACCATGCTGCTTTGGCCTCCATGGGGAATGATAGCTCGACCAATGTTTCTCGATCTCTCCCTACCAGCACAGCTCCAAAGTTACATCCAGGATGAGATCCATCTCCACCCTATTTCCTCTACTCTTCTCTTGATATAGGAGCTGTCCTAGCTTCATGTCCATTGAACGTGGTAAATTATCCCTCTTTGGGTAGAACAATGATCGGTGCTCTTCGTGCCCAAGAACAAATATGATTTTGTTGATGGAAGCTGTCGTAAGAATTTTGTGCAGATCGATATATTTGGCCTTTACAAATATACACGAGAACTCGCTAAGACATCACAATTCATACATGAATATGTTCGATCGTCCCAACTTCGCACGAGTTGAATTCTTCCAAAAATTATCGAATATTGTGTTTGCATCACAATCAAATAATTTTGGCACATAAAAAACTTATATTTATAGACGCTTCTTGTAATATGTAGTAGGCATATAAACGAATCCAGCTAGATTTTCGGAAACCCAAAATTGAAAGAGATTTTATTATCATCCCATTTCCTAATCCGGCTAGAGTTCAAAGTCAAAAAGATAGACTTGGTCGGTTACACTAGATTTTAGAAACCCAAAATTGAAATATATCATATTATTATGCCATTTCCTAATCCAGCTATAGTTCAAAACCAAAAAAGATGGAAACAAAATAAAACCCAATCAAACTCGGAATCATCAGACACTTAACAGAAATAGGAAACTTGATGCATTACTAATCCTATTCGAACTCAGACAGGGTACTGGTCCTATTTATTGGAAAGCAGAACACGCTCAAGATCCACTCCCTGATCTGCGAGCGCTCTCTCTCTCTCTCTCTCTCTCTCTCTCTCTCTCTCTCTCAAGATCCCAGAAACCCTTTCTCTCTCTCAAGATCCCAGAAACCCTTTTGTGTGAAGCATCATGGCTGATGTAATTCTCATGGGTGACGTCGGTCAGATGCCATTGACAGCCCACTGTCGCCCCATGTTCGACGTTTCTTGGGTTCACCATCGATCGCCATATCATCCTCCTCTTCCGATCCACGACGACGTTTCTTGGCTTCACCATCGATCGCCATATCATCCTCCTCTTCCGATCCACGACGACGTTTCTTGGCTTCACCATCGATCGCCATATCATCCTCCTCTTCCGATCCACGACGACGTTTCTTGGGTTCACCATCGATCGCCATATCATCCTCCTCTTCCGATCCACGACGACGTTTCTTGGCTTCACCATCGATCGCCATATCATCCTCCTCTTCCGATCCACGACGACGTTTCTTGGGTTCACCATCGATCGCCATATCATCCTCCTCTTCCGATCCACGATGATTTTCCGATGAACTACCCTACGGTGGCACCGCGTTTGATGATTTTCCGATGAGCTACCCCTACTGCAACATCGAAGCTCAGCCCCATAAGCCGAGACCAATACTGGTTAAATGGACTGCTCCGGAGCCCGATTGGATGAAGCTCAATTTTGACGGAGCCGTATCGAAGGGGGTAGCAGGGTGCGGGTACGCTCTCAGAGACGACGAGGGGGCGATTCTCGCTGCCGGATGCTGCAGCGCACCCGACCTCGATGTGTTAGACGCAGAGCTTAGAGGGTTATGGAACGGTCTTAAGCTGGCGGTGAAGGTCTGCAAGAGAGGCCAGAAGTTATGGATTGAGGGTGATTCGCTGGTAATTATAGATTATTTGAAGGAGTTCTTCATAGATTACCCAGACAACCAACCGGTAGTTCAAGACATTATTCGGTTATTCGACCACTTCTCCGAGATTCAAGTTTCACATATTTATCGAGAGGGTAATGCTCTTGCAGACTGGTTGGCCGGAAAAGGAAAATTTGCACAGGTTGAGGTCATTTGGACGAGCGATTTTCCCGATAGATTAGAAGCATTGGCTCAAAAAGATTTGCATGAGTGTTATGAGAGAGTGAGGAAATGAGAGAATTGTATGTTGTTTTTTAATCATTGTTGTAAATCTTTGTTACTTTTGAAATGAAATTGATTCTCAATTTTTTTGTGTGTCCGATAACGAACTATGCTGATTTCAGTTATACAACTCTTTGGTTTATGAGCTAATGCACCACCGAACTAGGATGTAGGACTGGAAGGAGGGAAATGCATTATTAATTTTTTAAGTTCAAATATGATCAGGACTATTGACTTAGTTTCCTTTTCCTTTTGTTGGTCAAAATTCTTGCTTTATCCTCTTAGAAGATTATGGCACATTCTTATTCTTTTACTGGTGAAGATACTTGTAATTTTTTTGTATAATAACAAGGAGGCCCTCAGCACCTTAAATAAATAAATAGTAACAATAATAAACCCTCAGTTAATCACTATCTCATCCTTTTTAAAGTTCATGCCTTTATCTTACACTTGAAAACCATGCGCAGCCCAAGCTCACTGCTAAGATGTTAGCCGACAACTTGCAGGCCTTTGATAAGGTCTGCACTTAAAATCGATAGGCCAAATTTTTAATGAAAACGTTGGAATAAAGAAAAAGATGGTTATAGCGGCTATGAACTGAATCCATCAGTTACTTCAGTTTATTTTGCAGCAAACCAAACAACTTGTAAATAGGTGATTATTGGAAGAATATCTCTTAGTTTAAGGAGCATAGCTATTAGTTTATTTGATTCTGTCTTTTCCTTAGCGATAAGTGATAACCATTGATTAATTACTCTCTTCAGAATATAGATCTTTTAGTTCAGGCATATATATCTTTTCATATCTTTCTTATTAGCCAACTCTTGTATTGTAAATTTGTATAAATTTAATCAGATCAATACAGAATACAATCTTTTGCTCATAATTTTACGTGGTATCAAAGCGGGTTACCTGACAAAACCATGCTGCTTTGGCCTCCATGGGGAATGATAGCTCGACCAATGTTTCTCGATCTCTCCCTACCAGCACAGCTCCAAAGTTACATCCAGGATGAGATCCATCTCCACCCTATTTCCTCTACTCTTCTCTTGATATAGGAGCTGTCCTAGCTTCATGTCCATTGAACGTGGTAAATTATCCCTCTTTGGGTAGAACAATGATCGGTGCTCTTCGTGCCCAAGAACAAATATGATTTTGTTGATGGAAGCTGTCGTAAGAATTTTGTGCAGATCGATATATTTGGCCTTTACAAATATACACGAGAACTCGCTAAGACATCACAATTCATACATGAATATGTTCGATCGTCCCAACTTCGCACGAGTTGAATTCTTCCAAAAATTATCGAATATTGTGTTTGCATCACAATCAAATAATTTTGGCACATAAAAAACTTATATTTATAGACGCTTCTTGTAATATGTAGTAGGCATATAAACGAATCCAGCTAGATTTTCGGAAACCCAAAATTGAAAGAGATTTTATTATCATCCCATTTCCTAATCCGGCTAGAGTTCAAAGTCAAAAAGATAGACTTGGTCGGTTACACTAGATTTTAGAAACCCAAAATTGAAATATATCATATTATTATGCCATTTCCTAATCCAGCTATAGTTCAAAACCAAAAAAGATGGAAACAAAATAAAACCCAATCAAACTCGGAATCATCAGACACTTAACAGAAATAGGAAACTTGATGCATTACTAATCCTATTCGAACTCAGACAGGGTACTGGTCCTATTTATTGGAAAGCAGAACACGCTCAAGATCCACTCCCTGATCTGCGAGCTCTCTCTCTCTCTCTCTCTCTCTCTCTCTCTCTCTCAAGATCCCAGAAACCCTTTCTCTCTCAAGATCCCAGAAACCCTTTTGTGTGAAGCATCATGGCTGATGTAATTCTCATGGGTGACGTCGGTCAGATGCCATTGACAGCCCACTGTCGCCCCATGTTCGACGTTTCTTGGGTTCACCATCGATCGCCATATCATCCTCCTCTTCCGATCCACGACGACGTTTCTTGGCTTCACCATCGATCGCCGTATCATCCTCCTCTTCCGATCCACGATGATTTCCCGATGAACTACCCCTACGGTGGCACCGCGTTTGATGATTTTCCGATGAGCTACCCCTACGGCGGCACCGCACTCGACGACTTCCCAATGAGCTACCCCTACTGCAACATCGAAGCTCAGCCCCATAAGCCGAGACCAATACTGGTTAAATGGACTGCTCCGGAGCCCGATTGGATGAAGCTCAATTTTGACGGAGCCGTATCGAAGGGGGTAGCAGGGTGCGGGTACGCTCTCAGAGACGACGAGGGGGCGATTCTCGCTGCCGGATGCTGCAGCGCACCCGACCTCGATGTGTTAGACGCAGAGCTTAGAGGGTTATGGAACGGTCTTAAGCTGGCGGTGAAGGTCTGCAAGAGAGGCCAGAAGTTATGGATTGAGGGTGATTCGCTGGTAATTATAGATTATTTGAAGGAGTTCTTCATAGATTACCCAGACAACCAACCGGTAGTTCAAGACATTATTCGGTTATTCGACCACTTCTCCGAGATTCAAGTTTCACATATTTATCGAGAGGGTAATGCTCTTGCAGACTGGTTGGCCGGAAAAGGAAAATTTGCACAGGTTGAGGTCATTTGGACGAGCGATTTTCCCGATAGATTAGAAGCATTGGCTCAAAAGATTTGCATGAGTGTTATGAGAGAGTGAGGAAATGAGAGAATTGTATGTTGTTTTAATCATTGTTGTAAATCTTTGTTACTTTTGAAATGAAATTGATTCTCAATTTTTTGTGTGTCCGATAACGAACTATGCTGATTTCAGTTATACAACTCTTTGGTTTATGAGCTAATGCACCACCGAACTAGGATGTAGGACTGGAAGGAGGAAATGCATTATTAATTTTTAAGTTCAAATATGATCAGGACTATTGACTTAGTTTCCTTTTCCTTTTGTTGGTCAAAATTCTTGCTTTATCCTCTTAGAAGATTATGGCACATTCTTATTCTTTTACTGGTGAAGATACTTGTAATTTTTTTGTATAATAACAAGGAGGCCCTCAGCACCTTAAATAAATAAATAGTAACAATAATAAACCCTCAGTTAATCACTATCTCATCCTTTTTAAAGTTCATGCCTTTATCTTACACTTGAAAACCATGCGCAGCCCAAGCTCACTGCTAAGATGTTAGCCGACAACTTGCAGGCCTTTGATAAGGTCTGCACTTAAAATCGATAGGCCAAATTTTTAATGAAAACGTTGGAATAAAGAAAAAGATGGTTATAGCGGCTATGAACTGAATCCATCAGTTACTTCGTTCTCTTGATTTTGAAAAAGTAAATAAATAAATTAGACGGCAAATAATTTCTTTTGAAGTTGTCTCATAAAAATTAATTCACTCTACATTCGGTTGAATTTCTATTTTAATTCAAATAAACGTGCATCTATGAACGACAATTTTAGAATTTAGTTCCTTTTCTCAAAAGGCTTAAACTTCAAGCAAAGAATCTAAAATTGAAACAATTTTGACAAAGCCTGGTTTAGTTTGATTTCATGAAATGCTTAGATTTATCTACCACAATTTCTCTTATAGTTAATCTCCATTCCAATTTTCCTTTCCATGCATTGCTTTAACAAATTGACCCACAAATTAGATACAAATACTCATATGGAAAATGTTCTGTTCGTTCGACAAAGCTCTCTCTCGTTCATATTATCCATCTCATCCAAGAATAGAGTTCAGTGCTGTCACTCGCAAACCTGTGTCTTATGCTACCCTTCCTGTGTCATTCATTGTAACTGCCTCCTGGATTGTGCTCTGTTAATCATTTATAGTAGCGCATTAGCAAATATAATGAAAATTAGTGGAGATGATCACCCTGCATTACTCCATAGTTTTTTTCAGGTACAGTCATTTATAATAGCTCATTAGCATTGGCAACTTACCCTTACTACTCAGGACCATTATCGAATTGACTAAGAACCTAATTCTAACAGCAATATTTGTGGAGCTCAAAAAATAAAAATAAAAATATACACCGATACAAGACACTTGGGAGCAAAATTTTCTTACATGGCTATATCACATATATAACGATAGTAATGATGCAATAAAGGGATTCATAACTTGTACATACCATGAAATTAGAAAACTGCATAGGATGGAAACAGATACTCCAGCCTCAATATATATTTCTTCCAGGTTAGTAAAACACTTGGCAGAGTTAACTGTCGCTACCAGCCTCTCAACTCTAATTCTGATAGCTTAAATATAGAATACATTCTGATTTAAAATACATTTTTCAGAACCTTATATGAAATCATATGATACTATCTCACAAATCAGCATGAAGCTATGAAGATACCAATCTACAGAATTCAAAATCACACTATTTGCACGATCTAATCAAAAGTTACAGACTATTCAAGCTACGCTGGTCACTATGAAAAACTAGACATATTACTGCTCATTAAATATCATTTCAAAATAATTTGAAAAAGGACGCAGATTTGTAAAGTTATAGCCTATAATAAGAAGATATAAAAGAGGTATTAAAACTGAAATTAGAATCATCTTAATTGGGTAATTTTAACAAAAGTTATGCAAAGTGAAATTTCAGGTGGACAATTATAGAAACTATAAATTGCAACTTTCATGCCACATAAAACAAAAAGTTATTAAAATCACTTACCTCATTGATAACCAAATCTTTAACTTCCTTTATATCTTCAATTGTACCATTTTCAATTTCATACTTTACTTGTGAGTGTAATTATCTAGTCCCAATCTCAAAAATTGGCATTGTGTAGGTACTTCAATAGAACTGATATGAAAATTAAAACCATATTGGTTATTCAAAAATATTTTCTCATTTTCTAGCTAAAAAATTGAATAAAAATTTAGTATATTACGGGAAGATAATATAATATTCAATACCTTTTGTTATAACACTACAAATTATCCATAATTAACCTATGGATAGTAGCAGACAAGTATCCCACATTAGAGACACAATCTAGCTAATCTACTTCAAAACGAACCGAACCAGCGGTTCGGACGACTCAAACGGCCGACACGGCAAACAATCCACTCGGCCACCTTCCATGCCGACATCTTGCGAGGCCGGCTCAAAAGGCGGTGCATGCCGTCATCTCGGCATTCTCGCTCGGCCGACACGACAAACAGCCCACTCGGCCGTTCCTTTGTCGGCATCTTACGAGACTGACTCAAAGGGCAGTATGAATCGACCCCTTCGAATGCAACTACTCCATGGAGGACCCGCTTGACTGGCTGGTCGACATCTTGCGGATCCGACTCAAAAGGCGGGACTTCTCGACATGCCACCTAGGACAGGAAGACGATGACGTGCCTCGAGCCTCCCGCTAGCGATGAGTCGTCACCACATTGAATGCGAGATCAGGGCTATCAATTCTCTATGCTCATAGATCTTTAAGACACGTCGTACCACGTGCCTCCCATCACTTCACATTAAATGCCGACACGACCTCTTCCATTCAGCTGGCAACACTTGTAAAGGCGAATCTCACTCAGTCGCCGACCCATGCCTAATCGAAGTGACACACATCCACCCGCCGGCCGACACATGTAAAGCAAGAGCTGACTCAGCCGCTAGCTATCAGTCGGCCGAAGTTACCAAACTATCCCCTGGTCATTGCTATAAATAGGGGAGCTATTTATAGATAGAAGTAAGTAATTTCTATGCAATCTGAACCTATATTTAAGAACGCTCAGTTCAATCTTTATTTCCCCACTCAAGCTTATCCACTAACTTGATCGTCAAAGAAACCACCGGGGATCCAACCCCAACCTCTCACGATCTGTGATATGTGCAGGACATCTCAGGGAATTCCAGGCTCGGATATCCAGAGGAGTTAGAGGACCCTAATCATTTAACAACTTAATTAATTGACTGTGTGATCCATAGTATCAACAGTTTGGCGCCCACCGTGGGGCCTTCTTTCTTCTCAAGTAGCGATGTGCAGTGCGTCGGCACCACAGGTCATCGCCGCCATTCCCCAAATAGCCAACAAACTGGTTTTGTCACTCAAGCCCAGTTAGAAGAATCCACTCTGCGAATCACTCAGTTTTTCCACCAGCAGGTCAATGCATTTTCCTATGAGCTCCTCAGCCAGCTCGCTCCTCAACAACCCCAGATGACTCTTCTTCAACTGCCACCAGAGCGACAGCGGGACGCCCCTCCTTCCCCCGAGCATGAGGACCACTATGCTCAGCAGCAGAGCTACGGCAACCGTCCATCGCCGCAGCCGCGTCAGCAGGCCCATTTCGAGGAGCCCCTTCGACAACCCTCACCTCACAGGGAAGGAACGGGAGAGAGTTCCAGTCTCGAGAGGGGCCGCCGAGATCGCACTACCAGGAGGACGTCTCAGGCCCCTCAGCCTCACCATGTCGCCCCGTGACCATCAGCAACCATCGCGGCGTCCAGATACGATCGGTCCTATCAACCTGTCGCCGAAGCCAATGGAGGTAATACTCCCCTCACGGATGACATCATGAAGGCCTCCTGCGAGAAATTCAAGATGCCGTAGGTGGAGAAGTACAAAGGAGAAGGAGACCCCGCCGAGCATGTTTAAAATTATTATGATATGATGAGCATGCTACAGGCGCCTAAAGCCATCATTTGCAGATGCTTCCCCATCACATTGACAGGGAGCGCCAAACTCTGGTGGAACGCCCTGGAGAAGAAGTCCATCAGGAGTTTCGAGCAGCTCAGCCAGAAGTTTGTACATCACTTCTTGGCTGATACCAAGCAGAAGCTGCCTCCTCATGTCCTGATCCAGATGAGGCAGGAGCCCAGAGAGAGCCTCCGAAAATATATCAAGAGATTTCAGGCCAAGAGACTAGAGGTTGATGACCCTGGAAGCCAGGTCGCCATGTCCGCCATTATAGCCGGCTTGTTAGATAATGAGCTGGCCGACTCTCTTGCCAAGAAGCGAGTCACTAGCTATGAGCGGCTGATGACCAAAGCTCATGGGTATATGGATATGGATGATGCTTGAGAGTATAAAGGCGTTGGCGAGGCTGCCGGCAGCGATGGCGACAACGGCGGCGATAACTGCGGCACCACCCTAGTGTCGGAGTCCTGCGGCACCCGGCGGTCGCGGCGGCAACACCATTCACCCCGGTGGCAGAGCCGGTGCGGGAACTAGCAGTGACCCCTCAACCTAGGCAGGAGCCAGAGAGGGATCCCCCCAGGGCCGACTATCGCCCAAGCCGGGTTGACTGGAAATATCGCAGGAGGGAGCCTCCCCCGAAGCCAGTCCTTATGGCTCTCAACACCTCTCTCACCGATGTCCTCTATTTGGTACAGCGAGAGGGGCTTCTCACTTCTCCACCCCCGAAGATGAGGTCGGACCCTTAGGATCGGGATGCCCGACAATGGTGTCGATATCACCGTGATTATGGCCATCTCACCAATAACTGCCAGATCCTCCAGAGAGACATTGAAGACTTGATTCAAAGAGAATTCTTACGAAAATACGTTGACCGAAGAGACAGGAGAGACCCCCCCACCTGAGAGAGCCGACAGGAGGTCCTGCTCTAGGTCGCCTCGTCCTCAGCAACCAGTCGACAACCAGCATCCCGGGGGAAGCAACAAGGGCACCATTCTGGCCATCAGTGATGGTCCCGCAGTTGGAGGGACATCCAACAACGCTCGCAAGAAGTATGCCAAGCGAGCTCTACAAGTCGACCGAGCCGGCAAGAAGCCCAGGACGAAAGAGTCCATCTCCTTCAGCGACTCTGATTTGGAAGGCGTGGAGACGCCCCATGAAGACTCCATCATCATCACGGCCGAAATCAATGGCTTCCAAGTGAAGAGGGTCATGGTCGACACAGGCAGCTCAGCGGATATCCTCTATATCGATACCTTCAAGCAGATGGGTATCGACCGATCTGAGTTGCAGCCTTGTCTAGGCCCGATCATCAGATTCACAGGGCATGCAATCATACTGGAAGGGATTATCACTCTCCCCTTAACGGTTGGTGAGCCTCCCCGTCAATCCATAGTGCAGACCCAGTTTCTGGTGATGAACATCAAGTTAGCCTACAATGTTATCTTGGGAAGAGCACCCCTTAATAACTTGCGGGCAATACCCTCTACATACCACCAGATGATCAAGTTTTCAACTCCTATGGGGTTCGGAATGGCCAGGAGCAACCAGCGGGAGGCTAGGTCCTGTTACATGCTCTCGATGAAGGGGAAAGGCACCTCTGAGACCCTACCCATCGAGAAGACAAGCCTCCATATGGAGAAGAAGATGGAGCGAGAGAGGATGACTCCTGTCGAAGAGCTCCAAGAGATACCGATCGATCGGGAAGGGGGGAAGAAGGTCAAGATCGGATCCAACCTTGCTGAACGACAGTGGAGTGCTATCATAGCATTCCTTCTTGCAAACACGGATGTGTTTTCCTGGGGCCCTGAGGACATGCCAGGGATTCCCCCTGAGGTGGTGAACCATGAGCTCTCGGTCGACTGGCATGCTAAGCCGGTCTGGCAGAAGAAAAGACATCTCGGCCCCGAGAGGCAGAAGGCGGCCGCAAATGAGGTCGACCGACTCTTACGAGCCGGTTTCATTCGGGAAGTCCAATATCCCGATTGGTTGTCCAATGTGGTGCTGGTGAAGAAGATGCTCAACAGATGGAGGATGTGTGTGGACTTCACAAATCTCAACCAAGCCTGCCTAAAGGACAGCTACCCTCTTTCCCGGATCGACCAGTTAGTGGACGACAACGCGGGTCATGTGCTGCTGAGTTTCATGGACGCCTTCTCAGGCTATAATCAGATCCTTATGGCGGAGCATGATCAAGAGAAAACTTCCTTCATCACTGACCAAGGGACCTATTGCTATAAGGTGATGCCCTTCGGTCTCAAGAATGCAGGGGCCACTTATCAGAGATTAATCAACAAAATCTTCAAGCCCCAGCTCGGCCACAATGTGGAGGCATATGTGGATGACATCGTAGTGAAGTCGAAGCAGGCACCATCCCACGTGGTGGATCTGGAAGAGACTTTCTCCGTCCTTCGGCACTATCACATGAAGCTCAATCCAGCCAAGTGCGCTTTTGGGGTGCAGTCGAAAAAATTCTTGGGATTTATGATCACACAGAGAGGCATTGAGATCAACCCCGAGAAGATAGCGACCATAGAGCAGCTGCCTGAAGAGATGTGCAGAGGCTGAATGGGAAGATAGCAGCATTGGGCCGCTTCCTTTCCAAGTCGGCCGAGAGGAGTCTCCCATTCTTCAAGACCCTAAGAGGAAGCAAAGACCTGAAGAAGAGCATGAGCTGGATGATCGAGTGCAGTGAGGCCTTCAAAGACCTCAAAGCATACTTGAGTACCAAGTCACGGCTGAGCCAACCCATAGCAGGAAAAACCTTGTTCCTCTATATGGCCGTGTCTCCTGAAGCCGTTAGTTCCATCTTGGTTCGAGAGGAGGACAACATCCAGTAGCCAGTGTAATATGTCAGCCGGATCTTGAAGACGGGTGAGCTCAACTACCCCCTCATCGAGAAAGCTTCCTTCCTCCTCATTATCATGGCTCGAAGACTCCACCCCTACTTCCAAGCGCACTCCATCATTGTGCGGACAAACCTGCCTTTGAAGAAAGCCCTCGGCAACCCAACCACTTCAGGGGGGATGATCACTTGGTCAGTCGAACTCAGTGAATATGATGTATAGTTCCAACCAAGGAAGACCATCAAAGCCCAAGCTCTTGCCGACTTCCTCATCGAGTCAGCCATAGCCGAAGATGAACCATCTTCTCCCTTGTCGCCTAGTCAATCCAAACCTCTAGCATCTCGAGTAATCAGAGCCCCCGCTTCCCCAGCGCTTCGTGACCTTGAACACAACTTGCCAGAATTTGATGCTTGGTGGCTGTTAAAGGTAGACGGATCCTCGGGTGAAGCTGGCAGTGGAGCAGGAGTCGTCCTGCATAGCCCTGATGGGTCGACGCATGAGCACTCCTTTGCCTTTGATTTCTCAGCTTCTAACAATGAGGTCAAATATGAAGCTCTTTTGGCAGGCCTTCGAGCCGCCTTGGTGGTAAAGGCTGAGCGCCTCTACATCTTGGCCGACTCCCAACTTGTGGTCCACTAAGTGAATGGAGAATATGCAGCCAAAGATCCGAGGATGGTCCTATATCTGAAAGCGGTTAAGGAGCTGCTGAGCAAATTTGTAGAATCCCGAATCGCCCAAGTCCCCCGTGCTCTCAACGCCCGGGCGGATGCCTTGTCCAATCTCGGATCCACTAGCTCAAGAGATGATCTGAACCCATCCACACCGACACTCTTAAGTGCCCAAGCATTACAAAGACACCAAAGTCGGTCATGCAGGCCGAGACGTTTGCGGAACCTTGTTGGATGGATCCCATCATCCAATATTTGACTAAGGGGACTTCGCCAGAGCATGCCGTCGAAGCCAAAAGTGTGCGCGGGAATGCCCTCCGACACCTCATGCTCGATGATCAGCTCTACAGGATGTCATACTCCAGCAGCGGCGTGGGGCCTTATCTTCGGTGTCTTCGGCCGACTCAGGCCAGCTACGTCCTCAAGGAGATCCACAAAGGGACTTGTGGAAATCACCCAGGGGCCAGGACTCTTGTGCAAAAGATCATCCGCCAAGGATATTACTGGCCCACCATCCTAGCCGAGTCCAGACGACTCGTGATCCGCTGTAAGAAGTGTTAGCTCTTCTCAAGCATCCCTCGAGCCGTCGCCACCGAGCTAACCCGCATATTGAGCCCAATTCCATTCGCCCAATGGGGGTTAGACTTACTGGGGCCTCTCCCATTCGCCTCCGGGCAGCGGAGATTCTTGGTCGTGGCCATCGATTACTTCACAAAATGGATCGAAGTCGAGCCCTTAGCCAAAATTGGCGAGAGCAACATCACCAATTTTTTATGGAGATCCATCGTGTGTCGATTCAGCGTCCCCCTTGCCTTCATCACCGACAACGGCACCCAGTTCGATAGCAAAGGCTTTTGAAGCTTCTGTCAAGAGTGGAACTTCCGGCTCAAATTTGCATCGGTGGCCCATCCAAAGTGCATCAGACTTGCAGAAGCCGCCAATGAGTGTATTCTCCATGCTTTCAAGAAGAAGGTTGGCAAAGTAGCGGGGAGTTGGGTTGATGAACTACCTGGGATCTTATGGTCTTACCGCATCACCCACAAGAACTCTACAGGTGAAACCCCCTTTAAACTGGCCTATGGAGCTGAAGCAGTCGCCCCAGTTGAAGTCAGCATGCCAACCATATGATTGAGGCATTTTGATGAAGACTTGAACATTGAAGGATTTTGACTCGGACTCGACCTCATTAATGAAGTCCGGGAGAAAGCTCTTTGATCCCAGATCATCAACCAGCAGTGCGTTGCTCGGCACTACAACAACAAGGTTTGACCTCAGAGGTTCAATATAGGTGACCTCGTCCTTCGCAGAGCCATCTTCGATAGAGACACCAAGCAAGGCAAGCTAGCCGCCACTTGGGAAGGACCCTACACCATCCTGGAGGAGATGCGTCCTGGCACTTATCGCCTAAGAAGCTATGATGGAAGGATCCTGCAACATCCTTGGAACATCGAGCACCATAGAAAATATTAGCAATAACTTGGTATATAAATCTCATTTATACTATAAAATCTTTTGGCTAACAACTATGTGTTATCCTATGTCTAAATTTTGCCTGGACAACTCAACAAAAAGACCTTGGCGTCACCGTAAGACCAAGGCACTCGACCTCTCGGTCGTCATCAACGAAAAGACCTTGGCGTCACCATAAGACCAAGGCACTTGACCTCTCGGTCATCATCAACGAAAAGACCTTGGCGTCTCCATAAGACCAAGGCACTCGACCTCTCAGTCGTCATCAATGAAAAGACCTTGGCGTCTCCATAAGACCAAGGCACTCGACCTCTCGGTCGTCATCAACAACAAGACCTTGGCACCCACATGGGGGCAACAGCAGGGCACATCAAAACCTTTTTGCTCATCTTCAATCCAGAAAGACCTTGGTATCAACCTCATGAATAAAACTAGGGCACCTCAACGATTCAACCGATCTCAATTTTTGGATAGATGTTGTCACCCGTGACCAAGCATGAGGGTCGACAAGAGAGACTTTAGGGCGAGTCACTCGACTCGTCCAAAGACGAACCACTCGACTCATACCATTTAGATCCGACTCATTTTCGGACAATTCTCTCAGTTCAATTAACTATTCAACAAAAATTCAAGCCACAAGCAGATGGTTTAAACAGTAAACAAAAAAAAATTTCGTAATAATGGAAAGAGACAAACAAGTCTAAATTTTCATTCATCTTTCAATAAACTTTACATCATAAGTTTACAAAAAAAAAAAAAACAAACACAAAAAAAATACAAGTTTC
Organism: Asparagus setaceus; assembly: GCA_012295165.1. Taxonomy (NCBI): domain Eukaryota; kingdom Viridiplantae; phylum Streptophyta; class Magnoliopsida; order Asparagales; family Asparagaceae; genus Asparagus; species Asparagus setaceus. The sequence continues at coordinate 19,258,642 of CM022708.1, read as the reverse complement.
ACACTCCTTGATCCGGATCAGGAGTGGGGCTGGGTAAGTCGGCGCTGGTGTCGGGAGCTGGGGCCTGTTGAGTTGTGGGAGGCATGACTGGAGGGACTTCCTCTTGCTCGTCCTCGGCCTCACCACCTTCTCCCTCATCCACTTCCAACGCCACTCCCCCTCCTGCCGTCTCAATATCCTTTAAGAAATCAAGACAAAAAGAGACCCGAGGTGGTCATTGTCGTGAGAGGTCGAAACCGGGGAGGGCGGGGAGGTGAGGTAGTGAAGCCGGCTTTGCGAATAGCCGCCGACTTTGGCCAGAGGATGTAGGCGTTGAAAATTACTTACAAGATCCCGAAACCAACTTCGTGGCGGAGTCGTGAATGACAACCCATCGAATGATCTGACGTCGAATCGTTAAGACGCCAACCCGACGGCAAACTCACGGCGTCACAAGCACGGTTTAAACGGACTTGAACAAAGGCGATCGAATTCGGGACCGTTGAACGGAGCGAACCAAAGTTAGTCCGGGACCATCTGACGGAACCTAAGTCGAAGAAGGCCAAAAGTCGAGAATAGGCGGGGCTTAAGCGGGAAGACCGAGAAAGCGGCGGAAGCAGCCAGCGGCGGGCCTCGGCCAACTTGGCGGCGAACCTCGTCTTCGGCGAACCTCGTCTTCTAGCGAACCTGCGTCTTCGGCGAACCTCGTCTTCGGCGAACCTGGCGGTTTGGCGAACCTCGTCTTCTAGCGAACCTGCGTCTTCGGCGAACCTGCGCCTTTTGGCGAACCTCGCGGTTTGGCGAACCTCGTCTTCTAGCGAACCTCGCCTTCTGACGAACCTCGCCTTCTGTCGAACCTCGCCTTTTGGCGAACCTCGTCTTCTAGCGAACCTCGCCTTCTGGCGAACCTCGCCATTTGGCGAGCCTCGTGTTCACTTGGCGAAGCCCCAGCTCATTTCGGCGAACCTCGCATTCTGGCGAACCTCGCGGTTTGGCGAACTTCGCCTTCTGGCGAACCTCGCCATTTGGCGAGCCTCGTCTTCTAGCGAACCTGCGCCTTTTGGCGAACCTCGTCTTCGCGAACCTCGTCTTCGGCGAACCTCGCGGTTTGGCGAACTTCGCCTTCTGACGAACCTCGCCTTCTGACGAACCTCGCCTTCTGGCGAACGTCGCACTTCTGGCGGACCTCGCCATTTGGTTTGAACCTCGTGCCGAGGCACCTCGGCAAATTCGGCCGAGGCACCTCGGCCAACTAAGCCGAGGCACCTCGGCCTGGTTAGCCGAGGCACCTCGGCCAACCCCCCCCGACTTGTATAAATAGGGGGGATCTTTTTAGGGAGAGGGGGAGCTTGATTTTGGCTGGAATCTCTGAAGGCTTCCAGCGGACTTTGGAGAGTTTGGGCTTGGGCTTGGGTTTTGGGAGAGCTTGACTTTAGGCGGATCTGCTTTGACTTTGGGCGGATCTTTTGCACAGTTTCGAGCACCGGTGAGCACGAACCCAGTCAACGTCAGATCTACAAGCGCAAGGTAACTGAATTCGGGTCGAACTATAGATACCCTCTAGATTAAGCTTCGTCTTAATCTCAGGGATAGCGCTGTGATTTCTCCTAGTAGATCTCACCCGCTCCGGCGATCCTCTCCTTCGTGAGTGTGATCCCCTCAGGCGCTTCGTTTCCTTCGTGAAACGAGCCCCTCTACGTCTGTAGTTCCAGAACCCGGGTCTCTACCTGGATCGGAATTGCGCGGCGGTCCACGGACACAAAAGTCCCGACGGGCAAAGAACCCGTGGCGAGGATCCCGATATACTGAGAGATCCTCGTGTTTGTTCACAAAAGGAAAAAGTTATAATCTTTTTTGATTTTCATTGTACGCCTTAAAATAAAAGGCATTTCTTTTCTTTTGAATCTTGTTGTAGGCCAAAGAAGCTGTAAGCAAGTTCAACCGAATCAATGACAATCAAACCGACTTTTACCATGAACAAGCCGGGCGAATTACGGGGAGCCAACGGTCTCAAGTCGAGATCGCCGTGTCGCATCACGCGGACCGCCAAAACTTCTGCGTAGGGTGTAATAGTGCAGCTTGAAGTCAACGAATCAAGTTGATCCGGTTCCACAGGAGTATCATACTATTGTCCTTGTCGGTCGTCCTCCCCACAAATCCGTAAGCATCTCCACCGCAAGAAAGATCCGTTTGTCCTCGGCTCGAAACTTTAAAGGCGAGGATCTTAACTCCGCCATTGCGAAGTTGCACCAAATGGCATCCTTAGGCATCAAGATCGCCGGATCTGCGGAGATCACCGTGATGGCGTGCCCACTCTCTCAAAGAGAGCTCACGAGGCGACGCCAACGCCGACGCGCGGAGTTCGCCAAGGCCACGGAATCAGTTGGCGGTGTCGCTACAAAGTGGATCCGAAGTCGAGAGAGGTCAAGAACCTCATCAACAGTGCACGGCAACTCCTCCAAGCCGTCAACAAATGATTGGGTCCGCATCAAGCGGAACCGATCAACACTTGAAGAACGTGATCAGAGGCGCATTACTGCACACAATACCCGCTCTAGTTTAGAGGCCCGATGTAGAAGAAGGGAGAAGTGGACAAGAAGCCAAAATGCGCCAAGTTTGGAGTCCAACCGAACAACGATTCGACGGCGTCAAACGTTACCAAGAATCACCACCTCGCATCGATTCGACTAAGGCTCGCCGCCACGGGTGACTTGATTAAAAGAAGATCACACCTCCGGTGATCTCATCCAGATTTCCATCCAGCTCTGCGTTCGATTCGGTCAATCCCGTCAAGCGATCCCAGAGCAAGAAAACGGTGTTAGAGCACCTCGGCCCATTGCAAAGATTGTTTGGGCTCACCAAGAGGCCCCACCAACTCACGTGATGGGGTCCTACCCTCTCGCCATGATAAGAATATTCCGCAGTCGCCTCACCGAATTGATCGAAGTTCAAGAGCCCGTCGAAACTTCACGCTCGCAAAGGCGAACGTTGAGACGAGTGACTCTTGGAACCTCTGATAATGTGGCTCATCCTCAGAAGGAGATGTTTTCGCCCAATTACGATGGCGCTATACCCGAAGTCGTACTCAACACACGAGGGTTGCCGCATTCATGCCGATCGTGGCGGGCAATGTAAATCTCGAATAGAAGTTCTCTCAATTGGACACGCATTGTCCGTGTTCCAAACTAATCGTATGTTGTCGAATGTAACAAGCGCCAAGCCACCAAGAAGGCGCTTCTTTGATAGGCTTGGCAACAAAATGCCAAAACTCAAGTCAAGATGCTTCGGCGGAAGAAGATCGGAGTCACAAGTCAATGAATATCATTGGATTCCTCCACTTGGGACTCTGATGTTAGCATCGGAGAAACTTTCAAGGCTTTGATGTCGAATATGGCTACGGTCGATCCTGCTACTATTGAGGATGATGAAGATATGCCAACATGGGAAGACCCATGGATCCATCAACTCCAAGAGCAGTTTGGGGATAGGTTCGAACAAAGAGAACCCCCCACTAAGGATGAGGTAGTCCAGGTTAATATGGGTGATGAAGAGCATCCTAAACTCATAAACATCAGCAATACTCTTCCCTCGGAAGAAAAGGAAGAGTTGATTGCCCTAATCAGGGAGTATATCGACGTATTCGCCTGGAGTTACGAGGACATGCCGGGGCTCGACCCTAATGTGGCGACGCATCGCCTCAACATCAAGATGGATGTTAAACCTGTCAAGCAACAGCAAAGACGGTTTCGTCCACAAATATTGCAAGCGATCGTTGACGAAGTGAAGAAACTCATAGAATCGGGATTCATCGAGGAAATTCAACATCCGGATTGGGTGGCGAATATAGTCCCGGTCATGAAGAAGAATGGCTCGATTAGGATGCGTATCGATTCTGAGAGATCTAAGCTGCTTGCTTAAAGATGACTTCCCTCTTCCAATCACGATGTCATAGTCGACAATACGTGTGGATTTGAAAGAATGTCATTCATGGATGGTTTCTCGGGTTACAATCGGATCAAGATGCACCCGATGGCCCAAGCACCACGGCGTTGAGCAGCCATCGGTATATATTACTACGCGGTCATGCCGTTCGGCCTCAAAAATGCCGGTGCCACATATCAGCGAGCGATGACGGAAATTTTCCAGGATCATCTCCGGAAAACGATCGAATGCTACGTCGACGACTTAGTCGTAAAAAGCCGTGACAGAGGAGATCACATTAAAGATCTTAGAACGGTGTTCGAGCTCATGCGAACTCATCAATTAAAGATGAATCCTGCCAAATCCTTCCTTGGGATGTCTAGTGGCAAGTTCCTCGGCTTTGTCGTTACTAATAAGGGCATCCATGTCGATCCTGACAAAGTAAAGGCGATTCAAGAGTTGCAACCTCCGAGAAACCTGAGAGAACTCAGGGGGTTACAAGGGCGATTAGCGTACATCCGACGGTTCATATCGAACCTATCTGGGAAGTGCCAACCGTTCTCTAAATTGAATAAGAAGAGCGTGTCATTTATTTGGGGCGGCCTTTGCCGAGCGATTGAAGAGATCAAATCGTATCTTGCTAAACCTCTGTTCTTGTTGCAGCAGGTCGGAAAACCGTTCTTGATTTACATCAAGGCAGCGGATCACTCGTTAAGCGCCTTGCTTTCGCGGGGCGGCGGCGGCGGTCCGCGAGCGAGCGATATATTACGGCCGAACATTAGTGGTGGCGAGTCGATACCCAATGGTTGAAGCGGTGCCTTGCATTAGTGTTCGCGATTGAAAATGCGACACTATTTAGTCGGACGGGCGATTTATGTTATCTCTAGCGTAAATCCGGTCCGAATATTTATGACCGGTAGCCTCAATGAGTTGGCGTTTGGCGAAATGGGCCTTGCTCTTGTCTCAATATGACTTGCATTTCAAACAACGAAGTCGGTCAAAGGACAAGCGATTTGCGATCTCTTGGTACCGGCCCGGAAACAACGGGGTTGGTTGAGCTATATGATGATCTTAGGATGAAGTCCGGAAGTCAACACTATCGCACCAACAAATATGGCGTACTTTTGTGAACTTCTCGAGCTTCTACGTGGCAAGTGCCCTCGGATGTTCTAAGATTTCGCGGTCGGGGGTTGTCTTAGTTTCCAGAGTCATGTCATGCCCGTGCTTATTAAGCTCACCGAATCGTGCTCCAATAATGTAGCTGAATATAGCAGCGCTATCCGGACTGATTTAAGAAATTTGGGGGTAGAGTATCTCGAAGCGTACGGCAATTCGCAATTGATAGTTAAACAGATCCGTGGAGACTACGAAGTCAGAAATCCAGATCTGGTCCCCTATCATCAGATAGCTATTGAAATGGCGGACTCATTCGAAGAATTCTTCATCGAATATATCCCGCGCCTCCAAAATGCTTATGCGGATGCACTGGCGGCGTTAGCTGTGTCGTTAGCACAACCTTCCGAGACCGAGCAACTAGTTACGGTCAGGACTCACCAACTCTTCGTACCATTATACGATCAGGCACGAGAAGATAAGGGGGTAGTTACCAAAGAAGTACATGCAACCCAAACCAAGTTGCAGCCCCGAGATTGGCGCTTCCCTATTAATGACTACGTCTTGCATGGTATTCTGCCACAAGACGTGAAGGAGAGAGAGTCAATCCGGCGAAGAGCTCCCAGGTTCTTCTACGACACAGAGACCCAGATGTTATATCGTCGAGGGTACGATGGTCTTTTACTCCGATGCCTTTCAAACAAAGAGGCAGAAGAGGTCCTTCGAGAAGCACACGAAGGTGAATGTGGTGCGCACCAGCCTGGCCCCAAGCTCTACGATCGAATCAGGAGAATGGGCTACTTTTGGCCAACAATGATTAATGGCCTTCGATCGATGCGGCTCCGAAATGCCGCGCGTGTCAAATTCCGCGAATTATATGCATCGGCATCGAGGCGGTTGCATCCTTGACCACATCACGGCCATTGAGACATGGGAATGGGCGTCGTAGGTCCCATTTTCCTCCGTCGGTCAAAGCGTCGGTTTATTCTAGCGATCACCGACTACTTCTCTAAGTGGTGAAGCAATCCCGTTGAAAGAAGTAAAGGCGAAAACCGCCATTAATTTATCAAACACCATGTCATCTACCGACGCGGTGTTCCAAGGCGGATCGTGCATGACAGCGGTCCCCAATTCATCGGCAATTCTTTCATCGGGTTTTGCGAGAAATTCAAAATACAAGACGTCTCGTCAACAGCTTATAATCCAGCAGCAAATGGATTAGCTGAGGCGTTCAACAAGACAATCATCAAAATTTTATCGAAGCTTGTGAAGAATAACAAGCGAGACTCGGACGATAAACTTGGAGAAGCACTCTGGGCATATCGCTGTGATGCATGCATAGCGGGCGACCGGTACTCCACAGTTTCACGGGTGTGAAGCGATTCTCCGTTGGAAATCGATTCCGTCACTTAGCATCGCCCTTTCAGCGAGATGGCGGCCAGAAGAACAACATCAAAAGCGTCTCGAAAAACTTGAGATGTTAGATGAGAAGCGCTGGAGGCTCAACAATGCATTGAGTTCTATCAAGCTAGGATGTGAGGGCTTTCAACAAGAAAGTACGACAACGGAGTTTCAAAGAAGGAGATTTGGTCCTCATTTGCTCGACGACCGATAATCCTCACTTCTAAAAAGAAAGGTAAATTCGAACCTAAATGGGAGGGACCGTTTGTAATAGAGGCGGTCTACTCTAGCAGTGCGTATCGCCTAATTACCCAAAATGGCGGCCAGGCAATTAATCTTAGATAAATGGGAAGTTCTGAAGAAATACTACCCTTAGTACCTTCGGGATAACCCGTTTTGACGGGAAGTTCCTCGTGGGATGTTTCACCCACTTTTCTTGAGGATAACCCTAGATTTGTCCTCCATCATAATTTCCCCCGTCGATCAAATTCCTTGACGGTAGGTCTACAAATTTTCTGGTACATTACCAAAGTCCCCTCCTGATTCCGTCTATGAACAAGAGGCCCACTCGAAATTCCTTTCACGCCAGAGATAGAATATAAAATTCTTCCTCTCCAAGCGTAGGATCCATCTCGTGATAAACGGAAAGGTTCTATCCATCCTATTCCTAGGTAGCCGTGAAGGTATCTTGTAGGGATTCTCGAACCGGGTTGTCGCTTTGAAGATCACTGAGTCTCTTCGGTTCTCGGTGGAGATCCCTCTTAGTTCCATCTCTCATCTTAGGTAGCGCCCGGTGAAGGTATCTTGTAGGGATTCTCGAGACCGGGTTGTCGCTTTGAAGGTCACGAGTCTCTTCGGTTCTCGGTGGAGATCCACTCTTAGTTCCATCTCTCATCTTAGGTAGCGCCCGGTGAAGGTATCTTGTGGGATTCTCGAGACCGGGTTGTCGCTTTGAAGGTCACGAGTCTCTTCGGTTCTCGGTGGAGATCCACTCTTAGTTCCATCTCTCATCTTAGGTAGCGCCCGGTGAAGGTATCTTGTAGGGATTCTCGAACCGGGTTGTCGCTTTGAAGATCACTGAGTCTCTTCGGTTCTCGGTGGAGATCCCACTCTTAGTTCCATCTCTCATCTTAGGTAGCGCCCGGTGAAGGTATCTTGTAGGGATTCTCGAACCGGGTTGTCGCTTTGAAGATCACTGAGTCTCTTCGGTTCTCAGTGGAGATCCACTCTTAGTTCCATCTCTCATCTTAGGTAGCGCCCGGTGAAGGTATCTTGTAGGGATTCTCAGACCCGGGTTGTCCTTTGAAGGTCACGAGTCTCTTCGGTTCTCGGTGGAGATCCCACTCTTAGTTCCATCTCTCATCTTAGGTAGCGCCCGGTGAAGGTATCTTGTAGGGATTCTCGAACCGGGTTGTCGCTGAAGAAGTAAAAATGATACCGTCATTAAATTTATCAAACACCATGTCATCTACCGACCACGGTGTTCCAAGGCGGATCGTGCATGACAGCGGTCCCCAATTCATCGGCAATTCTTTCATCGGGTTTTAGAAATTCAAAATACAAGGCGTCGTCAGCGGCTTATAATCGGCGGCAAATGGATTAGGCGTTCAACAAGACAATCATCAAAATTTTATCGAAGCTTGTGAAGAATAACAAGCGAGACTGGGACGATAAACTTGGAGAAGCACTCTGGGCATATCGCTGCGATGCATACGCCAGGCGACCCGTACTCCACAGTTTCACGGGTGTGAAGCGATTCTCCGTTGGAAATCGATTCCGTCGCCGCGCCGCCCTTTCAGCGAGATGGCGAGAAGAACAACATCAAAAACGTCTCGAAAAACTTGAGATGTTAGATGAGAAGCGCCTGGAGGCTCAACAATGCATTGAGTTCTATCAAGCTAGGATGTCGAGGGCTTTCAACAAGAAAGTACGACAACGGAGTTTCAAAGAAGGAGATTTGGTCCTCGCTGCTCGACGACCGATAATCCTCACTTCTAAAAAGAAAGGTAAATTCGAACCTAAATGGGAGGGACCGTTTGTAATAGAGGCGGTCTACTCTAGCAGTGCGTATCGCCTAATTACCCAAAATGGCGGCCAGGCAATTAATCTTAGATAAATGGGAAGTTCTGAAGAAATACTACCCTTAGTACCTTCGGGATAACCCGTTTTGACGGGAAGTTCCTCGTGGGATGTTTCACCCACTTTTCTTGAGGATAACCCTAGATTTGTCCTCCATCATAATTTCCCCCGTCGATCAAATTCCTTGGCGGTAGGTCTACAAATTTTACGGTACATTACCAAAGTCCCCTCGATTCGTCTATGAACAAGAGGCCCTTTCGAAATTCCTTTCCGCCGGAGATAGAATATAAAATTCTTCCTCTCCAGCGTAGGATCCATCTCGTGATAAGCGGAAGGTTCTATCCATCCTATTCCTAGGTAGCGCCCGGTGAAGGTATCTTGTAGGGATTCTCGAACCGGGTTGTCGCTGAAGGTCACTGAGTCTCTTCGGTTCTCGGTGGAGATCCACTCTTAGTTCCATCTCTCATCTTAGGTAGCGCCCGGTGAAGGTATCTTGGGATTCTCGAGACCGGGTTGTCCTTTGAAGGTCACTGAGTCTCTTCGGTTCTCGGTGGAGATCCACTCTTAGTTCCATCTCTCATCTTAGGTAGCGCCCGGTGAAGGTATCTTGTAGGGATTCTCGAGACCGGGTTGTCCTTTGAAGGTCACTGAGTCTCTTCGGTTCTCGGTGGAGATCCACTCTTAGTTCCATCTCTCATCTTAGGTAGCGCCCGGTGAAGGTATCTTGGGATTCTCGAGACCGGGTTGTCCTTTGAAGGTCACTGAGTCTCTTCGGTTCTCGGTGGAGATCCACTCTTAGTTCCATCTCTCATCTTAGGTAGCGCCCGGTGAAGGTATCTTGTGGGATTCTCAGACCAGGTTGTCCTTTGAAGGTCACTGAGTCTCTTCGGTTCTCGGTGGAGATCCACTCTTAGTTCCATCTCTCATCTTAGGTAGCGCCCGGTGAAGGTATCTTGTGGGATTCTCGAACCGGGTTGTCGCTGAAGGTCACTGAGTCTCTTCGGTTCTCGGTGGAGATCCACTCTTAGTTCCATCCTTCATCTTAGGTAGCGCCCGGTGAAGGTATCTTGTAGGGATTCTCGAGACCGGGTTGTCCTTTGAAGGTCACTGAGTCTTTTCAATTCCTGGCAGGCCCACTATTGGTTCCATTCGAGAAATAGAACATAAAATTCCTTCTCTCTCACCAATTTTCTCGGTTCGGTCATTCTCGGTCAAAGAAGACACCAAGGCTCGTCTTGGGGTATTTTATCGAAGCCTAAGAAGGGATAAAGCCAGCGCCTCCTGCAGCGTTGCGGTTTAGTCTTTCTCCGATTGAAGAAGACACCAAGGTTTGTCTTGGGGTATTTTATCGAAGCCTAAGAAGGGATAAAGCCAGCGCCTCCTGCAGCGTTGCGGTTTAGTCTTTCTCCGATTGAAGAAGACACGATGCGATTACGGGGTATTTTATCGAAGCCTAAGAAGGGATAAAGCCAGCGCCTCACAGCGTTGCGGTTTAGTCTTTCTCCGATTGAAGAAGACACCAAGGTTAGTCTTGGGGTATTTTATCGAAGCCTAAGAAGGGATAAAGCCAGCGCCTCAGCGTTGCGGTTTAGTCTTTCTCGATTGAAGAAGACACGATGCGATTAAGGGTATTTTATCCGAAGCCTAAGAAGGGATAAAGCCAGCGCCTCACAGCGTTGCGGTTTAGTCTTTCTCCGATTGAAGAAGACACCAAGGTTAGATCTTGGGGTATTTTATCGAAGCCTAAGAAGGGATAAAGCCAGCGCCTCCTGCAGCGTTGCGGTTTAGTCTTTCTCCGATTGAAGAAGACACCAAGGTTAGATCTTGGGGTATTTTATCCGAAGCCTAAGAAGGGATAAAGCCAATGCCTCACACGCTGCTCGGCTTAGTCTTTCTCCGATTGAAGAAGACACCAAGGTTAGTCTTGGGGTATTTTATCCGAAGCCTAAGAAGGGATAAAGCCAGCGCCTCAGCGTTGCGGTTTAGTCTTTCTCCGATTGAAGAAGACACCAAGGTTAGATCTTGGGGTATTTTATCCGAAGCCTAAGAAGGGATAAAGCCAACGCCACACGCTGCTGCGGGCTTAGTCTTTCTCCGATTGAAGAAGACACGAGTCGATTACGGGGTATTTTATCCGAAGCCTAAGAAGGGATAAAGCCAACGCCACACGCTGCGTCGGGTTAGCCTTCCGCGGAAAAGACGAAGTCTACGATTCAACATCGTAGCATTAAGTCTAAAGAGTTCCATTCTTTTAGCACAACGTTGTGTGTAGAGCGGTTTAGATAATCTACATGCTAGCCAACTCAAATGGTAGTTGGTAAAGGCTCATCAAACCCGCTGAGGGTCGGGGTTGCTAATAACCCTAAAGCCAACGCCACACGCTGCTGCGGGCTTAGTCTTTCTCCGATTGAAGAAGACACGAGCTTGATTACGGGGTATTTTATCCGAAGCCTAAGAAGGGATAAAGCCAGCGCCTCAGCGTTGCGGTTTAGTCTTTCTCCGATTGAAGAAGACACGAGTCGATTACGGGGTATTTTATCCGAAGCCTAAGAAGGGATGAGTCTACGGTAACACGCTGCTGTCGTAGTCTCTGCCCGTAAAGAGTATGAAGCCTACGATTCAACATCGTAGCATTAAGTCTAGAAGAGTTTCATTCTTTTAGCACAACGCCACGCGGAACGGATCCGATAATCCGCGACGCCAGCCCAACTCAAATGGTAGTTGGTAAAGGCTAATCAAACCCGCTGACGGCCGAGGGTTTGCCAAAATCCTATAAGTATTATGGTTAATTATTTCTCACGGCAAAAGAATCATAATAAACAAAGAATGGAATAGATCTTATTCGTTTGAAGCAAACATAGAGGGAGCTACAACTGTTTAAGCATCAAGTCTATGACAAAGGACTTGCTGTTCAAGCTGAGACACTTCACCATTGTAAGCCTGATGGAGTTCTCCCTGCAACTCAGCCCTGAAGGACTCCTCATCGGTGTTTAGTGTCTTCGTGGTTGCCTCCTCGAGCTCAACCAGTTTCTGCTTCGATAGGTCGAGTTCTTTAGACGCGACGGCGAGGGCTTCTTCCTTGTTGGCCTTGGCCAGCCCCAAAATACTCATCTTATCTTCCTCGGCATGGAGCTCTCCCCGAGCAAGATATCCTCTCCGCGACTCGCCACGATATCACCGATATGGCTTAGGAAGAATATATTTCAGAACAACAGCCCGAAATGGGTCGGCGGCTCTCTCAGACGGATCTCGAGCCCAAGAAAACACGCAGCATCGCGCCATGCCTCTAAGCGTCGGTCACGGCGGCTATGTATGAGGAAGCCCGGCTGCGCGGCTCTTGCGATCTCTGGCTTTCCCTCGGATGGCGAGGTCATCAACAATGGCTCGAGCCACCGATAACCCATATCCCGTGATCAAGGCCATCCGGGATCAAGCAAAGGCCTGAATCGATGAAGAGAAAGCCCACCATGAAGGACCTTTTCGATCACCGTGTTCACCAAAGTAAAGAATGAGCGCATTTCCAAACAGATAATAAGACGGATGGATCTTCATCCAAAGATCAACGCCTCGCCAGTCATGGAGTCGAGATGTAGGCTCGCACGAAAGAAAAGAGGACTTTAGAATTTTCAAGAAAAATGGGCTTAAAACTTATTTGGCTAAAGACTCTTACCCGCCTCCTTCTGGGTAGTCTCGAGGCTAGCGAAGTCTACCGGAGGCGATCTATCACGGATGTCGCCAACCGGCCGCAGCCCTCGCAGTGCTCATCTATCTCAACGGTCACGCGAGATCGATTGCAGGGTATTTTATCCGAAGCCTAAGAAGGGATGAGTCGTGTAACAGCGTTGCGGGTAGTCTCTTGCGTAAAGAGTATGAAGCCTACGTATTCAACATCGTAGCATTAAGTCTAGAAGAGTTTCATTCTTTTAGCACAGCGTCCGCGTCTTGAGCGGATCGGATAATCCGCCGCGCTAGCCAACTCAAGCGGTAGTTGGTAAAGGCTAATCAAACCCGTTGGCGGTGAGGGTTTGCCAAAATCCTATAAGTATTATGGTTAATTATTTCTCCGCAGTAAAAGAATCATAATAAACAAAGAATGGAATAGATCTTATTCGTTTGAAGCAAACATAGAGGGAGCTACAACTGTTTAAGCATCAAGTCTATGACAAAGGACTTGCTGTTCAAGCTGAGACACTTCACCATTGTAAGCCTGATGGAGTTCTCCACAGCTCCTCGTACGAAGGACTCCTCATCGGTGTTTAGTGTCTTCGTGGTTGCCTCCTCGAGCTCAACCAGTTTCTGCTCCGATAGGTCGAGTTCTTTAGACGCGACGGCGAGGGCTTCTTCCTTGTTGGCCTTGGCGGCTCAAAATACTCATCTTATCTTCCTCGGCATGGAGCTCTCCCACGGCGGTATTATCCTCTCCTTTTCGCCCGATGCTCGATCACGGATATGGCTTAGGGAAGAATATATTTCAGCAACAACAGCTCCGAGCTGGTCGGCGCGGTCTCTCTGCATCTGGATCTCGAGCCCAGTAAAAACACGAGCATCGCGCCATGCCTCTAAGCGTCGGTCACGGCGGCTATGTATGAGGAAGCCCGGCTGCCGCGGCTCTTGCGATCTCTGAAGCTTTCCCTCGGATGGGCGAGGTCATCAACAATGGCACGAGCCATTTCGGGATAACCCATATCCGTATCAAGGCCATCAGGGGATCAGCGTGGCTGGCTGATGAAGAAAGCCCACCATGAAGGACCTTTTCGATCACCGTGTTCACCAAAGTAAAGAATGGCGTACTTCAAGCGATAATAAGGCGGGATGGATCTTCATCCGGCATCAACGCTCGCCAGTCATGGAGTCGAGATGTAGGCTCACCTGAAAGAAAAGAGGACTTTAGAATTTTCGGTAAAAAATGAAGAAAACTTATTTGGCTAAAAGACTCTTACCCGTCTCCTTGATTGTAGTCTCGAGGCTAAGCGAGTCTCAGGAATGTATCTATCGGGATCTTTGTCAGCGGTGAGCCCTCGGTGTGCTCATCTATCTCAGCGATCATTGTGGTAGGCGATTAGAAGCGGCGGAAAAGAGGAGTACCTACCGCTACACAAAGGGAATGTCTGACCTCTTTTAATTGTAGTGATATTAGCCAAATGGTGGTCCTATAATGTCGAAGAAAATTCATACCTTCTTGAGGATGGTAGCCGGGTAAAATTTCACCAAGAGTATCACCACCACGTGACCAGCGTGTAGCGGTCATCCATGGAAGTGTTGCCATATAAACCCGATTCCACGAAATCTTCCGGAGAAGTCTGAAAAAGGCATTAGGAAGCGAATGCAATTAAGACAAACAATAGGTAAAGTTACTTACCTCTGCGGTGGGGTTAGCTTGCCTAGGCTCGGTTTGTGCATTTGTCTCCTGCAATCTCTCTAAAAGAACAAAAAGCGAAGAGGCAATTAGTGGGGGTACAAATTCCGAGTCGTTCAATTCTCGCATTAAGCCATCGGAAGAGGAATTATCGATGTTAGATGTACACGGGTTCACGAATCGGGTCCTACATCGGCCTCCTCGCCATAGCTCCATACATTTGTTGAGTAAAACTTGGCTCGGCATGGCGAGCTGAGCTCAGCCGGAATTGTGGGGAGGAAAATCAAAACAGGATCATAATCCTAAAACCCCGCATGCAAATGAAGAAATGTCGGTCTCAAAAGCGAAAATTTGGATAACATCATGGTGAATTGTTACCTCCGTCCTTGGCGGATCATTCTTGGTCAAGTCTATATCAAGGGACCAGAGGATTCCGCGATTCTTATGGGCTAACCTCTTCGTTTAACCCCTTGAGGGTTGAAATTCTTCTTCTTCAGCAGTTTTTCACGAAAATTCGGTTGAATGAGAAATCAATAGAGAGGATAAGAAAGCGAAGTGGAAAAGGAGAAGTACCAAGGTCCTTCTCATAAGCTGCGGCCTCGGCTTGGTCCTCTCCTAAAGTCAGCGCCCGAGGATTGTGGAACTCCTCTTGATCTCGTGGCGGATGAGATTGGCGGCCTTCCTCCGAGCTTGGCGGCATCTTGGAGTGTGCGGCCGGCTGCGATGCTTGACTACAAATCGAGATGGCCCTTCGGGGGCTGGCTCGTTAGCTACTACTAGCCAACTACAATGGAGGAATGTCGATTCCGGTAGGCTGATCTGAGCTGGAGGCCCGATCTACTAGCAGTACATCCCATGACACTCCACAACCATGCTCGAAGGCCATCCACGAGTCCACCACGAGTGCGGAGGCATCGGTTCGGGTTCCCAACATAAAGTTGGTGCGTAACGAGCTGGCGAGAGCAAAGCGGCGAGGAAAATAAGGCTCAATGAAGCATTCTTCCTTTACCGGAAAGTGAGATACCGGCGATGTTCACTAGCCAATTGAAGCGACCAATGTCAAGTGAAGTACATTTGTGTCTTGGCACCTCCTCGTCGACCAAGGACTCACCATATTGACCCGAGAATCGAGGAAAACATCGGAAAAGATCCACCCTTTATGAATGCATCGTTTCTTGATCTCTGTAAAGCCCGCCCTTCCATCGCAATCCTCTACCAGCCAAGAAAGGAGTAGGCGAATCGGTGGAACCGGTGCCGACATCATGTCGAGGCGATGAAGGACCAGCCGGGCCATCAAATAGGTATATGGGAGCTCTACTCGGACGGAAGGAATGCGTGATGATGGCTCGTCTTTCTGAGTAAGCGCCGGACTATATGTAATCCCGCGATGAATGTTAGCCACCATTACGGGAAGGAGAGTTCCTTCTTGTGGGCAAAGCTGAGCTGCGGGTAAAGAACCTCCAAAGGTAAAGCATCATCGGATTGATATGGAACTACACACTTCTTTAGCAGTTGCAAGATGGCTAGGCTAGAAGAGTTGTCGGTGGATGGGCTTTACATGCCCGCGAAAGGTTGTAAACTTAGTCCACAGGAAATCCATCTTTGGCGTGGCTGGTATAAGAGTTAGCCTCGGACCTCTCGATCAGTTCATTAACCTTGAAGAGTGGCGGTGACAATTCATATATTTCCTCGCCCATTTGTCCTCCAAATGCTGGAACAAATAATTGGCAAACTGCTTCAGACTCACTTGCAACTTCCTTTTGGCGCAAGGTTCAGATTGGGCCAGAGCTATATAGTAATGACAAGTGAGATCCCACAAAATCTTGTGGCGTCGGTGTGTGTTTCTTCTTACTTCAGTTCGATTGGAAGGGAAGTACTCGTCTGACATCTTCCCCATGGGTAAATCGGAAGTCGGTACATCTCATGTAGAGCCAGCTGACTTCGCGTGTTTGGTGAAAAGCGTATTTGAATCGGATTGTAGAGCTCAAATAAAGGCGAAGAAATGGTTACTTGCTGATTGGAAGGCCATACATGGTGGCGTGTGAATCTGATCCACAAGCGAAGTTCTCCATCCCACCGATTGAGGGCGTGGTGGTCGGCGACCCCACCAATGTTTACGATGAGTGAACCCGGCCGTAAAATCTATGACTAGATGGCGGCATCTCTGCATGGCGTAGCGGCGATTCTTCAAAGTTGAGGCGGGAACAAAGAGCTCATCACGGCGGTGTGTGTCGGCCCAACCAAGGTGAAGGCGATGGGCGATTCTGTTGGAACGGGCGGCTGGCGGGTAATAAATCCGCAATGAATATGATCAGCTCCTCGGTCGGGCAGCCATGACATCACGTGGCGCGGCGTGGTGTCGAAATCGGTCAATGAGGCGGCGAGGTATCAGAGGAATATACAAGGACCTCCGTCGTCTTGGTGCAACCACCGCTCGCTCTCGACAAAAGCTGAATCGGATCCTTAACTGAGTCGCCGAACAGATAATCTATTTTCGCAAAGGTTCAGTGGAGCTGGTGTCGTTTATGAGTGGCGCATCGTATTGTCGTCGGAGAATCGCGGGAACTCCCCTCAACTTCGAAATCCTCCATGACTTACTGCAGGTGCAAATCGAGAGATAATCAGCGGGATCATCACCGTGGAATAATAGTCACTATGGCGTCCATCAACAGCGTAAGTCGGAAAAGCTCCACGAGGAATAATCAACTGAAATCAAAAATATTCCAGTTAGTAAAAGCGTTGAATTCATCTTACATAGGTGAGTCATGACCTTATAGAATGCGGCGATTCCATCCGTGTCGAATACGGGAGAAACGATAAATATAGTCAGCGAACAAAGCGGCAATATATCCGTTCCACGGGGCAAAGTGCGGCATGAAATCGCTCCCGTTAAAGATATCGAGGCGGGTGATCGTTGAAGCCTCAATCCTCCGCGAAGGAGAATTTCGGCTCTTCCCAATCGCCTCACAAAGGAGGAAGCGGCGGAATCGTGAGTAAACACAATCGGCGTCGATCCCACAAAGGAGGATTCGGCTCTTCCCATCGCCTCCGCGAAGGAGAAGCGGCGGGGATACAAGCGCTATATGTCGAGAGATATGATTGGCTTTACCCTTAGAAAGAAGAGGCGTGCGTTCCGCGTGGCGTCGCGAGTTGATCGACTCCTCGGGCGTGAGATCTTTGTGGCGACATCGGAAACTGCAAAAGAAGATAAATAAAGTCAGAATATGCAGTTGAAGATCAACCAAAAGGCTTCAAGAAAGACCGATGCTTCATAATCGGTGCAACAAACAGCGCACCGACAATAAACCACGGCCGGTAGCTGCCTGCGCCAGTCGCTGACACAGTCTTTCGAGCAGCGCCAGGCATTACTGATGCGCTCGAGCAACGCCAGGCAGCGCCAGTATTACTGGCATACGGCAGCCAACGGCGCCAGGCGCTGGCATCAGACCACGCCAGTTGCTGCGCCCGCCCGTAAGTGCCACCTTAACCGGCCACCGCTGTCCCGCCCGCCGCTGTAGTCGCCGTCGCCACCTATTCATGGCCACGACGAGTTCTTCTCCTCCCATGCATGCATGAAACAAAAAAAAAAGAGAGAGAGAAGAGAAAAGAAAAGAAGAAGAAGAAGAAAAAGACGTGGTAAAGGACTCGTGCATGTACCTCGTTGTTTAAGAGAGATGAGACGGCGAGAGACGTGATGAAAACAAGACAAAAAAGAGCAAGAGGGGGGCCAGCCTAGGTCAGAGAAAAAGGAGAATCAGGGGTATTTATAACAACCCCATATGGACCCAATCCTATTTGAACAGGGACTCCTATTTGGCAACAAGTAGGAATTCTAATTGGAGCCCAAATTAATTCTAATTAGGACTCTAATCAGCTCCTAATTAGGGGTCCTAATTGGAACCTTATCCGGATGTCAAAATAGTATCAAATCAGTCCGTTGATTGGCTCCTACTCCCTCCGCTATATTTGGAAAGATTTTGGAGATGCTACCCGGCTCAATTCTCCAAATATTCTCCCATGTGGTCCAATCCTACTCCAAATAGGATTACAGTATAAACTATTTCCTAACTTGTAGGAAGTTCAGGAAGAATATTCTCATATTCTTAGGGATAACTTCGATCGTCGCGGATTGCATCGGCCGCCCGATCAGCAGCGTCGCCAATCCTACTCCAAATAGGATTACAGTATAAGCTGTTTCCTAACTTGTCGGAAGTTCGGAAGAATATTCTCATATTCTTAGGGATAACTTCGATCGTCGCGGATTGCATCGGCCGATCAGCGTCGCCAATCCTACTCCAAATAGGATTACGGTATAAGCTGTTTCCTAACTTGTCGAGAAGTTCAGGAAGAATATTCTCATATTCTTAGGGATAACTTCGATCGTCTTGGATTGCATCGGCCGATCAGCGTCGCCAATCCTACTCCAAATAGGATTACGGTATAAAGCTGTTTCCAAATTTTCAATGAGGAGTTCTGGAGAATAAACCCATATTCTAAGGATAACTTCGATAACCCTTAATTTCCTCCACCATAATATCCAAGAGAGGAATAATCGGCGTGAAAGTCATGTTGACACGGACAAGCGTGTCGGTCGAAGAAACTTCTCCCCGCTGCGGATAATCATATCCCAACAACGGTCAGCGGCACTCGTCGCCCCGAAACTAAACGATGGTTGAAAGCTAAAGGGTCTCTGCTTCAACAAAGGAATCCTCGGAGGATATCTCCATGAAAAGATCAGTCCTCGGCGTGGTTAAACCAACAACACGCGTGATGATGGAAGAAATAGCCGGCGAGGGTTATGAAACTTCCATGTATTCGACACAACCAGCGTGTAAGCCAACAAAGTTCGCCGACATACGGATAAGTCAAAAGTCGATGGTTAGTCAAACAACAACCAACCGACCACGAGTTACAAACAAAACTCACCCACCGACTTCAAATCAAGATTTTAACAAGCGGTCGGACAATAAATGCGACACCGTGATCTTATCGAAATCCTACAAAGAAGCTGGATGATCAGAAAGAATCAAAGACTTGAAGCTAACTTTTGGGACCCTCGGCCGTGAAGGCGGGAACCATCATGTCAAAGCATCGGACTCATCAAGAATCGAGGCGAGGCGGCTTTGGAGAATATCTGTGGCGTTGAAAAATACTTACAAGATCCCGAAACCAACTTCGTGGCGAAAGTGTGAATGACAACCCATCGAATGATCTGAGCGTCGAATCGTTAAAGGCGAACCGCCGGCAAACTCCGCGTCACAAGCGCGGTTTAAGCGGACTTGAACAAGGCGATCAATTCGGGACCGTTGAGCGGAGCGAACCAAGAGTTAGTCCGGGACCAAATCTGACGGAACCTAAGTCGAAGAAGGCCAAAGTCGAGAATAAGCGGGGCTTAAGCGGGAAAGGCGAAAGCGGCGGAAGCGGCAAAGCGGCGGGCCTCGGCCAGCGGCGTGAACCTCGTCTTACGGTGAACCTCGTCTTGGCGAACCTCGCGGTTTGCGAACCTGCGTCTTCTGGCGAACCTCGCGGTTTGGCGAACCTCGTCTTCTAGCGAACCTCGTCTTCTGGCGAACCTCGCCTTTTGGCGAACCTCGCGGTTTGGCGAACCTCGTCTTCTAGCGAACCTGCGCCTTTTGGCGAACCTGCGTCTTACGGCGAACCTGCGCCTTTTGGCGAACCTGCGTCTTCTAGCGAACCTGCGCCTTACGGCGAACCTCGCCATTTGGCGAGCAGCGTGTTCACTTGGCGAAGCCCGGCTCATTTGGCGAACCTGCGTCTTACGGCGAACCTCGCGGTTTGGCGAACCTCGTCTTACGGCGAACCTGCGCCTTTTGGCGAACCTGCGTCTTCTGGCGAACCTGGCGGTTTGGCGAACCTCGCGGTTTGGCGAACCTGCGTCTTCTAGCGAACCTGCGCCTTTTGGCGAACCTGCGTCTTACGGCGAACCTGCGCCTTTTGGCGAACCTGCGTCTTCTGGCGAACCTGGCGGTTTGGCGAACCTCGTCTTCTAGCGAACCTGCGTCTTCTAGCGAACCTGCGTCTTCTGGCGAACCTGGCGGTTTTCAATGAGGAGTTCCCGGAGAATAAACCCATATTCTAAAGGATAACTCGATAACCTTTAATTTCCTCCCACCATAATATCCAAGAGAGGAATAACTGACGAGGCGCGGAAAGTCATGTTGATGACCGACAACGGTCCCCCAAGAAACTTCTCCCATCGCGATAATCATATCCCAACAACTCAAAGCGCGACTCGCCGACTGAAGGCTAGAACGATGGTTGAAAGCTAAAGGGTCTCCCCGCTCAACAAGGAATCCCTGAGGATATCTCCATGAAAAGATCACCCTCCCATTGGTTAAACCAACAACACACGGATGATGGAAGAAATAGCCGATCGAGGGTTATGAAACTTCCATGTATTCGACACAACCAACGGTCGCCAACAAAGAGTTCACGACATACGGATAAGTCCAAAAGTCCGATGGTTAGTCAAACAACAACCAACCGACACGAAGTTACAAACAAAACTCACCCACCGACTTCAAATCAAGATTTTAACAAGCTGTCGACAATAAATGCAAAGACCGCGATCTTATCGTAAATCCTACAAAGAAGCTGGATGATCGAAAGAATCAAAGACTTGAAGCTAACTTTTGGGACCCTCGGTAGGCGAAGGCGGGAACCATCATGTCAAAGCATCGGACTCATCAAGAATCGAGGCGAGGCGGCTTTGGAGAATATCTGTGGCGTTGAAAAATACTTACAAGATCCCCCGAACCAACTCGTGATCGAGTCGGCGAATGACAACCCATCGAATGATACTTAACGCCGAATCGTTAAGACGCCAACCCGACCCAAAACTCATTGGCCACAAGCACGCTTAAACCGACTTGAACAAGACGACGATTCCAGATCGCTGAACCGAACGAATCCAAGAGTTAGTCCCGACTAAATACGACGAACCTAAGTCCAAGAAGGCCAAGAGTCAATAGGCAGCGGTTCTAAGACCGAAAACGACGGAACGACGAACGGCGGCTCGGCCAACGGTCGGCGAACTCGCTTTCTAGCGAACCTCGTCTTCTAGCGAACCTGCGCCTTTTGGCGAACCTCGTCTTCTAGCGAACCTGCGCCTTTTGGCGAACCTCGTCTTCTAGCGAACCTCGTCTTCTGGCGAACCTCGCCTTTTGGCGAACCTCGCGGTTTGGCGAACCTCGTCTTCTAGCGAACCTCGCCTTCTGACGAACCTCGCCTTCTGTCGAACCTCGCCTTTTGGCGAACCTCGTCTTCTAGCGAACCTGCGTCTTACGGCGAACCTCGCCATTTGGCGAGCAGCGTGTTCACTTGGCGAAGCCCGGCTCATTTGGCGAACCTGCGTCTTCTAGCGAACCTGCGTCTTCTGGCGAACCTGGCGGTTTGGCGAACCTCGCGGTTTGGCGAACCTCGTCTTCTAGCGAACCTGCGCCTTTTGGCGAACCTCGCGGTTTGGCGAACCTCGCGGTTTGGCGAACCTCGTCTTCTAGCGAACCTGCGTCTTACGGCGAACCTGCGCCGGCGAACCTGCGCCGGCGAACCTGCGCCGGCGAACCTGCGCCATTTGGTTTTGAACCTCGTGCGAGGCACCTCGGCTGGTTAGCCGAGGCACCTCGGCTGGTTAGCCGAGGCACCTCGGCTGGTTAGCCGAGGCACCTCGGCCAACCCCGACTTGTATAAATAGGGGGATCTTTTAGGAGAGGGGAGTTGATTTTGGCCGAATCCGGCTTCCAAATGACTTTGGAGAGTTTGGGCTTGGGCTTGGGTTTTGGGAGAGCTTGACTTTGGCGGATCTGCTTTGACTTTGGGCGATCTTTTGCACGCTTCAGCACCGGTGAGCACCTAACCCGCCAACGCCGATCTATAAGTTAAAGGTAATCAATTCGGTCGAACTACAGATACCCTCTAGATTAAGCTTCGCCTTAATCTCGTGGATAGCCAGATTTCTCCTAGTAGATCTCACCCGCCTACGCATCCTCTCCTTCGTGAGTGTGATCCTCAGCGCCGCTTCTTCGCGGAACGAGCCCCTCACGCCTCAGAGTTCCGTAACCTGCCCTACCTGGATCTGCCTGGGCGTCCACCTGACACAAAAGTCCCCAAGACAGTAAAGAACCCACGCAAGCCGGTGATCCCAATATAACGTAGATCCTCGTGGTTTGTTCACAAAGGAAAAAGTTGTAATCTTTTTGATTTTCATTGTACTTTTAAAATAAAAGGCATTTCTTTTCTTTTGAATCTTGTTGTAGGCCAAAGAAGCCGTAGCAAGTTCAACCGGAATCAATGACAATCAAAGCAGAGCTTTTCATGAGCAGGAGAACGTGGCGATATTCCTCTATCACCTTCGTCTTGTAAGCCTCCGAGTCGAGAGACGCAATGCGAGCCTCAAGAGCTTGAATGGTGGCCTAGGTTGCCTTATGAGCCGCTCGCTCCTCCTTGAAGTCGAGCCTTGTGTGATCGGCCGCCAATCATTCAGTCCAAGCTTCTTCTTAGGCCTCGAGCCTATGGCGCTTCTCTAGGTCGACCTCCTCACCCAAGTATTTGATGCGGGCATCCCGCTCGGCAACTTCTTTCTCGAGGCGGGCGAGTTTGTTCTTGAGCTCGGCAATGACGGCGGACTGCTTGGAGCGGTGTGACTGGAGCCCCTTGACCTGGTCATCCCTCATCTCCAACTCCCGTCGCCACTTGCTATCTCGGCGACTCATCTCGACTTTAAGTGCCTCGACCCTCTTCTCCACTGCTTCCTTGGCTTTCTTCTCTTCAGCTACCTTCTTCTCGAAGTCAGAAGGAAGTCGATGTGTGAAAGAGAGTCGAGAGAATAGCTCTTGCTCGATGAGGGCCCCACGGAGACAATAGCTCTTAAGGGCATAATGCAGGCCGATGGTCAGCATTTCCCTCAGAAGCTCCTCATCCTTCGGGAGAGTGAACTGCTCAGCCGCCCTAGCTTGAGCAAGGCTCGATCCTAAGACTGAGCTCTCCTTATCCAGAGGTGCCCGAGTGACAAACCTCTCACCCTCTGGGAGGACTTCCCTATGCAAGCGGTGACCTCCTGTCGCCCCCATCATCTTTGCCAAGGACTCCCACTTTTGGGGATCAACCTCTGAGATGTGGTGGGGGAAGGGCCAGTAGAAACTACCCTCTGGGGCCGCGGCAGCATCACCCCTTTGAGGATCAGCGGATTGGAGAGGGGCCATCCTCTCCCTAGCGGAAGGAGTCACCCCAATCGGTTCCTTACCCGACCTAATAAGTAGTTCGGGTGGCGGGGCCGGAGCAGGCGACTCTCTTGGTTGGTTGACCAGAGTGGCAAATTTGGTGGTTTGATCTCCCCTCACCTGCTTAGGAGGGGAGACTTCGTCAAGGACCACCACCTCAGTTTGTTGCGGAGGGGGGTTTGCTAGTTACTGACCCTCGGTGGGTTCGGCCAAAGACGGCTCGGCGGTCCCACCAAGGGCCTGTTCCTTCGCCAATCTCTTCCTCTTCAAACTCTCCTTCTTGGCTGAGACTTCGGCCCGACCATAGCGACCCACGATCTCGCCTTCCTTGACCTTAGAACATCCGGCTCACGGGGAGCTAAGGACCCCTCGGCCACGGGGTCTTGTGGTCGTTGTCGGCTCCGCCGAAGCCGACTCCTCCCCACTTGGATCCTTCGAGGGGCTCTTCTTTAGTGGGACGGCTAAGAGAGCTGCCCGCGCCTTGTCGGTCTCGGACGGCGAGAACCCAAAAATTCCAGCCGCCTTGAGAGAGGCTGGGTCGAAGACGTTGTTCATCTCTCTCGACCCAGCATAGCACCGGATCTTCTCAAGCTGTCGACCCTCCTCGGCCAATAGGATGGAAGGCTTCAGCACCTCTTTCTTGACCTCTAGCCAAGTGGGGCAGGCTAGGATTGGGTCGGCACCAATGACCCAGATGAACCGCTCTTTCCAGTCTTGGTTCGTCTCTGGAGCGTTCGATACTACCTTGTGTCCATCAAGGTAGTGGAAGAAATAGTGCGTGTCCTTCCTCGTCGTCTTGATGCCGACGAAGTTGCCAAATAAGCTCAAGTTAGGCTCGACACTGACCCTGTGACATATCACCAGAAACCCCACCATAGTGGCTATGGTGTTGGGGGTGAACTGTGAGGGTGACACCCCCAAGAGGCCGCACACCTCTTTGATGAATGGATGGAGCGGTAGTCAGAGTCTGTTCTCCAGATGGCTGACATATAGCGGCAGCCTCTGGCGGTCGTGATGATACACGGCCTCATCGCCGTTGGGTACAGATAGGGTGAGAGATCTGGGGAGGTTGTAGAGCTCGTGATAGTTGGTGGGCTCTTACACGGTGATCTTCGTGCGAATCGACCTCAGAAGGCCAATCCTCTTCTCGTTACGGGCAGTGGAGGAAGCTTGAGCTTCCATGAAAGTTGCTGAAGATCGGAGAGCTTTGAGAAGAATTGGGAAGCAGAGATTGGGATTAAGATTTGCGAAGAGAGATCCCCTTTAGCCCTAAAACGATATATATAGACTTGGAGGGTGACACGTGGTAAAATCGGAACGGTGGACCCAATCATGTACGAACGGCCATGATTTACCTTGATATCTGAACTGGCGTCACGAAAAATGAAGCGCCACCCTCTTTACTCCACAACTGCTTCGCTCGAATTTCGAGGCGACAATGCAGCATGGCCCCCTGACGTCATGACATCTTTTCAAACAGCGGCTTGACACTTGCCCCAAAAATATGAATCATAAATTTATCGGCCAACAACTGTTCAAAATCCAGTCGACTTGGCCTGTTGAGCCAACATACCACTTGACAGACCAACCACTCACATTGACGACTGAAAACGTAATGTGAACCGGCCGCTGAACAAAGTCGACTCGAACAACTAGAATTTTGGCCTTAAATTGTTGAAGTCATCATGCCTGAAATAACTCAAATTGGCTGCCTGTGCCTTAACACATTCACAAAAGAAAAGAAGAATTCTTCAACTCAGTCAACTACAAGACTAAGGCACTGGTCGACATTCATAAAAATAATAATAAGACCTTGATGTTCATTTAAATCCAAGGCACATTCCCAACACCCTACAGTGTCCTGCAAGACAATTCAGCTAACTAGCATAACAGTTAGAACTCACAAATGAGTCGACTCGTCCTATATAACTCAACAAGTCAAAACTTGAACTGAGAACTAAGAGAGTACACAAAAGTATATCTTTATTTATCATTTGAAATAATTACAAGTTTACATTTATAAAATAAGGTAGATACAAAAGACCTAAACGGCAGCTAAGGAGACTAGGAAAAATCCATGCCCGCTCCAAGGGTCAGGGGAAGAGCGCTGGAGGTTGTAGGTGGAGGAGTCGACTCGGATCTTGGCTCGATTCTTTCACCCCTCCTCGGGTCAGAGAGTTCTCACCTCCCCTCACTCCACTACTGGGCCTCATCCTCCTCGTCACGCCCTCGGCCTCCCCGAAGTCGACCGTGAGACGAGATCGCAGCCGGCCCACCCTACTCTCTATATCTACGAGGTCCCTTCTGGCAGCCAGCAACCTGGAGGGTGGAATGCGAGCCGGGTGCCCTCTCATGTCGGAAGCTACGCTAAGGCCATACCGCCAGGCGTGACGAGCCGCCACCTCCACTTTCCCAATGATGCCTTGGCAGTATTCCTCGACAATCACCGACTGATGGGCGTTGGACTCTAAGAAGTCGATCCGGCTCTGAGCTATGGCTAAAGACTCCCTTAGCCGAGCATTCTCCTCTTGAAGTTGGATCTTGACCACATGCTCTTCCTCCAATTGGCCCTTTGCATGCTGAGCAGCCATTTTCTCAACCCCTACTTGTGCTGCATGATCCTTCTTGAGCCTCGTCTGGCCGTCGCTCTCTTTGTTGCTCTCGTGAAGCTCTCGCTTGAGCCTGACGACTTCAGCGGACTTTTGAGCATCGGAGGCTTTTATGTCCTCCACCATCTTTTCCTTTACCTCCATCTCGAGACACCAGTTGGTCAATTCCTCCTCCTTGGCCAACAACTCCTCGAGAGCCTTCTCGAGGTCGGCCGAGACTTTAGCTCTCAGACTTGCTGTTACCTTCTGGAGTTTGGCGTAGACCTCCTGAACGTGCTCCATGCGGCTGAACATCTCCTGTTCCACCAAAGTCCCATGGATCAAGTAGCTTCGGAGGATCAGATGGAGGCAAATATCGGGAACTTCTTCCAAGATCTCCCTATCGTGCTGGAGCCAAAACTGTTCAACCACCTTGGACTGAGCGACACGAGACTCAAGGACCGAGGCCCTTGAGTCGAGATGTCGGCTTGGTTCGTGCCTGTTCTCTAGGCTCGGCTCCCGCCATATCGAGGGTCGGCCTTGGCCGTCCCTATTAATAGCGTCCTTAGCCTATCCCAAGTCGGTGTGTTAACCTCATCAATGCGGTGAAGGAAAGGCCAACTCGATCCTCGGCACGGGTTCTCCTTACGGCTTCGGCCCTACCCTACAAGGAGTCGGCCAACTGTATCCGATGCCCTCGTACCCCTTGATGAAGCGCTTGTCTCCATCGGAATGTCCCCAACGGGAACTTTGGCACTAGCCGTAGTCACTAGGGGCACGGTTCCTCCCTCTCGTCCTGACGACCCCTCATCCAGATTGATGATGGTGGCCCCTGTGACCTCGGCTGCTCTCCTAGGCCCTTGCTACCCACTTTCTTAAGTTTCCTCTTCCTCCCGACCGGAGCGCTGAGGATATTTCTGTCCCGTCTACCGAAATAAGCTACGGCCGCGAGGAGGAGCTCACCTATGAAGGAGTCGATTCTTGATGAGGATGCTTAGCCGACCTCGCGACGAACCCTCAGGGACCTCGACAAGTGAGGCGCTTGACTCTTCAGCACTTTCGGCCGAGCTAGGGATCATCATTTGGTTCGCCCTCTCTTGATCTTTAGCCGTGGGGGCCACAGATGAGATACCAGATACCCGCAAGGCTGAATTATCGAACAGGTGCTCCCACTTCTGAGAGTCGGCAAAGGATTTGATTTGATCTAGGGCATCCTACTCTTCGGGCGACAGCTCCTTTGCTGACAGGCCTTCCCTTATCACCTCCGGCCAATTCGAACATCCCAGCTCCAAGCCATCTCCTTCCACCCAAACAAACTTCTCCTTCTAGTCTTTATTTGAGTCGGGAAGGTCGGTGACAATCTTGAAGCGCCTCACCATTTAGAAATGGCAATGGGCCTCCTTCTGATTCACCTTAACACTGACTAGATGGCTCAGCACGTTCAAGGATGGCCGGATCCCTAACCAATAGCAGATGACCACGAAGCCCACTAGGGCCACAATGGCATTCAGCTTCAGCTGCATAGGTGAGACCCCCAACGCCGTGCAGACATGGTCGATAAAGGGATGCAACGGCAGCCGTAGACTATACTCCAGATGCATGTATAGCGGGTTCCGGCCCTCTGCAATTCCACGAGGAACAATCCGATCATACTATGGCCAAACTCCTTTCCGAGAAACAAAGCGGAAATGAGACGATCAGAAAATACATTGAAAGGTACTGCAACTTGACATTGCGATGTCGGGATATGACTCTACCGATGCTGCTTCAAACTTCTCGGCACAACTTTCTGGTGCGAATTGAAGTTCATATGGATGCCGTCACCGCCCACACTTGGAAGGATTTGATGGAACAAGCTGAGATAGCTGAAAAATCATCAGAACGTTTTAACAAGTTTGAGCCCCGCACCAATTTTAAGGGCAACAAGGGTAAGCAAGGGCAGACGTCACAACCGAAAGCCAAAGAGACATTCGCAGTTGGGGTCTAGAATTCCAATAACAACCAGCAAAGAGAACCAAGAAAGAACTTTCAGCGCAGTTATTTGTTCAAGGACGAACATACAGTCACCAACTTCCATGTCCTCAACAAAGGGAATCGTCTAAAGCTTCTAGAAGCTCGACATCCTGAAGAAGTCGGAAAGACCGATGATCCTAACTACTATCTCTATCACAGAATGTTAGGTTATCCAACGAAGAATTGCTACATCCTCAAGGATAAGATCCAAACATTCGTCGAATCAGGGATTCTTAAGCTCAAACTTGAGCAAAAGAAGGTCGCAGCCAACACGGAGGTGATAAATTATGACCGTCAAAACCAGCAAAGCCAGCAAAGCCAAGGCTTGATTCCTACTGTAAGAATGGAGGTGATAAATGTTTGGGTCGAAAGTTGTTTCCATTGCAAAAACTTGAGAAAATTACAATTTTATTCTCAGTTACAAAGAATTTTAAATAACTCTCTTACAAACTCGAACAAAAGACACTACAAGTGTAGATCTCTTGTTTTCGTGGACTTTGCTCGTGTCGGGATCGTAATCCGCTGGACCACCGAGCAACGATCGTCGAATTGATCTGAGTTTAGTTGATGCTTCAGAAGGAAACAAGAACTTAAGCAAATATCTTAGCAAAGTAAGATATCTACTCTTCTCAAGAATAAGTCAAAGCTTAAACTCGAGGAATCTCCGTGGAAGCTTGGATCTCTCTCTCTGCAATAGCTCGCTTATCCGATCTTCGATAGCCCCCTTGTCCAAGTGGATCGATGGGTATTTATAGCCTTTGGGAAACGGCCCTCCAAGAAACATAAGTGCCCAAAGTGCTCCAAATTCAGAAGCTGGTACTGAGCTCGGGCGCTTTGCCGCTGGCCATCTGGCGAGGCGGTCGGCCGCCATTGGCGGGCGAGATATACGGCCATGACTGGCGAAAGGGTGGTCGCTTCTCCAAATTGTAACGGTTTTCGCTTTTAGGCATCGATTAAATGCCCTCAAATCACTTAGTGGGCGATTTTCGTAACCGCCCATTAGAGTATCCGGAACGCTCTCTCGCATTGATAAAGTCAAGTGGGCCCGACAAGATTGATTTAGACCCTTCCAAGAGCTCGCTCCAGGCTTCTGTTGTTCGCTTTCGGGCGACAAGTAAGTGCCGCCTCGCCTATAGCGGTGACACATCACAGGTCTCTGCGGCGAGGCACACATAAGTGTTCAAGCCAGAGCGACACATCAAGGTGTCTCACTAGTGGCGCAGGTACAACAAGTGTCTCGCTGTAGCTTAGACACAACAAGTGTCTCGCTTCGTGGCGACAGATGAAACAAGTGTCTCGCGACCGTGCCAGACACAATCTCCCATGTGTTGACTTCTTGAGATTTCGACGACGTTGTCCTTCGATCTTCTTCATGATTTAGTCATATTTGAGGTTCTACAACAATTTTGATGCCTACAGATACCCTCCAAAGTTTTCGCACTCTCTCGGTAAAGCTAAAAATTGCTTATCAAGACTAACAAGACTCGTGAACGGCGGGTTGACAACCGACGATCCGTCCGACAAATGTACCTGTAACTCACGACGACGCCGACACGAAAACGCCGCCAGAGAGCGAAGTCGACGAGCACATGAAGTGAGTCGGCAAGACGTGACGAGCCAATGAAACGACGCGTCGAAGCTGACTAAACTCAAACGTTGACGGACGGAATCAACCGCATTCTTAGTCCGGCCATCATAAACGAGCCGCTTGATTCAAAGTTGATCGGCACCTGACTCAAACACAACGGGCGACATCACGGAGCAAAACTAAGCCCTAAGACCAAAGAGTCGACGGAAACGACGAAGAGTCGACGGAAACGACGCCAGACACGGAGAGTCAGCGACGCCGCACCTCGCCAAGGGTTGTACTGCACAACACTTCGTCAGCCACCCTACCAACTTGTCGAGGTGCTCGCCAAGCGGGTCCAGGAGGCTCGCACACTTTGGTCGAGCCACCCGCCAACTTGGTCGAGGTGCTCGCCAATTCGCCGAGGCGCCTTTTCGCGGTCGAGGCGTCGTTACCATGGCCGAGCCAGCCAATTCTTACTAATCTTATAGAGCGAGTGCCCTAGTGGGCCGAGCTTCACCCATCACCGGCTACAAGACATTCCTATTGTATAAATAGGGTCCTTGCTCATTTGGAAGGGGATTTTCCGGAAGAGGTGGACTTCGATTTTTGAGGATTTGGCTTTGGCTTTGAGGCGGATTTTCGAGGAGTTTCCGGCAAGAATTCTCACGTGATTCACGAGCCGCCAACGCCGCTCCGGAAAGCACGGCATGAAAGTACAAGTGCTGCCGACGCCAGATCCACAATCAAGGTAAGAAAAACTCGGTCGAATCCACGATACCCTCTAGGTTAAGCTTCGCTTTAATCTCGTGGATACTTCTTGTAGATCTCATTCCGCCCCCGCCATCCTCTCCTTCGTGAGTGTGATCCCCGCAGCGATCCTCTCCTTCGCGGAGGTGATCCTCAGCGCTGCTTCCTTCGTGAAACGAGCCCCCTACGCCTGAAGTTCCGTAACCCGTGTTTGCACCAGATCGAATTGGCGCTGGTCCACCTCGACGAACAAAAGTCCCCATTACTGTGCAAAGAACTCCACGCAGTTTGGTGATCCCGAAAAATAGAGATCCTCGTTTGTTCACAAAGGAAGAAAGTTATAATTTTCGCTTTCATTGTAAGCCCGAAATAAAAAGGCATTTTCTTTGTTTGAATTTTGTTGTAGGTACCAACGGCTCGTACACGAAGTTCAAACGAAAGCAATGAATAACAAACCAACTTTTACCGCCGAACAAGCCGGGCGACCATAAGAGCCAATGGCTTCAACAAAGAAGCCGCCGTGGTCGCAACCGCTGATCCGATCCCGCCATCGAGGAGGTCGAAATCAATTCACCGTGAAGAAGTATGAGGAATATCTCTCCTCCTTCGCCCGTGATCCACTTCAAGAAGTCCAAGATGGTCTCCGCCGCAAGGAAGACCAAATCGGCCTCGAGCGCGAGGCGGTAGAAAATCCACCACCACCGCCGCCAAGACCCAGACGACCTACGTGTTCCTCGCTTCAACAACGGCCAAATCTTCGTAACCCCATCTCGCAGTAGGGTCGATTCCGCTAACGGCGCTGTGACTTCCAAGAGCTCCGCCGAGGCGACGCCAACGCCGGGCGAAACAATTAGCCCAGCGAAGAGTCAATGGATGGGGTCCGCTATGAGGCGCTGATCTAAGATCTAAGCGACTCGTGAGGTCGGTTCCGAGATCGAGCCATTCCTACGTGCCGGCGACGTAACTAATGGGTCCGAATAAACGGAACCGCTCTACACTTCGTGAGCGTATCCGGAGCGCCAAGGCCTCGGCGAGCAAGCACGCTTTGGTGCAACAAGCCCGCGAAGTTAGAAGAAGGAGGCGCCAAGAAGTCGCCGACACGGGCTAGCTTGAAGCCCAAGTCCGCCGAAGCTTCAACTCACGAACCCAAAGATCAAGCCTAGCTTCGCCACAGCCAACTACTCCCGTGCTCAAATCGTAAATTGTGAGCACCTCAACAAAGTGGCATTGACGCCGGGTTAACTCGCCATTTACCGTTGTGCTTGCCGCTAAGGATCGCCAGGTCCGCTTAAAGAATCACGTCACTCCCGACACGGGAGTCGCACTCTACAAAGACAAGAAGAAACCCGCAACCGCCGCACTGTGCTTCAAATCGAAGTCCGAGCCCGGCCAAAGATTCACACTCGCTGGCTGCATATCGCGGCGCAGTGACTTATGAAAGGCCTATTTGTTCTCGTATGAGATGCTCTCATCCCGACGCATGACAACGCTATACCCGAAGTCGCGGTCAACACACGATAGGTTGCTCCTGATTCATACCGACGAAGTCGCATCATCGGCCGGGGTACAAGTAAACTCAAAGAGGAACGCCTAATCAAACATGCCTGCTTGTGCTCAAACCGATCAAGGCAAAGGTTATCTGAGTGCAATCAGCGCTTAAAACGACTGAAAAGGCGCCGGTCTTGATAGGCTCGCACGGTGAATGCCCAACCAAGTCAAGACGCCCGCAAGAAAAGATGGGCTCTCATGCATGAATTCGCCGAAAGTTACCATCAACATGACCGCCAGAGGATCGCCGCCACGCGTCGCTCCCGGCATCGCATAATGACTCGACGGTCCCGGATCATAGGACGCACTCCAATTATCGCAAGATGCGTATGGGATTACCCTCGATGATGAAGTGTCGGATGCCGCTCCGCAATGGCTTCCTCGATAATACAATTTCCAAGATAGGACAACTTCGCTGAGATGCTCATGATCGCCGGAACAAGTGTCCCGTGATGCTTGAAGAGGCCCTAACCAAGCAAAAGGACAACTTTAAGCTTGAAATGGAACCGCCATGCAGCAGATGAGAGCAATGCATGACCAACATCCACGCTGATAATGAACCGCCAAGGCGAATAAGTCGCCGCAATAATGTCAACTTAACAGATAGCTTACACTGACAGAAGGAGGCCTAACGATGATCATGCCGCCTAAGAAAACGCTTAGCGATAACACCGCCATTCCTCCCAAGTTTCAATTCGAACGGAGACATAGGGAGAATGAGAAAATAAAAGACCTCAGAGTAAAATCAATACGCTGATTTCACCAAGAGGTAAAGAAGACGGTATACCATGTCCTACCCGAGGGAGTGGGAATCAATCCCGTGATCCCACAAAATTCAACCTCATCAACTTTACACCGCTTGATCGAAGGATCGCACTCAAGACTCTGATCTACTTCAAGTCTCATCTAGGTGTTATCTCCTAACGAGCCCTTGATGGTTCGGTCATTCGCGGGCACCCTCGCGGGCCGCCTTCATTGGTACCGCCTCAAACCAGAGCCGCATTAGCCGGACGATAGGAGGCCATGTTTTCACCAATTTCTTCTCGACGATGACACCGAGGTATCCATCGGTCTCTTTGCTGGACGAAACGTAAAGACGGGAAACGTGGACAACTTCGCCAAGTTATTCGTAAATAAGGCAATGAATTGCCGAGACCGATAACGGAGAAGTTCATTCTCCAAACTTGTCATAGCAACCGCCATTGGACGCGGTTGGAAGTAATGGAACCGCAGACCGTCCGACCCGGAAAGATTTAAGGATACGCTGGAGAGCAAGCCGAAGCGCATTCCTCGGAGAAGGAAGAAAGCGAGAGGTCACCATGGTGGATACTCACAGCGTAACTTTGTCCCCGCGCAAAGGTAAAGCGCCAAAGAAAGTCTCAGACGCTAATCAAACGCTCAACCGCAACCACAACAGCTAGCCGCAATAACGCGCACCACAAAGAATCGCAGCCCAATGGCGCCAACAAACTTAATCAAACCATCCGGCTCGAGTGTTTCCAAGACTTACTCGCTCAAGGACGCAGGAAGTTCCCGCATCTTCAAATACCTTCGAGAACAACAAAATCCAGCTTGCCCCCAATTGTAAACCCGTGAGGAGGCAAACAAGGTTACAGATCCTGGGTAATCGCTATCACAGCGGTACACCATCCTACAAAGTTCTCTACCATCCAAGGACAAGATCTGTGCCTTGATCGATGTTGGAGTCATTACTCCAAAACCCCTAAAGAGAAGAAGGTGGGAGCAAATGCCTCTATAAGCTTCGATCGGGCCTTTCGATTGGTTCCAACCCACGCCGCCAGAAGGTAGGAATGAAGATGGTGATGAAGATCCTCACCGCAACGAGAAGGGGCTCGCACCGCACACCACAAAGAAACGGAGAAATCCTTTGGGTCCACCCCGACTTGTCGGAAGACGATCGCTGGACTACATCTTCTGGCCAAAAGAAGTCCAAGGAAAAGGCAACTATGCCATGCCGTCAAAGAATTCCAGAGAAGGATGATGAAGAAGTGGCGACTTTCCAGCTTCAAGAAGAGCATGAAGTCTTTGCCACAAGGAGTGGGACACTCTAATACCTACAATATCCCGAGACCCCAGATCCAAACGCAAAGACGCCGAATTGGGGTACGACTCCTCTCACTGCGGCAGAGAAAGGACAATGTGCATTGTTAAAGAAAAAGCTACCGGCGAAGGAGAAGCAACCTCAGTCCAGAAGCTCAACTCAAGCAAATTCCTCGATCAACTCGACAGAGGGATAAACCTAAACATCGAAGCTCTCCATACCACTTTGATGTCATGGCCCAACCGCAAACATCCCGCTAGAATAACTCTCACGAAGGTTCATTGTCAAAGGAAACCCGAAGCTCTACAAGAAGCTCACGACTCGGGTCTTTCTCACCAGATTAAGCCGAGTCCAAGAACTCGCACAACAATGCAACTTGGCAACCAAGCACTTCCCTGATTACTTTACAAAGGAGGATATGCACGAGATTCCAAGCACGACGCCGCTATACTTCACCGTATATTGGCTTTAGTGAAGTTAACCGATCCAAGTCGATCCCGTTCCTGCAGGAGCATTATGCCCGCCTCATGTATCACCTTAAATCCCCGCCAAGAAGCCGCATCACAGTGCAATGATCTATGGTTTAACACCAGCGGTCTCGCCTTGTAAAATCCGGATAAAGTGCCAAATGGGGATCGAAGTCCCAAGTCACCGCTATGTGATTGACGCAGACTTCCTATAACTTATTGTTGGGTCGATTTTGATCCACTAACGCTATAGTCCCATCTACTCTTCATCGTCTCAAATATGTAGACACAAATAATGAGGTCAAGACTGGTCGCGACAAACAAACCGCTTAAGGGGTGGAGAATTATTTTATCGATTCTCTCCTCTACGGTAATGAGTCCTAAATCGAATCATCGCCCAGGCACCTGACAGCGTGAAGAAGCCGATACCGGCCGGCTTGGTTATAGTGGTGGTTTTGTTTTAAACGACATTGTACCCCTTGTAATCAATCTTGACGATGAAGAATCGCCGATGAACATTGTAATTGGCAAATTGCCGCATGAATCAATAAATGACGATTTAGAGTATCCTTTGTCTTTAAATGATGTAATGACAGTTTATACAAAGATCCGAGTTGCACTCGCCAACTCTGGCCATCTTGCTTTACACAAAGCAGCTCCGACTCCTTTGGGACAAGACTGTCATCCCACCTAAGATCGAGTAGTGAAAAGACTTGGTTTACCAGAAAGGAGATGCAGCTCAAAGACCAATCATTTCTTAGAAAATGATGAAGACGGAATGAGCCTATCCTCCACGCTGCTCGATATAGTCCGTAAACACCGGGTATCATGAAGAAGGGGGTACAACTTAACGTAAGGAGAAGGCCTATGTTTCAAGCGAGGTCCTCGAACCTCCTAAAGCGCATATGTCCCAAGAGGGAAGCCGATAACTACTATGCATTTAGAAGGATTGGGATACTAATCCTCCTCGAAGATGAATGCGGGTCGATTGATAATAATCCACCGATGAGGGAGACTGACATTCGCCCCATTGATTCGACTCTGAGAAGCTTTCAAGGCTTTGATGTCAAATATGGCTAATGACGATCCCCGCTACTATTGAGATGATGAAGATATGCCAACATGGGAAGACCCATGGATCCATCAACTCAGAGCAGCTTTGGGATAGATTCAACAAAGAGAACCCCCACTAAGGACGAGGTAGTCCAGTTAATATGGGTGATGAGGAGCATCCTAAGCTCATAAACATCAGTAATACTCTTCCCTAAGAGAAGGAAGAGTTGATCATCCTAATCGTAGTATATCGATGTATTCGCTTGAGCTATGAGGACATGCCAGACTGACTCCTAATGTATACACATCACCAACATCAAGATGGATGTCAAACCGGCGCAACAAAGAAAGACGGTTTCGCCCACAAATATTGCAAGCAATCGCTGACGGCGAAGAAACTCATAGAATCGGATTCATCGAGGAAATTCAACATCCGATTGGGTGGCTAATATAGTCCCGGCCACGAAGAAGAATGGTTCGATCGATCCGTCCACTACGAGACCAACGCCGCTGCCCAAAGGATGATTTCCTCCGCCAATCACCGACGCCATAGTGGACAATACATGTGGATTCGAGAGGATGTCCTTATGGATGGCTTTTCGGGTACAATCAAATCAAGATGCACCCCGATGACGCCAAACACACGCTCAACGCTTATCGAGATATTTTGCTACACTGGCCATGCCGCCGGCTTAAAGAACGAACGGCAACATACCAGCAATGACGGAATTTTCCAGATCATCTTCGAAAACGGCCGAATGCTACGCCGACATTTGGTCGCGAAAAGCCGCGGACAAAGGAGATCACATCAAAGATCTTAGAACGGTATTCGAACTCATGCGAACTCATCAACTAAAGATGAACCCCGCCAAATCTTTCCTCGATGTCTAGTGGCAAGCCTTTGTCGCCACCGACAAAGGAATCCACGCCGATCCCGACAAAGTGAAGGTAATTCAAGAGTTGCAACCTCCGAAATCTGAGAGAACTCGGGTTACAAGGGCGATATGACATCCGACTCGGTTCATATCGAACCTATCCGGGAAGTGCCAACCATTTTCTAAGTTAAACAAGAAGCGGGCTTGTCGCTTATTTGGGACGACCGCCGAAGCGCTTGAAGAGATCAAATCGTATTCGCCAAAACCACCGCTTCTTGTTGCAACCGCTAGCCGAAAACCGCTCATCTACGCTAAGGCAACGGATCACTCGTTTTACTCGCCAGGACTACGACATACGATGTCACAGCAAAGCAGTATTACCCGAGTCAACATTGCCGGCTACCAGTCCGGGAGCATCCAATGGTCGAGAAGGTTTTGCATTAGCACCGCATCTGTAAAATGCGACACTATTTAGCTCGATGACGATTTATGTTATTCTAATGTAACCGTCCGAATATTTATGACCCACCGGCCTCAATGAGTTGGCGCCTCGGGCGAAATGGGCCTTGCTCTTATCCCAATATGACTTACACTTCGCAAATTAAGTCGGCCAAAGGACAAGCCATTTATGCATCTCGCCGCCACCGACAACGGATGCTTGAGCTATATGATGATCTTCCGTGACGGTTCAAGAAGTCAACACTACATCGCACCAACAAATATGGCGCATTGTATTTTGACGGAGCCTCGAAGCTACTAATGTAGCAAGTGCCCCCGATGTTCTAAAATCTCCGCCGGAGCTCGGAGTTGTCTTGATCTCCCTAATCATGTCATGCCCTGCGGCTTATTCACTCCAACCCTGCTCCAATAACGTGAGTTTAATACAACTAGCATTTATCTGACTTAGCTTCGCCAGGAGCGGGGTCAAATATCTCGAGGCATACTACATTCATAACTAATAGTCGCATCCGCGAGACTACGTAAGTCGAACCGATCTAATTCCTTATCATCGATAGCTATTGAAATGGCGGACTCACTCAAGAATTCTTCATCGAATATATCCCGCTTCCAAAACGCTTTTATGCGGATGCATCAGGGCGCTAGTCGTCGCCGCACAACCTTCCGAGACCGAAAGCAACTAGTTACTACGACTCACCAACTTTGTACCATTATACCTAAGAGGCACAAAAGATAAGGGGTAGTTACCAAAGAAGTATATACAACTAAATCTAAGTTGGAGCCCCGAGATTACGCTTTCTATTTCATCGACATTGCCTTACATGGCATTCTACCGTAAGACGGAAGGAGAGAGAGTCAATCCGCGAAGAGCTCCAAGATTCTTTACGCACACGTAAAACCCGTGATGCTATATCGCCGGGGTACGATGGTCTTTACCCGGCGTTCTCAAACAAAGAGGCAGAGGTCCTTCGAAGCACACGCGGTGAATGTGGTGCGCACTACCGTCCCAAGCTCTACGAAATAATCGTGAGAATGGGCTACTTTTGGCCCACGATGATTAATGACGCAATGAGCACGCCGAAATGCCATGCGGTCGATTCACGCAATTATATGCATCACCTCCGAAAGCAGCCCTTCCGCCACGCCCCGCCATTCGAGACATGGGAAATGGACGCTAGGTCCCATTTTTCCTCCGCCGCTAAAGGAGATCGGTTTATTCTAGCCACCGATACTTCTCCAAGTGGGTCAAGCAATCCCACTAAAGGAGGTCAAAGCGAAGTACCG
Organism: Asparagus setaceus; assembly: GCA_012295165.1. NCBI lineage: Eukaryota > Viridiplantae > Streptophyta > Magnoliopsida > Asparagales > Asparagaceae > Asparagus > Asparagus setaceus. The sequence continues at coordinate 19,220,888 of CM022708.1, read as the reverse complement.
CCGCCGATTCATCAAACACCATGTCATCTATCGACATGGTGTCCCAAGACGGATCGCATGACAACGGTCCCCAATTTATCGCCAATTCTTCATCGTTTTGCTAAAAATTCAAGATACAAGATGTCTCGCCGATGTTCTATAATCCAGCAAGAAATGGGTATAGCCGAGGCGCTCAACAAGACGATCATCAAGATTTTGTCGGCTTGTGAAGAATAACAAGCAGACCGATGATAAACTCGAGAAGCACTCGGGCATATCGCACAACAGACGCACGCCGACAGAGCTACCCGCACTCTCCGGCTCACGTGTGAAGCAATTCTCCGCTGGAAATCCAGATTCGGCCACTTCTGCAAATGTAAATGACGATCAAGAACAACATCAAAACGCCTCAAGAGCTTGAGATGTTAGATGAGAAGCTCGAGGCTCAACAATGCATTGAGTTCTATCAAGCTAGGATGTCGAGGGCTTTCAACAAGAAAGTTCGACAGAGAACCTTTAAGGAGGAGATCTCGGCCTCGCCGCTAGACTACCGATAATTCTCAACTCCACCAACCCAATGGAAGGACTTATAATAGACACAGCCTATTCAAACGTGCATATCGCTTTATCACACAGACGGCTAATCGCGCTAATGCCGATAAATGGAAGTTTCAAAAAGTATTATCCTTAGTACATTCAGATAACCCATTTTGATGGGAAGTTCTAGAATATCTCACTCATATTCATGAGGATAACCCTAAGTTATTGTGTTTTCCCCAAAATTTCTCACCGACAAATTCATTGACCTGGGCCCACTAAAAATCTCCCCGTCCAACCACCAAGAAATCCCTCCGATTCCTTCCACCTAACCAGAGGTCCACTTTCAAATCTGTTAGCAATCCTACAAAAGCCAAAGCTATCCATACCCTTCCAAAATTCTGAGTGGAGACACCACTCTTAGTTTCTCATCTGAAATAGAATACATTCTTCCTTTCCCACCTTCACCGGAGATAGGACACATCCTTCCTCTTCGTAAGCAAGAGATAGAATACATTCTTCCTCTCTTGTCTTAGATTCTGAGTGGAGATCTCACTCTTAGTTTCATCTTTCAAGATTTTCAAGATGGAGATCCCATTTTCAGCCTCTTTCACCGAAACAGACAAAATCCTTCCTTTCCAAAGACCCTGAGATAGGAGACAAGATCCTCCTTCCTCTCCATCAATAAGAGATAGGATACAAACCTTCCTCTCTTATTTCAAATTGTGAGCACCCGGAGATAGGACACAAACCTTCCTCTCCACCGCAAGAGATAGGATACAAACCTTCCTCTCTTGTTCATCCCTTACCCGAGATAGAGAGACAAGATCCTCCTTCCTTCCACCTTCGAAATAGAATACATTCTTCCTTTCCCACCTCAATCAACCTTATGCCTGCTCAACTTTCTCCGTCAAAAGAAGGCCAAGATTCATCTTGGGGTATTTTATCCCTAAGCCTAAGAAGGGATTAAGCCAACGCCACACGCTGTCGGTGGTCTCTTGCCCGTAAAGAGCAATGGCCACGATTCAACATCGTAGCATTAAGTCTAAGAGAGTTTCATTCTTTTAGCACAACGCCACGCGGCGGAACGGATCCGTGATAATCCGCGACGCCAGCCCAATTCAAACCAGAGTAAAGGCTAATCAAACTGCTGAGGGTCAAGGCTAATAACCCTAAAGTCGACGCCACACGCTGTCGGCTTAGTCTTTCTCCATTGAAGAAGACACCGTGAGTCCGACTCGGGGTATTTCATCCTAAGCCTAAGAAGGATTAAGCCAACGCCACACGCTCCGGGCTTCATCTTTGTCCGTAAAAGAGTAGCAAGCCTATGTATTCAATATCATAGCAACAAGTCTAGAAGAGTTTCATTCTTCCAAAGACAACGCCACGCGGAACGGATCCGCATAATCCGCACGCCAGCCCAATTCAAACGTAGTTGGTAAGGCTAATCAAACCCGCTTGACGGCCGAGGGTTTGCCAAAATCCTATAAGTATTATGGTTAATTATTTCATGAAATAAAAGAATCATAATAGAACACAAAAGAGGACGTAAATATGTTTTATCGATAAAAGACCGGTTACACAAGTTTTCTAAACGCAAATTGTGACAAGAAATTTGCCGCTTTAACTCGATACTTTATTGAGGAAAGCTTGTTGAAGTTCCTCCGGCTCGGCCCCGAAAGTCTCCTTTCGCCAAAGGGCCTCCGCAGCTCCTTCTTGATGTCAACCAGCCTTCGCTCGAGAGTTTAGATTTCTCGCACGACCGCAGAATTTTTCTTTGTTGGCCTTTGTCGCCTTCAAGATGATCGCTCTCCTCGCCGCTTGAAGCTCCTGCTCGAGTTTCTATTATCCTCGCTTCTCCAGAAAGCACAAGACCAAAATGTCCCACTAAGATGAAGCTTCAGCAACAGCAGCCTCCAATGATGCACCTGGCCTCACGATTTGAACTTCGAGTCCAAGAATAACGCAAGCATCCCGCTGCTGTCAGCGAGCTCGATATATGAGGCGAGCCGGTACTTCAAAATCTTGTAGACTTTGGAGCTTAACCTCTAAATGGTCGAAATCATCAGCAATGTGACCTGGGCAGACTCAATCTCCCAGATATTCTCCCAGGCCGCCTAGCCCTACTCCAAATAGGATTACGAGTTCCTAATTCTTAACGAGAAGTTCCTGGAGAATATTACCATATTCTTAAGGATAACTCGATAACCCTCAACTTCCTCCCACTGTGGAACCTCAAAGAGGGATAAAATTGACGAATTCTGACAGTGCTTATGTTGGCGCCGGACAGCGCGTTCAACCTTGAAAGAATTCCTCCCGCTGTATCAATGCCGATTCATGCGTCGCCACAAGAAGGCCAATCAGTCAACAGTCTGGAATTGGGATAAACCCCAAAAAGAATTCCTCCCGCTGTGGACAATTGTACTCTGACAAGGAGTAATACAGTAGCGACGCCAACCAACGCCGTCAGCCGGCGATTCACCGATCAACGCTTGAGATCCACGAAGATCGCGACGCCGGTCAACGCTGCTGCACTCGCCGATTGAAGGCTAAAATCCATGTAGTTCGACGCCAATTAACGGTCACGCCTAAGGATTCTCCCGAGGAATCTCGATGGTCAATTGGACGACAATTCACCAACACGAAGTCGACAAGAAAGAAACTTAGTTAGCTACGCTTGAAACTCCAACAATGGTCAAGCAATAAATGCAAGACCGTACCCCGGTATCCTACAAAGCACCGGAGAACCCGAGAGGATTGGAGGAATTAAATATCGAGCCAATCCCAAAAGGAATTCATCTATCGACTCGTCAAGATCCCAACAACGCAGACAAAAAATGCAAGACTGCAATACCTTCGTAAATCCTACAAAGCACCGGAAAGATCGGGGGAGAGGAGAGATCAAACGCCAAGGTCATTCATAAGTCCTATCACACCAACTAAAAGGTGAAAGGTTCATCATGTCCAAAGCATCCTGCACTCATCAAGAATCGACCAGACGCTTGGAGGGGTATCTCAGAAGCTAAAAATTGCTTATCGCATTCTAACAAGACTCGTGAAACGGTGGGTTGACAATGACCATCCGTCCGACAGCCACCTGTAACTCACGACGACGCCGACACGCCGAAAAACGCCAGATGAAGCCGACGGTGCAATTACGAAGTCGGCAAGACGACGAGCCAATGAAACGACGTCGAAGTTGACTAAACTCAAACGCTGACGACGGAATCAACCGCGACTAGTCCGCCAATGCAAACGAGCCGCTTGAGCTCAAAGTTGATCGCACGACTCAAACACAACGGCGACATCACCGAGCAAAACTAAGCCCTAAGACCGAAAAGTCGACGGAAAACGACGGAAGAGTCGACGGAAAACGACGCGAGACATGAGCGCCACGACGGGCACCTCGCCAAGTGGCCAAGGCTCGCCACTTTGTTTCGAGCCACTCGCCAATCCTGGCCGAGGTGCTCGGCCGTGGCCGAGGAGGCTCTACCACTTCTGCCGAGCCACTGGCCAAGTGGTCGAGGAGGTTCGGCCACTTTGGCCGAGCCACTCGCCAACTTGGCCGAGGTGTTCTGGGCCAAGGGTCGAGGGTGGTCCACCACCATGGCCGAGCCACTCGCCAACTTTGTCGGTGGCTCGGCCAAGTGGCCGAGCCACCCATCAGCCGGCGCACACCCCCCCTATTGTATAAATAGGGGGGGGTCTTGCTCATTTGGAAGGGGGATTTTCTGAAAGAGGTGGACTTCGGATTTTTTGAGGATTTGGCTTTGGCTTTGAGGCGGGATTTTCGAGGAGTTTCAAGAATTTCAAGATCCACGAAGCCGCCAACGCCGCCCGAAAGCATCGGCGAAGTACAAGTGCCGCCAACGCCGATCCACAAATCGCGGTAAGAAAACTTGGGTCGAACTACGATACCCTCTAGGTTAAGCTTCGCCTTAATCTCGTGGATAGCGCCGGATTTCTCCTTGTAGATCTCACCCGCCCGCCATCCTCTCCTTCGCGGAGTGATCCCGCAGCGATCCTCTCCTTCGTGAGTGTGATCCTCAGCGCTTCGCTTCTTCGTGAAACGAGCCCCCTACGCCTCAGAAGTTCCAACCCGTGTTTGCACCCGTGATCGAATTGCGGTGGTCCGCGGACGAACAAAAGTCCCTCGGCACGTGCAAAGAACTCCACGCAGTTTGGTGATCCCTAAAATAGAGATCCTCGTGTTTGTTCACAAAAGGAAGAAAGTTGTAATTTTCGCTTTCATTGTAAGCCCGAAATAAAAGGCATTTTCTTTTGTTTGAATTTTGTTGTAGGCCAACGGTCATAACGAAGTTCAAACGAGCAATGAATAACAAACCAACTTTTACCGCTAACACTCAGATTTTATCGAGGGTCCGAATACTTTGATAAGATGCTTTGCTTCGCTCAACGCTGAACTTTGTAGAAGAGGCCCGTGTTTTGCTTCGCCAAACCTCGCTACGCCCGTCACGACCATATTTTGGGATCAATAATCGCTGCATTTGTATTTGAATGGATTGAAATGTCAAGTCGCATTTTGGACTAATCATCTTCATCTTGAAAGTCACCACTTGTTGGCATTGAATGCCTTGAGAATCATTCGAGAAAAGCGCCGCCGGTTTTCTCAATATCGATTTCCGTGAAAGCTCAATACACGGCGTGAGAGTAATCATCAAATTCGGATTTGCCGAGACGCTTGTGATCTCCCTTTGTATGATAGATATAGGATTTTGGCAAACCCTCACCATCAACGGATTTGATGAGCCTTTACCAACTACCGCTTGAGTTGGGCTAGCATGTAGATTATCCGAGTCCGCTCTACATATAACGCTGTGCTAAAAAGAGTGAATTTCTTAGACTTTATGCTACGATATTGAATACGACTCTGGCCAATTATTACGAGAATTGACTACCCTAAGCAAAGATGTATTAGATGCACTTATCTCCTCGTAAGGGACAGATAACATCCCTATGCATGAATGCATAGTTTAGGTGTCATTAGGTAATGACATCTATGCTACGATATTGAATAATGAGGCTTGATCTCGTTATTATTTTTTTTTGTGTCTTCTTTGGGGCAAAGACGAACCCTTTGTGTCTCTTAGGGCAAAGACGAACCCTTTGTGTCTTCTTAGGCAAAGATCTAACCCTTTGTGTCTTCTTTGGGGCAAAGACTAACCCATCCACCGGAGTAAACCTCTCATTCATAAAAGGAATCAAGAGGGATTTTGACCATGATCCTAATCAGAGGAAGGTTTGATCACTCAATCTGAATGTGGACCTCTAGTTCATGGAAGGAATCGAGAGGATTTTGGCCGTGGTCCTAACTCAGGAAGGTTTGACCGTAATAGAAATTTTGAAACGATCCCACCGCTCTAAGGTTTGATCGCCGGATAGAAATTTTGAGACAATCCTAATCAGAGGAAGGTTTGATCGCCAACCTCGAAGTGGACCTCTCGCTCATGGAAGGAATCGAAGGATTTTAGCCGTGGTCCTAATCAGTAGGAAGGTTTGACCGTAATAGAAATTTTGAAACGATCCCACCGCTCTAAGGTTTGATCGCTCAATCTAGAAATGGACCTCTCGCTCATGGAAGGAATCGAAGGATTTTAGCCGGGTCCGTAATAGAAATTTTGAAACCATCCTTACCGCCGGAAGGTTTGATCGCCAATCTAGAAATGGACCTCTCGCTCATGGAAGGAATCGAGAAGGATTTTAGCCGTGGTCCTAACTGTAAGAAGGTTTGACCAGATAGAAATTTTGAGACAATCCTAATCAGGAAGGTTTGATTGCTCAACCCCAAAGTGGACCTCTCGCTCATGGATTATCCACCCCGCCTTTGCAAAACCGGGTCAGATTTATTTAGAATAGTTTATACTCATATTCCTATTGAGTAAGAAGGAGGAGCGCTTTAACCTCTTGTACTCATTGAGGAAGGGGAGCAGCTTATACTCAGATACCGCTTGAGTGTCGAGGGAGCAGCTTTATACTGTGATAATTGCCGGAGTACGAGGGAGCAGCTTATACTGTGATACCGTTTGAGTGCGAGGGAGCAGCTTTATACTGTGATACCGCCGGAGTACGAGGGAGCAGCTTTATACCAGATACCGTTTGAGGGAGCAGCTTTATACTCAGATACCGCTTGAGTGTAAAGGAGGAGCAGCTTTATACCAGATACCGTCTGAGAGTACGAGGGAGCAGCTTATACCAGATAACTGGCCGGAGTGCGAGGGAGCTTATACTCAGATACTGCCGGAGTGCGAGGGAGCATTATACTCAGATACCGCTTGAGTGCGAGGGAGCAGCTTTATACTCAGATACCTCGGCTTGAGTGTAAAGGAGGAGCAGCTTTAACCTCTTGTACTCATTGGAGGAAGGGGAGCAGCTTATACTCAGATAATTGCTTGAGTGTAAAGGAGGAGCAGCTTTAACCTCTTGTACTCATTGAGGAAGGGTAGCGCTTATACTGTGATACCGCTTGAGTGTAAAGGAGGAGCAGTTTAACCTCTTGTACGGACATTAGAGCATTGATTTTATCTTCAAGCTCTTTCATCTTTTCGCCGTCGTCCTCCCCTTGCTTTGGATTATTCCCAGTGGGATGAGTTAGGCCATCTCCACTTTGAGCGCCCGTTGGAGTTTTCTTCGGAGATTGGTCGGCAAGGATGTGTTCATCCACTTCCGTATCGCTATCTTCAACATTATGGGCGACAAGATGACTAAATCCCCCTTGTTGACTGGACTCAGGCTGTGCAGCTTTCCGGGTTTGTAACTCCCTCATCTGCTGCATGGCTAGCTCCATCTCTGTTCTCATTTCGGCCTTAAGCTCTTCTCTTTTCTTGGCTAAGGCTTCTTGTAGCATTTGGGCCAAAGTCTCAGGAGTAATGGTATAAGCCTCTCTGGGATGGCGACCAACACTTGACATTGTGTCATCGGAAGCTATCGCCGAATTGATGTCGAAGCTTCGCTTTCGTGATGACTCTCCTCATGCATCCTTCTATAGTCGACGCTGGTAGCTCGCAATTGCAACCTAGACATTCTCTCGAGAAATCTGAGACCCGACCTTCCTCCGTGAGTGAAGTCGATCTCAGATCCGCCGCCACCTTTCCCTTTGTTCACCATGTTGATAGTCACTTCGAAACTCATCAAATTGATGGATGATCTCCTTCTTCTTCGATGTCGCCTTGACACCGCTTTGAATCTTCCGTTGTTGGCAAGGAAAGCCTCTCAATACCGGCTCTTTGTGGTTGAGCGCTTGACTCTAACAGTAACATCCCGACAACAATGTCTTAATCACCGTGCACACGCAGCAAGAACAACCCATTTCGCCGATTGCACTTTTTCGTGTTGCCACCCCACCGATGGTGTGGTTAGTGTAGTTTACTACAACTCACATTTCCACCCCAAGTGTAGCGTTATCCTTAGCGGAGGACACGCTTCTTTGGGGCGCCAACAGTAATCCAAACGACACTTCGCATCGCCTCGATTTGCAAAGGCATGGAAGATCGCCATTTTTGGCGCAGGTAGTTAGCCGCTCACCGGGCGCTGAGATTAAGCATTAATCGCCGGCTGGCGAGCAGCCGTCTTCGCTTCGCTAACGCGAGGGCAGCTCGAGCCGCCTCTACCGAAGATCGGCATAGGGCGCACTCTTGAGCCAATTTTGATGTCGACTTCGGGACCCAAATTTTGTGATTTTGGGTTGATTCCTGGCTGATTTCGACTCTTGTGCCTTGCTAACAACGGCACGCAGATGAGCAACGCTGCACGACGCTGCCAGGCTTCCTTCCTGTCAATCGGTCCTTTTGATGAGAACCCATTCTTCCTGGGAAGAGTGTTGACGGATTGAGATTGAGGCATTGTAGGTTGCTGATGCCTCTGATCACTTAAGTTCGCGTTGTAGTGAATTCCGTCCGTTGACTCCATGGCCTTGGCAAACCGACGCCAACTGACGCCTCTCGACGAGCCCTTCGCCGAGCGTTGAGATCTTGTTGAATGACTCCTTCTTCAAAGGAGTCAACTTGAGCGAGCTCCCTTTGAGATCCACCGGTGTTGTTGAGAGGGGAATCGCCCGCTGCAAGCTTAACGAAAATCGCTAAGCATCACAATGTAACTAACCTCCTCTTAGGAGATGAAATCCTCCGATGCTTGGGGGCTTAGGGGACTTCGACGAAGAAGAGGAGAGATATTCTTCAACTTGGCTTGATCGAAGAAATAATCCAGCCCATCGACCATGAGGTCGGCTTGATCGCCGCAAGGTCATACACAACGATCTCGGCTCGAGACCGCTGGCTCCCACCGTGGTCGCCATCGTTTGGGTCAAAGTTGTTTCCATTGCAAAAACTTGAGAAAATTACAATTTTATTCTCGCCACAAAGAATTTTAAATAACTCTCTTACAAACTCAACAAAAGACACTACAAGTGTAGATCTCTTTATTTTCGGGACTTTGCCTCGTGTCGGGACGCAGAACTCCGTGGACCACCGAGCAACGCATCGCCGAATTGACTGAGTTTAGTTGATGCTTCGCAAAGGAAACAAGAACTTAAGCAAATATCTTAGCAAAGTAAGATATCTACTCTTCTCAAGAATAAGTCAAAGCTTAAACTCGAGGAATCTCCGTGGAAGCTTGATTCTCTCTTTGCAATAGCTCGCTTATCGATCTCTGATAGCCCCCCCTTGTCCAAGTGGACGTATGGGGTATTTATAGCCTTTGGGAAATGTGCCCTCTGAAGAAACATAAGTGCCCAAAGTGCTCCGTTAGCGGGTACCGAGTCAAGCCGCCAAGCCGCCGGCCAATCGGGCGAGGTATCGCCACCGGGCGAGGCAAGATGGTCGCTAACCGGCGAGGCAAAGGTCGCTCTCCACCGTTGTAACGGTTTCACGCTTTTAGGCACGATTAAATGCCCTCAAATCACTTAGTGGGCGATTTTCACGCGGTAACCGCCATTAGAGTATCCGAACGCCTCTCGCATTGATAAAGCCAAGGGCCCGACAAGATTGATTTAGACCCTTCAAGAGCTCGCTCTGTATTCGGTGTTCGCTTTGGCGACAGAAGTAAGCTGTTCCTCGCCTATAGCGAGACACATCAAGGTGTTCCGCCGCGGCACACACAAGTGTCTCGCCGCAGACACATCAAGGTGTCTCGCTAGTGGCGAAGGCACACAAGTGTCTCGCTAGTGGCGAGGCACAAATAAGTGTCGCTCGTGGCGAGACACAAACAAGTGTCTCGCGATCAGAAGACACAATCTCCCCATGTGTTGACTTCTTGAGATTTCGACGACGTTGTCCTTCGATCTTCTCATGATTTAGTCATATTTGAGGTTCTACAGTAATTTTTGATGCCTACAATAAATTATGACCGCCAAAACCAGCAAAGCCAATGCTTGATTCCTCTCACCACGGCAAGAGGAGAAATAATGTGGGTACATCCCGACCTTCTTCAATATGAAGATTGGACTCTTCAGAAGTCCAAGTCTAAGCATAAGACAAAGGCTTGCAATGCCATCTCCGCTATCATTGAAGGAGAATCTATGCATGTCACTTCACTCACCGACTCAGAGGGAGAGAAAGTGGCCCTAACAGGGACAATATCTAAGGGATTACAATCAGCCAGGACGTCCAAGCAACCAGGACCGGCCAAGCAAAAGGAAACTCGGTTCGATAAGGCCTTACAGTGTCCTCCAAGTGACCCTAAGACCCCATTAAAATATGACATCATGGCTCAATTGGCCAATATTCCAACTCGTATTATCTTGTACGAACTCTTATGTTTGTAAGGATACGAGAGAAGCTTTGAAAGAAGCCCTAAATGACAGTGAGGTGTTTCTCGCCCACATGACCGAACCTCCTCAAGATGAAGGACATGAGCCGTGCTATCAATGCCGATAGCAGATACCTTACATTACCTTCACTCCAGAGGATATGCTTGTTAAGGATCATCATCACAACCGACCCCTCTACTATACTGGGTATATAGGGTTGTCAAGGGTCGAGAGGATCCACATCGATCCAGGCTCCGCCTTGAGCATAATTTCGCGAAGACTCTTGAGTTTTCTGGGAATCTCTCTTCACAAGCTCTCAAAGACTTCTGCAACCATACTCGGCTTTAATTCCAGCAGTAGTCGATCCCTTGGAAAGATCCGACTTAAGTGTCAGATCGGAAACCTAAAGACGGAAGTGACTTGCTACGTCGTCGACGTCGAGACACCTTACAACCTTCTGCTCGGACGACCTTGGATCCATTCCAATAAGCTCGTCCCTTCAACACTTCATCAGTGTTTCAAATACATTGATAAACAGGGGTTTAGCAGAGAGTCCGAGATTGTCCTTCCCAATGATGAGGATAGCGGTAATGAAGCAGATGTTGAGCTAGATCCCATTGATGATTCAATCTAGGAGACAGATCCACTTGTAATTACCCTAGAAGACCCCTGTATTGACCAATCTGCCGAAGATCAGGGCAATTGAATCTTTAATGAAAAAGAGTTCGCTTACAACTACTCTTTAGACTCTGAGTCTGAAAGCTCAAGAGTCAAAATTTTGATGGCCAAGCTAGCTTTAGAACCGGTATTACATATGACAAGTCGTACTCCACTCTCAAGCAGCTAGACAACTCGGAAGAGGCTACCTTCATGGTTCTACCCAAAGGGAATGACCTGAGTCCGATCATTTTTGAAAAAGTTGAGACACAACCTCACTTGTTAGACTCCGATGAAGACGCTAAAACAACACCGGAATTCTCCCGATACAGTCTGCAATCGCAACAGATCATGGCGAAGATGGGATACAGCCTTACTACAAAACAAGGGTTAAATTTTAATAGAGGACTACGAGTTCCTTTGATCCCTTTTACACTAGAAGGCAAAGTTTTTGATTATTACAATCGAACCAAACATGGGCTCAGTTACATTTCTCCCGAAGTCGAGTCACAAACAGGACCAGCATCTGACGACTTTATAAGCAGCTCTTCAGACACGTCCAATTGGGATTCCGATATCAGCCTCGGAGTCTTGTTTACGGCCAACATGGTCTCATACGACCTAACCATGGATCTCGATGAATCTGAAATATTTGAGGATCCTGAAGACGAATCATGGGCAAAATAGCTTGAAAAACAATGGGAGTCACATTTTGGAGTCAGAGAACCACCCACCAAAGACAAACTGGTTCAAATCAACATAGGCGACGAAACCAACCCCAAGCCCATCTTCATCAGTGAAAGTCTATCACCCACTGAGAAAGAGGAACTCATAGTTCTCCTTCAAGAATACATCGATGTCTTCGCCTGAAGTTATGAAGACATGCCGGGTCTAGACCCCTACGTAGCTGTACATCGCCTTGACATCAACTCGAAGGCATTTCCAAGCAAAGCGAACGACGCCTGTCCTCGAAGATGGAGCAAATTGAAAAAGAAATCCGCAAACTCATTTAATGTGGATTCATTCGTGAAGAATAACATCCCGATTGGCTAGCCAATATCGTGGTGGTAATAAAAAAAGCGGCAAGATCTGAATCCGCATCGATTTTTGGGATCTCAACCTTGCTTGTCCGAAGGATGAACTCTCCCTATCATGGATGTTATGGTCGACAACACGTGTGGATTTGAGAGGATGTCCTTCATGGATAGATTCTCTAGATACAATCAGATCAAAATGCATCTAGATGATCAAAAGCACAAGGCCTTCAGAACACCCTTAGGAGTATTCTGCAATACAGTAATGCTCATTGGTCTGAAGAATGCTGGAGCTACTTATCAACGCGCTATGAACACAATCTTCCATGAATATTTACGCAAGACAGTGAAGTGCTACGTCGATGACCTCGCGATCAAAAGTTATCACAAGCAAGATCACGTCAATGAATTGAGAACGGTATTTGAAATTATGCGAAAGCACCAACTCAAGATGAATCCCACCAATTCCTTTTTGGGGGTATCATCAAGCAAGTTCCTAGGATTTATTGTCACATCCAAGGGAATGCATGTCGACCCCGAGAAAGTGAAAGCCATCCAAGAAATGCCATCTCTAAGGAATCTCAAAGAGCTCAGAGGCCTACAAGGACGATTAGCCTATATCCGAAGGTTTATCGCCAATTTGTCTGGAAAATGTCTACCATTTCAAAGACTCATGAAGAAAGGTGTTTCGTTCACCTGGGATGACACCTGCCAAGAAGCTTTCGACGAGATCAAAGGTTATCTCATGAAGCCGTCGGTCCTAGCTGCACCAGTATCGGGCAAATCATTCCTGATCTATGTCAGGGCAATGGACCACTCTCTTGGAGCACTTCTTGCTCAGAAAGATGACAATGGCCATGAGCAAGCTATTTACTACCTCAGTCGGACTATGATTGGTGCCGAGCATCGGTACAATCCAGTCGAGAAGGAATGTTTAGCATTGGTCTTCGCAATTCAGAAGATGCGGCACTACCTCACCGGCCAATCTATCCACGTCATTTCAAGAGTTAATCCTCTATGGATACTCATGACAAAACCTGGATCACTGAATTCTAAGTTAGCCAAATGGGCGATACTGCTTTCGCAGTACGACATGACTTTTGTGCCACAGAAAGCTATCAAGGGTCAAGCAATAGGCGACTTTCTGACAGAGCACCCCATTCCAGAGTCTTCCAAACTTTATGAAGACATTCCAGATGAGGTCTTTGAGTCAAATGCTGTCTCAAAACATTAGATATGGTAGTTGTACTTTGATGGAGCATCAAGACGCAACCACAAGGGAGCAATTATCGCAGGAGTGGGGGTAGTACTGATCGACCCCCATGGACATGTTCTTCCTCGGGTCTACTCACTGACAGAGCCATGTTCCAACAACTTAGCCGAGTATAATGCCCTTGTAATCGACCTACAACTCGCTCAAGACATAGGCGTCAAGTATCTTGAAGCTCATGGTGACTCCAAGCTGATCGTGAATCAAATCAAAGGAGAATATGAGGTTCGTCACAACGACCTCATACCCTACCACAAAGCGGTGACAAAGCTCGCTCAATCATTTGAAGGTTTCTACATCAACTATGTAGCTCACCTCGAGAACACTCATGCAGATGCTTTGGCATCCCTTGCGGCCACACTCGCCTTAGCACCCAAATCTACTAGGCGTATTACTGTGTCTAGCCATCAACTATGTTCCCCAGAGCATATTCTTGAAGCTAACGAAGTGCATGTCATGCCAACTCACTTCAAAGGTAATGATTGGCGATTCCCAATCATCGACTACGTCACGCGAGGATTCTACGAGATAGTCCGGCGGTGGTCTCAAAGAAAGGAGTGCTTCTTCTATGATTCTGCCACGTAGACTTTGTACCGACGATCTTTCGATGGTATTTTGCTCCGATGCTTATCACCAAGTGAAGCTCGAGAAGCGTTAAAGCAAGCCCATGATGGTACATGTGAAACTCATCAACCAGGTCCCAAACTTCAGGACCGACTTCGTTGTCTAGGTTACTACTGGCCGACAATGATAGTAGATGCAGTAGCATATGCTAAATGATGTCATGTGTGTCAAATCCATGCTGATTTCTTACATCAACCTCTGGAGGAATTGCATCCGACCGTCGCCTCGTGGCCATTTGAAGCTTGGGGCATGGACATTATCGGGCCGATCAGCCCACCATTCACCAAAGATCATTGATTCATCCTAGCCATCACAGACTACTTCTCCAAATGGTCTGAAGCTGTTCCCCTCAGAGAAGTTAAAACATCTCAAGTGATTAGATTTTTGAGACACCACGTGATATACCGATTCGGCATTCCTAGACGGATCATTCATGATAACGGTCCACAATTCATTAGTCGACCGTTCTTCAAATTCTGCAACAAGTTCAGGATTCAAGACGTGGCTTCTACGCCATATAACCCAGCTGCTAATGGTCTAACTGAAGCTTTTAACAAAAGTATCATTAAACTTTTGAAGAAGTTTGTCGCCTCTAACAAACGAGATTGGGACGAGAAACTAGGAGAGTGTTTATGGGCTTATCGAACAATAGTCCGCACTCCCACTGGCTCAACGCCATTTTCCTTGGTCTACAGATTCGAAGCCGTGATCCCTCTGGAAGTTCAGTTGCCATCATTAAGGATTGCCATTGCCGAGAAGATGATAATCGAAGAATATCATCAAAAGCGCCTCCAAGAATTAGAAGCGCTGGATGAACTGAGACTTCAAGCTTAGTAAAAAATTGAGATCTACCAGTCACGGATTTTGAGAGCCTTCAATAGGAGAGTCAAAGAACGATCCTTCAAAGAAGGCGACTTGGTCTTAGCCGTTCGTCGATCTATGGTCATGACGCATAAGACTAAAGGCAAATTCCAACCCAAATGGGAAGGCCCATTTATAGTAGAGACAGTCTACTCAAATAGAGCATATCGCCTAATTGACCAAAATGACAATAGGCTCATGGCGCCAATCAACGAAAAATTTCTCAAGAAATATTACCCCTGATCATGGCCAATTTCACCTCCCCATAGAAATCCTGGTCATGTTTAAGTTTTCATCTCTGACCAGAAATGTCGATAGTCGGGATCCAAAATCCAATCAAAATCCCCAAAGAGTCATCAACTTAACACCACATCTCTGTTTGACTCTAAATACTTCATCACTGTTATGTTAACATTACACCTCTGAACAGTATCAACTCCAAATATATCCTTATGCTGTCATGTTAACATTACACCTCTGAATGATTTCTCATTTCTCATGATCTGACCGGTTAACACTACACCTCTGTCAGACCATTTCGTCGACCGGTTAACATTACACTTTTGTCGACCTACCCTAGCAAATTTGACTGGTTAACATTACATCTCTATCAATTCGCTCATATCAAAAATCAATTAGTTAACATTACAATTCCATTAATTTCCTATCGTTAAGTTAACACTACACTTCCAAATGGTAGTCGTCCTTTCGGACCCTTTTTGAACCGACCGGATAACATTACACCTCTATTGGTCATTCTATTTGACTGGTTAACATTACACCTCTGTCAAATATCCTCATACTGTCATGTTAACAATACACCTCTGAACAGTACCAAATTGGTAAAACTATTATGTTAACACTACACCTCTGCCAGTTTGATCCTATCATCATTCTCCCCACCAAGGATGTCACTACGATACGTTAACATTATACCTCTATCGTACACATCTCTAAGGAGACAAAAGGTTCTTTTATTTTATTAAAAGAGCTGAAATGGTTACAAAATGTTCGGGAAAGCGGATAAAAAGTGTGTATCTGTGCAATACACTCAGCCATTATAGAATCTGCTAACATCGTGGGCACCCTTCTGAGCCTTCTCCTTCAAGATCCGAGGGTCAACAGGAGCAACCTGTGATCGGATAATGGAAAGCTTCTTCGTCTCAGCCTGAAGCTCCGCGATTTGAGAATCCAACTTCTTGTTGAATTCAGCCTGGTCATATTCAAGCTCTTCCTTCTGGAGTTGAGCTACATCCAGACATGCCTGAGCCGCAGCAATGGTTGCCTTAGCTTCATCGATCACTGCATCCTTCTCTTGGATAGCACCTTGAAGCTCCGCTTGATAGCCTTCAGCAGAAGTAATACTATCGTTCAGACTCTGAACTCTCACGCTGATTTGCTCCATTTCCACATCAGCAGATTCACTGGCCTTGCTATGATTTGCCAACAGACGAAGGAATTCGATCTCAGCAATAATGTTAAGGTCAGCTGTATGAAGATTCTGCAACTCTCAACAATGGAGCTCGGCCCTGTCAATCACCGTCTTGAAGGGCTCAGTACGAGCGAGACCTGCAACTGATATCAAGACACCCAGCTGATCCCTCAACAATTTGAGAGTGCGGGTAGACAACTCTCTCTGAGACTTCAAGGCAAGAGCAACACTTTGGTTTAACAAGCTCGTCAAGCTCTTCATTAAGATTTCTATCACCATCTCGACCAAGTCTTCAAAGTCGAGAGATTGGGGAATGTCCATGTGACTCGAAGAACCTGCTCCTGTGGAAACCACCATTGCATCAGTGGTAGTTGGAGAAATAGTCAGCAAAACTTGTACCCGTTCATTGCCCAACATCAAAAATAGCGCGAGCGTAACCAAAAGGCTTGACACAGCAGGCGAAACCACGGAAGTCACCAGGTAGACAAAGCAACAGTCCTCACCACCATAGCCGTGGTCATTGGCACGTCTATAGGCGTAATTCCAACGCCTACAGACAAAACCTCTGGCTCATCAAAAGCAACTGTAGCTGTGCTAGGACCTTCATCAAAGTGAGGTTTCGGACTTATTAGCACCACCCTTTCAATCCCTGTTGGCATTAGAGAAACTGAAATTTCATCATCATCGTATAAAAGACCCGTGAATGATCAGTTTTCGCCGTACTAACAAAATGGGTGCTGGTGCAGGAGCTTCAGTTGTATCAGTGGCAGCCACGGACTTTAAAATGCCAGAGGTGCCCTCAAAGTCAGTCACAGGCTAGAAATGACCACTCGTAGGGAAGGACGTGGATATTGCTTCACCCATGGTTCCAAAGTCAAATTCATCATCTGTTACACAAACAGAACATTAGTCATCAAAGTGAAGCAATCACACAAGACTGATGGAAAAATACCTGGCATAGACGAAGAACCACCAACGTCACTGATATTGCCCGCATCGTCAGGCTCGGTCAAATATGCGTCGGTGTCATAATCCACTTGTTCTTCATCATCGTCTAGAAGAATGGATTCCTTATTTGCATACAAGAAGCGCATCAGCTAAAAGCACTTCGAGAAAAGAGTCATCAATGCACAAAACGGGAAAGTCACCTGAAGAGCCAACGCTGGGTCCTTGTACTGGAACCACAGGAGATTCTGCTTTGACCCCCGAAGAGCCTCCAAGTGCAAGTGCAGGTTCAGGAGATGCCAAATGTTGCTTTTTTGAAGGTGGCAGAGGAGGGAGAACATATAATGGCATCTTTCCTTTTCCCCGTCCTCAACCGGGAGTTTCCTGACGAACCACAGGCTCAGTCGGTTCTTGGATATTAATCCCCCTCTGCCTTGGAGGCGCAGGTTGTTCACCAACTTGTCCCTGAGGCACGGACTGCTCAACTGGCCCTTCTTGGTCGTCATCTGGCATATCTTCTACCAGAAATTCGTGAATTCCAGGAGCTCTACTTTTTGAACCCTTCTTAGAGAATGCCTTGTACTGCTAGGAGATCCAAAACAAGCCAGACTTGTTAACTTGGAAATCAGGATGAGGGACGATCACCTTACTATGCCACTTGCAAAACCCCAACGTCATGTAACAGTTGGGCGTATGTTGGGGAAGTGAGAACTTAGCTCCAGTGGCCCCGGCGACAAAGTGGTACCAAGCACGAGCTCCATTAACCAAGTTTCCAATAAACAATCCGGGATTTGGGTTCCCAACATACATCTGATCATAGCCGAACTAGCGAGCAAATCGGCATGGCAAGTAGGGCTCGATATAGCACTCCGTACTATTTAACCTAGCGACAAGGTGGCCTGGTCGAATGTTCACCAACCAATTAAAATTCCCACTAGGTAAACAAGTGAAACGTTCACTGCTCATACCGTCTTCAAACTCGTCCGCGGGACTAACACTGTCAATCGAGGGGAAACAACAATAAAGACGATAATGGTCCTTGTACTGAAGAACTCTACGGGACCCCGGCAAGGTACTTGACCAGCCATTTTGAACGTTCGAACCTCTGAAGCAAGGCAATATTCACTCCACCAGGCATAGCAGCTGACATCAGCTGAGGACAATGTTGAGTAAACCATACTACTAAGTAGGTATATGGTAGCTCCACCCTAGGATTGGGCACTAAATTCTTTGCGCAGCGCTCCTCCTGCTTCAAGTGTTCAGTGGCCAAATCCCTTAAGTCATGATGAATACAGCTCACCATTACTGGTAGAAGAGCTAAGCTATATCGAGAAGCCAACAATACGGCAGAATATAGCACCTTAATCGAGATGCAATCCTTTGGCCGAGAAGGAACGATGCAACCCTTCAACCAAATAGAGAAGAAACCTGCAAGCAATGCCAGCTCAGATATTGGCTCCTTCGCTTGGTGATGAAAACTCTCAAACTTGTCGCCAGCAAGGAATCCACATACATCAGAGTCAGCAGTATGTAGCACGAGGCCGTCCTTGAAGATACGGGTCTCAACTTCAGCATCTTTGACTGGAGAAATCGGGCCTACGCTTCCCCTCTTGCTAACATGGGGGAACAAATAGTCTGCCCAAGGAACACGAGGCATAGTAAGATCATGCCCAGCGTTCCCCGAACCTTCTGGCAAATGAAGAAGTGGCACACCAACTCCCGGAAGGCCTCCTCAATTTGGGGAGTGTGAGAGAAAATGCTCAACTCCTCGTTCGTCGGAAAAATCTCCTCATACGGACGATCTCCCATCGGCAAACAAGACACTTCAAACATCTCGTGGAGAGCAATCCCGATCTCCCCCGCCGGAGTAAAGAAGGTGTTACTATCACAATTATATAGCTCCAAAATGCCGTATATAATAGGTGCTAAATCTCAAAGACTGCATTTGGAAGCTCTCACCGCAAAGATAGAGCCCCACCATGTAACCTCTCTGTAAAGGTAACAAGAGCAAAATCTGCCAAACGGGTCTACCATTGGGTATCCATCGATTTTATCTAACTAGGAAACCTGGCATCCACCTCGGGATACTGAGCGTCGTTCTTGGCAAGCTCATTCCCAAAGGTGTTCGGGATGACAGCAACTTCATTGACCGAAGCGTCCTCATTTACAAAGCCTGGACGCAACCCCATGATGTTGATCCCAAAGAGCCCTTCATGACGAAAGCCACCCCCATGCTTCAGAGAACCTATTTTGATGCTATCCTCCCTATTAGTGAGGTTATAACACATGGAGCGAGGCACTGCCAGACGCTGTAGGTACATGAAGGAGACCTGACGCTCTATCATCGGTAAAGCAAATCGGCGATCTCCTTGGGCATAATACCAATACTCCTCTCCCCAGTTGAAGAGAGAATTGCCACCAGGCACACTATCCCCGAAGAGGAAATGCGGCTTCACGGATACGTCTTCGTTAGGAACTGAGAACTTCGCATCGGTGATTATCTCCCGCAAGGTTCTATTGCTACATGTTCGGATGATCTCGATCCTCTCCCAACGACTGCCTTCAAAGAACAGAGGGACGTTGCCATCAAAGCGTACGACACCCCAGGATCGTGAGTCCATCATGACCAAAGTGATTGTGACGGTCCACCGGGTCTCTTGAATAGGCAACTGCACACAGACAACAAACGATTTAGCAGACGAAGACCAAGTTCAGCAGTCACACTCAAGAGCGGAGGAGAACCTCACTCATAAGCAAAAAAAACATCTATACCAACTAAGTGTTAACAAGATGGAGCGAAGTTCAACAAAAACTGCGAGCTTCACTCATATGCTTAAGTTGGTGAAACTCATCCAACTAAGTCAAGCGAATCTCACTCAAGCGAATCTCGCTCAAGTGCAGGTCATCCAAATTAGCGGACATCGCTCTAGCAAAGATCGCTCAAAACAAAGCAACAAACTCCGCCTAAACGAAGTCCGCAGGTCTGTAAAGGTAAACGAGCTTCACCAAGAACGGCTCGCCACGTTAGCCATTAATGGTCGCTAGGACTCGCCACATCAACGCACGTAAGTCCGGAGAGACCACAAGTGGTCGTAAAGATCTCGCCTTTGATGGTGGATCAAGTTTTTAGACGCTGTAAGGCATCATCCAAAGCCCAATGGGCTGTGATTGAGGCTGATCCGAAGATCGCCATTTGATGGATTTGACACTTACCCATAGCCAACTCCAACTATGCCGAAGTCTCATCAGCTCTCGGCCATCGAGCTCCTCGTGCAGAACCTCTTCCCCTAGATACAGCACGACGAGGAGCCATTGAAAAGAGTTTGGAGGAGAGTTTGAGGGATTAGGTTTCGAGGAAAATAAGAAGTTTTTGAAATCAAAGTGGGAAAGAAGGAGGCAAAGCAGTCTATTTATAGACTAATACCCCCGAACTTCGCTAGAGATTTCACCCTCGAACTTCACCGCAGATCTCGTTACCGAGCTTCGCCAGAGATTTTAGCCTCGAACTTCGCCGCAGATCTCGCTACAGAGCTTCGCCTCGAACTTCGTTGCAGATCTCGCTACCGAGCTTCGTCAGAGATTTCAGCCTTGAACTTCACCGCAGATCCTGCTTCAAGCGAACTTCACTATAACTTCAAACTTGAGTTTTATATTTTTAGGCTGAGCCCCGCCTAAGCCGACTTACTGAGCTTCGCCAAGATGACTGTTCCTCAAGAGAGCCTTATAGTGAATTTCACTAAGTCTCCAAATTGAGAAAATCACAACTCAATTTGTTTGAGGCCTAACATAGTGAACAGCTCCAAAATGATTTGGCAAAAATTTACTAAGTCTCCAAATTGAGAAAACTACAACTCAATTTGTTTGAGCCTTCATCCGGCGGACCTCAAAACTGACTCTTGCCAACACAAGGAAGCCCGAGCTTTGCTTCTAAAAAGTAATGACACTATGCAGAGTTCAAGCTCGATACAGAAGCAAAGTATGTGCAGATCAAATACACAGAAGATGGACAATTTCAGCGTGAAGAAAAGTTTTTTTTATTGATCGAAGACTCTACTACAAAGTGACACTCAAGCTATCCAATTCCAAAGATGATGGGTACTTGTTGCTATTTGTTACTGTCCTATATTCCTAAGATATGGGTAGTGTGACGGCAGAGGAGCATACGCGAGCTGCACCAAGCTATAACTCGTGCGCCCTTGGCCACACAAGACTGGGAAATTAAGTATTTCCCACTGCAGAAAAAACAGTGTCCGTTTACTCCTTCCTAGGCCCTATGCCAGAGGATAGAAGGAACTGTTGAACAAAGAGTACCCCTCTTGTACAGGGCAGAACCATGTCAAGAGGAAGAAGCACTCTCTGCAGTCAAAACTCGACGTCGGGCCTGAGTCAGCCACATGACGTCTAATTACGATCTAGGTTCACTTTCATGACACCTAGTTACTATCGGAGTCTTCGCTCGTGGAGACCCAAGGGTCTTTCTTCAAGCGCCATTTCAGTCGCCGAACGGCCTTACGAAGCGGCACTAGAGACTCCACGCATCTCTATCGCGATCCAGTTCTCACCAAGCTATCGACTGGTTTCGGATGATCCCCTCGAGCATTTTCTTCTCAGCCGACAGCAACTCCGCCAAACGATGTAGTATGCGGAGTTCATCTGCTTGATTGCCCTGAACTTGGGTTAACTCCTGTTGGAGTCTTTTGATTTCATCTCCTCTATCGAGGAGCATCTCTGGTCTATGCGATGGTGGTGCATACATGGAGAAAATAAGGAAGAAGAAGAAGATGGTAGAGGCGGTGAGAATGGATGAAGATGGCTACTATTTATAGCCTCTTTCAAATCCTAACTCCCAAGAAAATCACATCTTTTGAGATTTGATTGGACCGGACAAAGAGGCTAAGTCTTAGCCTAAAACTCGGTCAAAATCCATAGCGAATCTCGCGGGATCTTCAATCAAGAAATCTCAGCCGCAAATCATGGCGTATATCCAGATGCAAATCTCAACCAACTTCACCAGTCAGCGAACGTCGCCAGACGACAAACTTTGCCAACACAGCTCAAATCAAGTTGAGCCTCGCCAGCTAGCGAACGTCGCTAATCAACGAACTTTGCCCAAACAGCGCAAAATTGAGCGGCCTTTGCTCACACCCAAAGTCAACCGAACTTTGCTGATTTCCCAACATAGCCTCAACAGCAAAGAAGGTGGGTTTCATCCCAAACACAGATTTGGGCAAATACAAGCATCATCAAACCTTCGATACAAGTCTACAATTAAGGAAGCTACGTTCAACAGTACACCTCTAGCAGCCAAGTAGACGAATGAAGATAAGTTTTCACCTAATCAAGACAACTCAAGCTACGTTCAACAGTACACCTCTGGCTATTTACCCAAAGTATTTCAATCCTAACTATAAACTGAAATGCAGGATCTTGAAAACTTTGGGGGGGGGTCTTCTAGACGGTCAAAATATATTTTCGCTTAGGCCGATGATTAGCTTGGATCCAAGAAGTGAACGCCCATAGGCTAAACACTTCGAATGGGCCCAAAGTTAAGCCCACAACAAGCTATAGCGAAGGTCGCCTGATGATTGAAGTGAACCTCGCCAAACAACCTATGTCAACTCGACTCAACCAAGTCAGACATGAGTCATCCCCGCAACACGCCTCAAACCGACTCGAAAGGCGTCATCGATCGGCCAAGCCTAGAGTCGAATTCTGTGTCAAATTCAAACTCATAGGCGAACCTCGCCAACTAATGAAATCCGCCCACGAAGACCAAGTCGTCCACTTTCGAAGAAGGCGCACCCATATTCGGTTACCTCGCCGCGATTCGCAGCCACCTTCATTACCTTCAAGCGAAGCCGCCAAGTCCACGAAGCCCGCCTAATAGCCATTTCAAAACTATTTTCAGGGGATAACCGCTCCCCATTATCACCTACTTTAATGGAGAATTAACCTATAATTAAGGGGCCATTAACTCTCTCTTTTAGCCTATAAAAGGAGCGGAGATTACTCATTTGGGAGATCTAGATCAAATCTCAAGAGGATAGCATCTAAGATAATCGGATCTATCTAAGAAGATTGTGTCATCTTCAAAAAAAGATCAAGAGATCAGCCCACACGCATCGCACTTGCGAGCTCATTGGGGAATATCGTTGAGAGAAGACTGAGTTCGCTTCTCAACAATTCGACCCTCATCAATCAACAAAAGACATATCGTCTTAGTCGGCTCGTCAACGGAGTATAAGATTCATGCTCCACCGGCACACAGACAAGAACCCCCAGGAAATATAAATTTTTTCTTCGTTTCAATTGTAATTCTTTTATTGTAATCTGTGTCAATTACAATATACAAAGAACCCGAAACACCACCGAGCTACCTGTGTCGACCATGACCCTCTTGACTTGAAAGCTGTTGATCCCGGCTGTGATGATGATGGGGTCTTCGTGAGATGTCTCCATGCCTTCTAGATCCGAGTCGCTAAAGGAGATAGACTCTCTTGTCTTCTGCCTCTTGTCATCTTGGTCGACTTGCAAAGCTCACTTAGCATACTTCTTGCGAGCATTGTTGGACGTTCCGCCCGCTGCGGGGCCACCACTGATAGTTAGGATGACCCCCCTACTGCTTGGCCCAATGGGTGGGAGGTTGGTCGACTATTGCTGGGGATGAGGAGACCTAGAACGGGACATTCTGTCAGCTCCCCCTGTGGTAGCTCTCTCCTGTCTCTCTGGGAGACAAACTTCCTCAAGAGTCCCCTCTGAATCAAGTCTTCAATGTCCCTCTGAAGGATCTGGCAGTCATTAGTGAGGTATTCATGGTCTCGGTGATATCGACAGTACTATCGGGTATCCCGACTCTGAGGATCCGACTTCATACGAGGATGGGGAGAGTTGAGAAGTCCCTCCTTCTACACCATGTAGAGGGCTTCAGAGAGAGTGGTGTTGAGGGCCGTGAGGATAGGCTTCGGGGGAGGCTCCCTCCTCCGATCTCTCCTATCAACCTGATTGGGATGGTAGTTGACTCTAGGGGATTTCTCACTGATTCCTGCCTTGGTGGGGGATCCCTAGCTGACTCCTGTGCGGATGCTGCCGTCTGGGTGGCCATGACCACTCTTGGTCTTCTTGGCATCGCGGGGCTGGCAGCCTTTGGGGTTGCTTTGCTGCTCTGCTGCTTACACGCGCTTTTGTAGGCTCGGGCGTCTTCCATGTCCATATACCTATGAGCCTTGGACATCAGTTGCTCATAGGTGGTGCATCGCTTCTTGGCGAGTGAGTCAGGCAGTTCATTATCTACTAAGCCGGCTACAATGACGGACATGGTGATCTGGTTCCCAGGGTTATCGGCCTCTAGTCTCTTTGCCTAGAATCTCTTAAAGTAGCTTTGGAGGCTCTCTCCAAGCTCTTGCCTCATTTGTATCAGCACATGAGGAGGCAACTTTTATTTGGTTCGGCCAAGAAGTGATGCACGAACTTTCGGCTGAGTTGCTCGAAGCTGCTGATGAACTTCTTCTCCAGAGCATTCCACCAGAGCTTGGCGCTCCCCGATAGAGTAATGGGGAAGCATCTGCAAATAATGGCTTCAAGCGCCTGCAGCATGCTTATCATATCATAGTAGTTCTGCACATGCCCGGCCGGATCCCCTTCTCCCTTGTACTTCTATACCTGAGGCATGTTAAATTTCTCATAGGTGGCATTCATGATGTCATCGTGAGGTGTTCCCAATGGCCTCACTAGCGGTGGTGGGATCGGTCGTGGCGAGTCGCCACCTTGGCGTGAAGGGCACGGGGTGGCGCGATGCCCGTGTCAGCGGCTCTCGTGGTATGCTCCCTCTCATGACTCGGGCCTAGGCTCTTATCTGTCGCCTCAGCATACTGAAGGCGATGTCGATAGGATTCCGTAGGGTGAGTCTGCTACTGTGGCTGAGGAGGCGCGCGCTCAGTGCAGTCTCTCCGTTGCTTGGCAGCAGCATGTGGAGTCCGAGGTGGGACTATAGGCTGGGCTTCTGAAGGAGGATGAGTTGCCGAGCGTTGGCCGTCCGAGAGCAGAGGAATAGCGGAGTTGATAGGCTATCGAGGGGGGGGGGAATCGGCTAAGGAGTTCATGGGAGAACGCAGTGAGCTGCAGCTGAAAGGATCAGGTGATCCGCTGAGCGGATTCTTCAAGTTGAGCTTGAGTGACATAGATCGGAGGTGGTGCTCCAGGGATGGATTGGTCATCCCTATGCTCAGAACCAGTCATGATTGCTCGGAGAAGAAAGAATGCCCCATGGTGGGCGCCAAACTGTTGATGCTATGGATCACACAGTCAGTTAGGTATGAGTTGGGGATGATTCGGGTCTGCTAACTCCTCCTAGTATCCGGTTCTGATATCCACTGATGCTTGCTGCACAAGAAAAACTCGTAAGAGGACGGGGTTGAGTTCCTCCGATGATCAAGTAAGTATGTGATCCTGAGTGGGGAAGTCAGTAAAAATGAACTGAGAGTACTCCGCTAAGTGGTTAGATGGCTAACAATTGCTTACCTTTGTCACACAACAGTCCCCCTCTTAATAGTAGCCATAGATGGGTAGTTTGGTAACTCTGGCTGGGTATGGGCTGGTGTTTGTCGAAAAAAGTTAAAGAGAAATGGAGAAATATATTGTATTAATTTCTTTTACTGAAGAAGGACTTACAATCTCTCTCTCTCCTCACAAGCTCTTATCGGTTGATCCGATTTACAAAAGAAGGAAGGATGATTTGATCCTCCCTTTTGTTTAATGTCGGGTTCTTCTTGGTGTTGATGGGAGTTTGATCCTTGTATCCCGTTGATGATCCGAGCGCTTAGCTTCGTTGAAACTTCGATGGAACTCTTAGGAGTTATGAAGAACTTGCAATCAAGTTTCTAACTCTGAATCAAGTTTCTGGAACTCTGAATGAGTTTTTAGACTTCAAGGCCGATCTCCAAAAGCCAGGACCAAAAGATCAGACCAAAGGATCCCCCCCGAGAATTCCTTTCACCAAGTCTCCAATCCTCTCCCTTGTTCAGCTAATTTTTCAGCTATTTATAGGGGTCTAAAGGGTACAACTGACCCCTTAAATCTCTCCTGAACGAGGGTTAGTTTCCCTCAGATCGTGCAAAACGGTTTTAGAACCGTTTAGATCGTGTTTGAACGAGTCAAAATGCGAATTCCGCGTTCTTGAACGACTTCCGCGTCTCTGGCTTGAAACTGGGACATGAGGGTTGAGACCCTCGCGTTTTGGAAGTGAACGCGAGGATGACCTCTGCGTTTTGAACTTTGAACGTGGGGATGAGCTCCGCATTTTAGAGCTTGGACGCGGCGATGAGCTCCGCGCTTTGAGCTTGGACGCGATGCTGAGCTCAATGCTTTGTTTTGAAGCGATTATTTTCTTGTAATCTCTTAGTTGGACTTCACAAGGATTGTCAAGTTGTAATCCCTGTGTTCTAGAGTCATCGAATTGTGACTCTATTCTATCATTGTGAAAGTCTTCAGATTGTGACTTCGCTTGACAGCGCTTTGTGGGTCTTAGCTATCAGTAGTAATTTTTGGCGACCCTCTGAGAACCCCCTCAAAGTTTTAAAAGTTCCAGTTATTTGGGCGGGCTTTGAATACTTTGGATATGTCCTTTGCTTGATTCTGAGAAGGTGTTGCTCCTTGTTAAGGGAATTACATTTTGCTTCTGCTCATGCTACCGTTTGTCTTTTGAACGTGTAGGCAGACCGTGGCGTTTTGCTTTTGAAACACGAGGATGACTTGGGCATTTTGCTTTTGAAACGCGGGGTTAAGCTTCACGTTTGATCTTTTGGAACACTGGGGTGACCTCTGTGTTTGAAGCTTGAAACGCGAGGCAGTGACCTTGTGTTTTGAAATTGGAACGCGGGGTGATCTCCGCGTTTTGGACTTGAACGTGATGATAAACTCCGCATTTTAGAGCTTGGACGCGATGATGAAGTCGAACCGACTTGGGCATGAACTTGAAGATCACGTTCGGGCGGGATTTTGTGCCTAGAATCTTGTGGAGATTTGACAGGCTGGAGGCCTTATAAATGGACCCTTGGGTCAAATCAAAAGTCTTACAGGCTTTCTTCTTCCAAAAACAAGAAAATCCTAAGAGATCTTTGGCGATCACTCTCCTCTTAGATCTCCGGACTTGTTCTTAGATCCCCGGTGAACTCAGCAACGACGAAGATGTCTCCCAAGAGATCAGCAGTCAAATCAAAGAAGGCCGCGGCGGCTTCTTCAAACTCGGCCGTTGGAACGGTGGCGGCAGCTTCCATCCGAGCACCCACGGCATCGCAAACCCCCCTCATCAGCGGTAGGTTTTGACCTTGAAAACAACTTGTTTTAACAAGTTTCTTTTCTTCCTCGTGAAGCAGCGGAAACGACCAACGAGGCTCGCATTCTGAACTTAGAACATGGGGCTGATGCCTATGTTTCCAATATGAAACGCAGGGATGACCCTCGCATTGTAGAAATGAAACGCGGGGTTGACACTCATGTTTTGGAAATGAAACGCGGAGTTGTGCTTCGCGTTTGAAATTGGAACGCGAAGTTGATATTCGCATTTTATACTTGAGACGTGGGGATGACCCTCACGTCTGCTTGGTGGGTAATAAATGATTACCTCCTAAGTTACAAGTATACAACCTTTATCAAGTTATAGTATATAAGATTATCGATCCCACGAGGAACGGGAAGTAGGAAGAGTTTTGTTCAAATTTTGGTTCTCAAATTATGCGCATGACAATTAGGAGTTATTCAAATAAAATGAAAGTAAGAAAATGGTGAAAGTGGTTCGTGAGAGATAAGAGAGAGTGGATTGTGGATAAAAACGAGGAAGAAAATGAGAGTGGAGAGATTTAGAAAATGTGTGTGATAAAAATGAGGAAGAAAATGGGTGTGAGGGGGTTTAAAGATGGAAGTGGTAAAGTGAAAATAAAAGAAAATGAGTGTGAGAGAAGGAGGGTGATTGTGATTTGTGTAAATAAAAGAAAAAGAAATCAAGAGAGGAGAAAGACAATTAAAGAAAAATAAACAAATGAAAAACAAGGATAAGAGGAAAATTAAGAATGTAAAGTATGGAGGATTAATTAAAGATATGAGGAATCTAGAGTAGATCCACTTAGCTTATCTCAATCTCACAAGAATGAGTTGGTTTGTTAGCTAGTTTCAAACAATCTCTAGGATCCCACAAATATTAGCTCTCATACTTAGAAAAGGGTAATTCCCTAGAGGGTTCTAGCCTCAAGGTGAATTAAAGAAAAGAAAAATCTATTCTAGAAAGTAAATACAAGAATTAAATACATTGCATGAAAGTAAATTGCATAAAAGTAAATCTAAGCTACAAAGCAATTAAATGAACAAGAAAGAAAATGAAAAAGAAACAAAATAGAAACCAACAACTCCTGATCTTAATCTAATCCTCCTTTTGGTCCTTGGATTAGAAGAAGAGAAAGGAAATTGAAGGGGTGAAAAATTTCATTTATTGTGTAACAAAAGTTATAATTTTTGGAAGGTCTTCTCAATTAAGAGTAACCCTCCTCTCCAAATGGAGTTTTTACAAAATATTTCACAATCTCAAGCCCTCACTCTACCCCTCTATTTATAGATAACAAGAATCTCTCACAACCTTTGGATTTGCCTTGGCCCCCAAGTAACACTCACAAACATAGGATTTAGGTTAGCCCCTAAGCAACCCTCATAGCCATAGGATCTCTCCAAATAATCTAGACCATTGATTTAATCCTTGAGAGATGGGCTTTGTGGGTTTTATTTCTTTTGTATTTAATTCCTTTAAGACTCTTGGGCTTCTCTTAAATGCTCTTGGGCTTCTTAGAATTTAACTTGGCCTTCCAATAATTGAATATATATCACTTAAATTCGGATTTCTATCATAACCCGCTGTTGCTGATGAAATTTTGAGAATCTGGTAATTTGGATGGCTCGTCTGCGTCGAGATAGGCGATTTTCATATATAATATGTTGAATTCTCGCTTCCTGATTGAGAGATATCGATTTTCTTTGCAGCTGACCATCCCGAGCACGAATTTGACTTTATTTTTCCATATTTGATTTGATTCTCAATTGTAAGCCAAGTTATTAATAATTGACTAAGAAAGTGATGTGTGTTGAGATTTTGCTTTTAAACTTAGTCGTGGGCTTTGGATTTAGGCATTCTGGGCTTCATTAGAGATCTTTTGGGCTTGAAATAATCTTCATTTGGGCTCTTATTCAATAATACTCCATTAGCCTGCAAATTAAGATAAAAATAGTTATTAGCAGGATATTTATTCATATAAAATAGGTAACGAGGGTATAAATTTGTAATTAAAATGTGATAATCATCTGCTGTTTTAATTTTCTCAAACTTGTAATTATTTTTCTTCATACTAATTGCTTTTTATTTCCTTGTGCAGTGCGCTATTCAAGCAACCCTCTTACTTTCCACAGCCATTTTGGCCACGAGGGTGGAGAGGACGCAGAGGTGACCTTCACCACGCCGGCTCCCCATCGCCCAAGACAAGAACTAAGAGCTTAATGGCTCGCCATCGGGCTAGCCCCCAAAGGGTTAGGGCCATCATCACGCATCTAAAAGTTGAGACGGCGGATCTGGCAGCCTTAAGAAGCCCGCTTCTTTGGGGACCCTATTGAGCTTGACGCTCGGACCTTCTACGACGGGGATTACAAGATGTTGAGACAGTTGACGAACGGTTCCTCTTCCTTCCCAACATGGAGCGATGTACCCGCTTATTTTCGCAGCTTCTATCCCGAGGCATATGAACTGGGATCTCGTCAAGGATCAAGGTGGGGTATCTCTTGGGACGTTGACCTACCAAGGTGTGCAACCTGCGGGGCATCGACATGTGACAGCCTTGAGACTAGGCTTGGTCGTTAGAGAATATCCAGCTGCTGAGGCGCCCGCTCCCGCCAACATTTTTGCTCGCCATTTTGTTGCTATAAAGGGGGAGTTTCCTGCACAAGACTTCAGAGCACCCGGATGGGTGCACTCAACCGATGGAGGGTGGTGGACCCGTCTGGTGAATTTTGTAAAGGAGGAGTTAAGAGATTCATTGACTCCTTCCAATTTGGGCACTCCGGTCTTGGCTACACGATATGGTATCGTGCAGAGCCCTTACAACCTCTTTGCTATGCTGGAGAAGTATAACCCAGAGACCTGTACATTCTTTACACCCGCTTGAGAGTCGGGTTTTGCTCTTCACGAGATGTACGGTCTCGCTTGCCTTTCGAACCGCCATATGAGGAGTTTATTCCCGTGTCCAAGGAGTTGGCCATTTTGAGAGCGGCCAGTCCTGACATCTATGAGACTTTTTGGGAAGTGATGTGTCACTTCCAAGCTTGTGCTCACCGACAGTGGTTAATGAAGTGAGTCAAGTGCATCTTGGGCCGATTATTTATTTAAGAATTTGCATAATAAGGATATTGCGGTGGTTTGTCTTGCTGCGAGCTCATTTGACAAAGTTAAAGATCGTAACGAGAATGCCACCGCTCATTATACCAATGAAGCCCAAGAGGATACTTTCCCGCCACTCACAGAGTTTGAGAGTTTTTATTATCAAACTCAACCCTATTTCGACATGGCTTTGTTTGTCGGCTTTGATGTCGTGGTCGGTTACGCGCGGTGCCTTCCTGCACCACTTGAGTCTATTGTCGCCGGTTGTCTACCCAAATGTTCTTCTTGCTCACCGAGACCAATCAATCTTCTTTCAGACGACATGCCGCTACAGAGCGCTTGAGAGAATTATGCTTTGACTTTACTCAAGTCAAGGAAGTCAGCACCGGGGAGAAGAAGACTTTGAAGACTCCTAGTCCACATGTGCCTTTACCATATACCTATTTGGTATCATGGTTTGTTTTACATTGACCATCCCTGATGACGGCCGCCGCTCCTTATAACGACTCTTTCGTTCCATGGGTTCAACGGCTGGAGTTGTCTCGATGGGAGGGCTGGTACATGGTCATGGTCTGGCAAATTTTATCAAAGGACCTCAACTACCATATCTTCAGATGCTTTCCCGATTTTGAGGGAGGCGGATATGGGGAGATGTATCAGGACACCAAGGGCCCCAACTCTTTCACCCAATTGAATGGAGGTGTCTTTGTCGGTCGATCAACATCAGGCCTGGCTACTTAATTTTCCGACAAGGCGGGAAATATTACATTGAGCCTTATCAGCCCTTCCGCTTCTCTCGATAGTTTGGATATGACCAGTTATACGTTGGAAATCCCAATCCCCATCTTGCACTCGTTGGGAACTTATATGAAGGTGCTAGGGCCTGGTATTATTTCAGAGTTGCCAAGACTGACTAAATTTATACTTCCCCATAAGATGCCCAATAGTTGTACAACTATGGGTTTTACACCGTATCGCCGCCTCCCGCATCCCCGAAAGTACAAACTAAACTCGTCTTATTTGAAAGAAATTAGAAGAATGTATGAGTCGAAGAGGAGTTCGAAGGTATCCCGCTTGAGAGGGATTGAGGAATATTTAGCTTGTGAGCCAGAGGTTGGTGCTGAGGAGGGAGCTGAAGCTACCACAGTTAGGCTTACTGATCCTACTCCCGCCGAGACCGCGAGGAAAGAGCTGCAGGTAAACGGCCAGTGCTTGAAAAGGACATGCATCGCCAAAGCAAGCGGGCTCGCCGACAGTCACCCACCAGACTTCCTGCTCCTGAACAGGGGGTCAAGCTAATACAGGATGTGTTTAGAGCTGCTCCTTGTAGGGTCGAAAAAATGTGTATTGATTGAATGAATGTGTTACAATCAAATTCTCTCGACATGAGGAAGAGAAGATTGATTTGACTTCTTTGTATGGGTTCTGGTGGCAGAGGATGCTTCACTCGATGCTCAAGTCGAGATTGCTTCCCGTTGACGATCAGAACAGAGTGATGATCTTGAGATTACTGATGAGGAGCTTCCGATATCTCTCTTGCGCGAGTGTCTCAATCTCCAATTCTTCAAAAGCCCCGTTCCAATAGTCGTCCAAGACTATTTATAACAATTAAGCACGCAACTGGTGTGCTATAATCGTGGGAACGTGGGTTAATTGCTGTGGTTGTGGGTATAACTGATACCCACGTGGCTGTCGTGGTCTTCGTGGCCTTCGTGGTCGCTGGCTTTGCCGCTATGGCGCAGCCTCGAAGCCATAGATGACGAAGCCGCCTTCATTGACCGGCTGAACTTTGATTGAATGACGGTTCGCTACTTGGGTGAACTTTGAGTTTGATAACGAAGCCACGGGCTTAACCTCTACCGGATGCATTTATGCATTTTGGTTTGACAAGCTTCGGGTGGCTTAACCTCGCTTAGATGGAGAGCTTCGCCATCAGAGGCTAACCTCGGTTGAATGTCGAGGTTCACCGCTGTAGGCTTAACCTCGCTGAATGTCGAGGTTCACCGCCGTAGGCTAACCTTGGTTGAATGTCGAGGTTCACCGCTGTAGGCTTAACCTCGTTGAATGTCGAGGTTCACCGCGTAGGCTAACCTTGGTTGAATGTCGAGGTTCACCGCCGTAGGCTAACCTTGGTTGAATGTCGAGGTTCACCGCCAGAGGCTAACCTGGTTGAATGTCGAGGTTCACCGCAGTAGGCTAACCTCGCTGAATGTCGAGGTTCACCGCTGTAGGCTTAACCTCGGTTGAATGTCGGGCCACGGGCCGGCCATCCTCGCTTGACTTTGATGCGCGCGCAGCCTCGCCAAACCATCGCTGTAGGCGCAGCCTCACAAACTATCGCTGTAGGCGCAGCCTCGCCAAACCATCGCTGTAGGCGCAGCCTCGCCGAACTTCGACGCTGTGGGCGCAGCCTCGCCAAACTTTGATGTTGTGGGCGCAGCCTCGCCAAACCATCGCTGTGGCTTAACCTCGCCAAACCACCGCTGTGGGCGCAGCCTCGCCATATGATCGCTGAGCTTCGCTTCACGCATAACCTCGCTGAGTGAAGAGCTTCGCCGCTGGCTTAACCTCGCTCAATGAAGGGCTTCACGCTTGGCTAACCTCGCTCAATGGAGAGTTTCGCTACTTGGGCTAACCTCGTTGAATGTCGAGGTTCACCGCTGTAGGCTTAACCTCCTCTTTTAATGGGGAGCTCGCAGCCTTTGCGACCTTCCTCATATGCTACGAAGAACAGGTCGTAACTTTCAAACCGTATGTCGGAATTGGACGAATTATATATGAAAATCGACTATCTCGACGAGACGGAGCCAACCAAACCCACCCATAGGGTTCGGTTTGCTCCGGTCATTTTGCCAAATTCCTTCCGGTTTGGGAGATATCGACACTTTTGTCTATTTTGTAAAGTCAAGCATTTAGGTGAACTTAACCTTTAGGCGGGCCTGACTTCATTCAGATGGACCCTTAAACTCTTTTGCTCATTCCGAGTTGCTGTGTAGGGATTAAGGCAATTTTTATTGCCTACAAAACCCCCTCCAAAGTTTTCAGACTTGAATGTGGTTGAATGGAGTCTGGAACACTTTGGATATGAAGACTTGCAACATGGTCGCCGTGCAGACGGAGCGAGGAACCCTCTAACGAACTTGGTAAAGTTGAATTCTTCACTTGCAGCTAATGATCGCCCTCTAGGATTTTTAGCAAACCCCGCCTATTAACGGATTTGATGTGCCTTTACCGACACCGCTTGAATCGGGCTAGCCATACTTTTCCCTCAAGATGGTGAGTTTGCGAGGAGTTTCTTTTAGGCTTAGTGCTAAAATCTCCTCTATCCTTAGCCGCTCAAGGCGCTGGGTTAAAAGATAAGGGCAAATCGCCCGGTAGGCCATCATGTGGAAATGATCGAATCGCTCGACATAAAAGTATAACGATCGCGATCAAAAGCAATCAAGTTGTTCGCTGACGGAGAGTATAACAACAAGGATTACTTAACAAAATCATTTAGGAAATGACTCGGTTAACCGAGTCGCTCAAAGGACATGGGAGTATAACGACTATGGTTGAAATAGAGGCACATCGCATGGTAGGCCACTATGTGGAAATGATCGAATCGCTCGACATAAAAGTATAACGATCGCGGATCAAAAGCAATCAAGTTGTTCAAAGGACGGAGAGTATAACAACAAGGATTACTTAACAAAATCATTTAGGAAATGACTCGTAGTTAACCGAAGTCGCTCAAAGGACATGGAGTATAACGACTATGGTTGAAATAGAGGCACATCGCATGGTAGGCCACTATTCGTGAGGGAGTTGATAGGGTATATTGCTTGGTTAACCACTATCTAACCCAAAGTCACTCGGACAAGTGATGATATGGAAATGATCAGGTCGTTCAGTGACATAGAGGTATGACGACTGTGATCGGAAAACAATCAAGTTGTTCAGTGACATAGAAGTATAACAACTATGATGGGAATAGGGGTATGACGACTTGATTGGACAACGCCATTTGCGGGAATGACTCGCGGACTATCGAGGTGATTGTTAACATGACAAGTTATGTGGGCCCGCCATCCTGTTGACAAGGATTGGAGGGGAATTTGTCAAAGGTGATTGTTAACCCGACAAGAATTTGTTGCGATTGGGGCAACTTTGAGGACTCACCATCCCATTGAAGAGGATTGGTAAGTTGATTTGTCAGAGGTAAAATGTTAACATGACAAGATTGTCGCGATGGAGCGACTTTGAGGACTTACCATCCCATTGAAGAGGATTGGTAAGTTGATTTGTCGAGGTGTAATATTAACATGACAAAGGAGGGTCCCGCCATCCCGCTTGAGAGGATTGACGGAGGAAATCTTGAGGGAACTATCGAGGTGATTGTTAACATGATAGTTTTAGTCCCGCCATCCTATTGACGAGGATTGGCAGAGAATTTGGAGGAAACCGTTATCGAGGTGATCGCTAACATGATAACTTAGTGGGAGTTTGAAAGAAGACTACGGGTAGTACTTCTTTAAGAACTTGCCGCCGGATGTCGGTCCTCCGGCATTGATGCATATAAGCATCAACGATCATCTTTGACCGACAGCTAAGTCTTCACAATGGGTCCCATAGCTTGGTTCCGCTGGCAAGCTCGGCAGATGCCATCGTGGGCTTACTTGAAAAGAGTTTTGATGAGGAAGCGGTCGCCACCACCAAGGTATCTTGGTCGCCACCTCCTCAAATTCAAATAGCTCTTCAACCTCCATACGCTTGAGCATGCTCTCGACTTGTTCTCCTTGGCGGTTAAGTCTTTCCACGAGCGAAGCTATGACAAATACCATATTAGACAAAATGTTGATGGAGAGATTATTAGGCACATCTCGATGAGAGTGGTTCTAAACCGGATCACGCACGCAATGATCGGTTCCCGAATCTCTTGACAAAGTTGCTCACGATTCTTTCTTCCTCGCTTCTGACTAGCGGGGTTGCCATAGATACTCCCGTGTCATCGCCGAAGAATCCGCCATGAAGAGCCTTTCCATGTCCTTCCAAAGAAGTGATGGACCCAGTTCCAATCATAAACCATTCAAAAGCAACCCCTTGAGGGTGCCAATGAACAACCGAAGTCACAACGGATCGCTTCCCATTATGTGTCCAGCTTATACCGAAGTAGTAAATATGTTGGGTAGGAGAACCCTTGCCATCGAACCGCAGGAGGTCCAATGGCTCGAACTTTGTCGGGTAGGAGACCGATCCCATTCAATTGATATGGTCCGCCACCCCAGCCTCTTAAAACGCCTTTGTAGCTTGAGGGCATCAAGTCGCTTTTGGAAATCATGTAACTTATGATCTCTCTTTATGCGGTTCGACTACCGAGTGGACATCATGATCCCCTCATAGCCTTCTCGCCTGATTTGAACCTCCTCGCCTACTTTCTTCTTGTCGACGAAGCTTCTCCATCATTACTCCTAAGCTGCCCGATAGACTCTTGTTGAGCAAGAATGAGAGCTTGTTGCTCTTCGATCTTCTTTGCCATCTCTTCCTCTTTATTAGCCATGAGGACGCTGGCTTGATCACTTATATCAGTGTTTGAAGGTTGAGATGTGGCAATGCCGGAGTTCTCAAATTCTTCAGAGGTACCCCTACCAATTGGCTATAGTCAAACGGGATTGCCGCTCCGGTACGAAGACGGGTGCTTCGATAGGCGGCTTGACTATTGATTAATGTGCCTCGTGAACTCGGGAATATTCAAGGTCGACGATTCAGATCGCTTATCGGGTCTTGCTCCGCTTCTCCCAACCATGTTAATAGTCACCTGTGGAATGACCACCGCTGGCCGCTTTGTTTCTATGGCGAAACCGCTTCGCCTAGTTGACGGTCCGATAATCGCCAAAACCGGCCGGTGTGTCGATGAACATTGGGCGATCACGAGATAAGCATCTCACAAAGAATGAGATTGCATATGACTAGCATCACGCCATGCAGTGAGGTAATCACGAGATCGGCGGGTGTACCCCGCTGATTCTCAAAAACGAGCCTCATATGAGAGAGACTCTTTGAATCGAAGTTTGGCCACCGGCGAGGTTGCCTTTTCCTTTGGTTTTGGCGAGGTTCAGCGCCTGCCGAGGTTAGATCTGTTTAGAGGAGACCTCATGTTGGCGGTTCGCTTGGACGAGGTTCATCCCTTTAGAGGGGACCTCATGTTGCCGGGCGAGATTCGCCACTCAAACGCAGGCTCATCCTTCAAGGGGACCTCGCGTTGTAGGCGAGGTTCGCCACTTTGACGAGGCTTATCCCATTTTGAGGGGATCTCACGTTGATGGCGAGGTTCGCCACTTGGACGAGGTCTACAGTTGGGGCGAGGTTCGCAGCTGGGGCGATGTTCGCCTTGTGGACGTGGTTCACAGCTGGGGCGACATTTGTCTTGTTTTAAATGAACCCCCTGATGATGACGAGGTTCGTTGTTTGAACGAGGTTCATCTTGTTTAGAATGGACCTCATGTTGTTGGGTAGGTTCATATTGACGAGGTTCGTCATTCTGACGCTTCCTACGAAGAGATTCGGCCCACCGAATGAAGCCGCTTTGATTTGATGACACCCCATGTCGAGGTTCATGATGACGCAGGTTCATCACTTTGACGCTTGCTATGACGGTTCGCCAACAGAGCGATGCTTGTATGGTTTTGATGGAACCTCATGTTGTTGGCAGATTCGCCACCGCACGCAGGCTCATCTCTTTCAAGGGGACCTCACATTGTTGGCGAGGTTCGCCACTGGACGAGGTTCATGTTTCAAGCGACTTCGTAGTTGTCGAGGTTCGCCACTTGGACGAGGCTCATCCCTTTGGAGGGGACTCACATTGACGGCGGGTTCGCCATGTGGACGAGGTTCGCACTGGGCGACGCTCGCCTTGTTTTGAATGAACCCTTAGATGAAGATGAGGTTCACGACTTGGGGTGCAATGACAAGGTTCGTGGACGCTCCTCATCAGCCGACCTCGCCTGCTTGGCCATCTTTGGACGATAGTGAAGCCTCGCCCAACGAGACCAAAGCTCGAGCCCCACGGGCGAAGCTTGGTTCTCGCTGCTGACGCTGCTTGGCACGCCGTGAAATTGGACCCTGGCATATCCCCGCTTTCCACAAAGCCAGCGAGGTTCGCTAGCCAAAGTTTGGCTAATGGCCTCCGAGGTTGGGTTGGGCCGCTTAACCACCCACTTCTTAGCCTCGCTAGCTTTTGGAGCCTTGTCGAGACATAGGCTGGTTCTCGAGATTCGCCGAGAAGATTCAACACGAGCCACGGGCTGAAGTCTCATACGAGACTCGCCGACACTTGCGTGTCTTCACCGGGCTAGATGCCCCAAAGGAGAGGAACTCCTCATACTTACTCGATCAAACTCAAGGACCAAGGTTTGAGCCTCGGTTCCAACTACAACCTTGTCTCGATTGCCACCACCGCCCATCTAATGAATGGTTGCTCCCATCGTGGTCACCATCTTCTCAGAGGGTCGAAAAATGTGTATTGATTGAATGAATGTGTTACAATCAAATTCTCTCGACATGAGGAAGAGAAGATTGATTTGACTTCTCTTTGTATGGGTTCTTGGTGGCGAGGATGCTTCACTCGATGCTCAAGTCGAGATTGCTTCCCGCTGACGCATCGATCGAGCTGCGATGATCTTGAGATTACCGATGAGGAGCTCCGATATCTCTCTGGCGCGAAAGTGTCTCAATCTCCACTCAAAAGCCCCGCTCCAATAGTCGCCCAAGACTATTTATAACAATTAAGCACGAACCGTGTGCTATAATCGTGGGAACGCGGGTTAATTCGTCGCGGGTCGTGGGTATAACCGATACCCACGTATCGCCGTGGTCTTCGTGGCCTTCGTGGTCGCTGGCTTTTTGTTATGGCGCAGCCTCGAAGCCTTAGATGACGAAGCCGCTTCATTGACCGGGCTGAACTTTGATTGAATGGCGAAGTTAAGCTACTTGGGTGAACTTTGGTTTGATAACGAAGCCACAAGGCATGCAACTCTACCGGATGCATTTATGCATTTTGGTTTGACAAGCCATTTGGGTGGCGAACCTCGCTTAGATGGAGAGCTTCGCCATCGTAGCTAACCTTGGTTGAATGTCGAGGTTCACCGCTGTAGGCGAACCTGGTGAATGTCGAGGTTCGCTGGCGTAGGCGAACCTCGGTTGAATGTCGAGGTTCGCTGGCGTAGGCGAACCTCGGTTGAATGTCGAGTTCGCTGGCGTAGGCGAACCTCGGTTGAATGTCGAGGTTCGCTGGCGTAGGCGAACCTCGGTTGAATGTCGAGGTTCGCTGGCGTAGGCGAACCTCGGTTGAATGTCGAGGTTCCGCTGCTGTGGCGAACCTCGGTTGAATCGAGGTTCGCTGCTGTGGCGAACCTCGGTTGAATGTCGAGGTTCGCTGCTGTAGGCAAACCTCGGTTGAATGTCGGGCCCATTTCTGGGCGATCCTCGTTTGACTTTGATGCGGCGAGCCTCGTCAAACTCTTGTTGTAGGCGAGCCTCGTCAAACTCTTGTTGTAGGCGAGCCTCGTCAAACTCTTGTTGTAGGCGAGCCTCGTCGAACCGGCGTTGTGGGCGAGCCTCGTCAAACTTTGATGTTGTGGGCGAGCCTCGCCAAACCACCGCTGTGGGCGAGCCTCGCCAAACCACCGCTGTGGGCGCAGCCTCGCCATATGATCGCTGAGCTTCGCTTCACGCATAACCTCGTTGAGTGAAGAGCTTCACGCTGGCTTAACCTCGTTGAATGTCGAGGTTCACCGCCGTAGGCTAACCTCGTTGAATGTCGAGGTTCACCGCTGTAGGCAAACCTCGTTGAATGTCGGGCTTCGGGCCGGGCGATCCTCGCTTGACTTTGATGCGCGGGCGCAGCCTCGCCAAACTACCGCTAGGCGCAGCCTCACAAACTACCGCTGTAGGCGCAGCCTCACAAACTACCGCTAGGCGCAGCCTCGCCGAACTTCGACGCTGTGGGCGCAGCCTCACAAACTTTGATGTTGTGGGCGAGCCTCGCTAAACCATCATAGGGCTTAACCTCGCCAAACCATCGCTGTGGGCGAGCCTCGCCATATGATCGCTGAGCTTCGCTTCACGCATGAACCTCGCGCTGAGTGAAGAGCTTCACGCTGGCTTAACCTCGCTCAATGAAGGGCTTCACGCTGGCTTAACCTCGCCTCAATGGAGAGTTTCGCTACTTGGGCTAACCTCGTTGAATGTCGAGGTTCACCGCTGTAGGCTTAACCTCCTCTTTAATGGGGAGCCTCGCAGCCTTTGGCGACCTTCCTCATATGCTACTTAAGAACAGTCGTAACTTTCAAACCGTATGCCGAATTGGGCCGAATTATATATGAAAATCGACTATCTCGGCGAGGCGGAGCCAACCAAACCCACCCGTAGGGTTCGGTTTGCTCCGGTCATTTTGCCAAATTCCTTCCGGTTTGGGAGATATCGACACTTTTGTCTATTTTGTAAAGTCAAGCATTCAGGTGAACTTAACCTTTAGGCGGGCCTGACTTCATTCAGATGGACCCTTAAACTCTTTTGCTCATTCCGAGTTGCTGTGTAGGGATTAAGGCAATTTTTATTGCCTACACTCCTCCAAAGCCCTTGGTGGAAGAAGAAGAACCCCAAGAGTCATCGGTTGCGGGCATTTCCCATCAACAGGGTCTCCGTTCAACTGGACCAGCTCTAAGAGGTTCTGTTTCTCATAGCTCCTTGGAAGAGGAAGGTGGAGATGAATCACTTTGTGGGGATGCAGAGTCTATCCCAATCGTAGAGCCTCTTGACACGATAGTTCCGGGCCAAGCTTCGATGTCGCCTCTGCAACTCAAGGGAGGCCAAGCGAAGGGGTTGAAACTTCGACCGCAAGATATTCATCTCCTGCTTCTTCGGTGCTCTTGCCTACAATGGGGGCTGAGAGGCCTAGTCCTACAACAGGACTATTTCCTAAGCCGACCACAGCTACAAGTTCCCCACATCTGTTTGGGTCGAAAATGAGATTCTTTGTTGTTTCCATTACAAAACGTTTCGAATGAAAACAATCGAGAAAATTACACGGTAACTCTCGCTACAAAGAAATTTGAATCACTTTCACAAACTCAATGTAAGACGCTACACGCCAGATCTCCCCGCTTTTGTGGGTCTTTGCCTGCGTCGGATGCGAATCCGTGGACCACCGAGCAGCCGATCGCCGAATCGACGGGTTGAGTTAATGCTTCGCTAAGGAAACAAGAACTAAAGCAAATATCTTAGCAAGGTAAGATATTTACTCTTCCCAAGAATAAGGCTAAGCTTAAACTCGAGGAATCTCCCAAGGAAGCTTCAAGAATGCTCTTGATTTGAGGAATTCACTCTTGAATCTTTAGGATTCACCAAGGACTCCTCTCTGGAGATAAACTTTTTCCTCCTCTGAAATAATCTCCCCTAATAACACGGTTAAAAGGGTATTTATAGGCTTTAGAAAGCATAACGCCTCAAGAGCATAGCGATTCTTGTTCACGAGGCAGTTTTCTTGTTCATCAAGTTGCCTCACGGTACTGTTCATCAAGTTGCCTCGCGGTACTGTTCATCAAGTTGCCTCACGGTACTGTTCATCCAAGTTGCCTCGCGGTACTGTTCATCCAAGCCGCCTCGCATCGTTTCATTATAACCGCTTTTCCCTCTTTAAGGCACGACACGCCCTATTTATGCGCTTAGTGGCGTTTTCAAGGGTGTAACCGCCCACTAACATTAATGGATGTCCCCACATGTTAAAAATTCTAACGGGTCCCATAAATAATGATAAAACCCCTCAAAGCGTAGATTGGCGGCGGTTATATTGTCTCGCTCACGGCAGCGGCAGTTTGGACACTCTGGACCATTTTGATGATAACTTTCTCGTCCAATCTCTGAATGAGATAATTGAAGATGTGTTGGAAAACTGATGAGGAGAGCTACAACCTTTATGTTTTGACCTTCTCCATATTCAAAACACATCATAGCCAAAATCTGTGAGACAAATGCTCTTTGGGCGCGACAGCTTGGACTGTCTCGGCCACTGCAAGACACCCTGAACTACTTTGGTGATAACTTTCTCATCCGATCTCCGAATGAGATAATTGAAGATGCGTTGGAAATATGATGAGGAGAGCTACAACTTTTATGTTTTGACCTTCTCCAGATTTAAAATACATCATAGCCAAAATCTGTTAGACAAATGCTCTTTGGGCGCGACAGCTTGGGCTGTCTCGGCCACTGCAAGACACCCTGAACTACTTTGGTGATAACTTTCTCGTCCGATCTCAGAATGAGATAATTGAAGATGCGTTGGAAAACTGATGAGGAGAGCTACAACCTTTATGTTTTGACCTTCTCCATATTCAAAACACATCATAGCCAAAATCTGTGAGACAAATGCTCTTTGGCGCGACAGCTTGGACTGTCTCGCCACTGCAAGACACCCTGAACTACTTTGGTGATAACTTTCTCATCCGATCTCGAATGAGATAATTGAAGATGCGTTGGAAATATGATGAGGAGAGCTACAACTTTTATGTTTTGACCTTCTCCAGATTTAAAATACATCATAGCCAAAATCTGTTAGACAAATGCTCTTTGCGCGACAGCTTGGGCTGTCTCGCCACTGCAAGACACCCTGAACTACTTTGGTGATAACTTTCGTCCGATCTCAGAATGAGATAATTGAAGATGCGTTGGAAAACTGATGAGGAGAGCTACAACCTTTATGTTTTGACCTTCTCCATATTCAAAACACATCATAGCCAAAATCTGTGAGACAAATGCTCTTTGGGCGCGACAGCTTGGGCTGTCTCGGCCACTGCAAGACACCCTGAACTACTTTGGCGATAACTTTCTCGTCCGATCTCCGAATGAGATAATTGAAGATGCGTTGGAAATCTGATGAGGAGAATTACAACTTTTATGTTTTGACCTTCTCCATATTCAAAACACATCATAGCCAAAATCTGTGAGACAAATGCTCTTTGGGCGCGACAGCTTGGGCTGTCTCGGCCACTGCAAGACACCCTGAACTACTTTGGCGATAACTTTCTCGTCCGATCTCCGAATGAGATAATTGAAGATGCGTTGGAAATCTGATGAGGAGAATTACAACTTTCATGTTTTGACCTTCTCCAGATTTAAAACACATCATGTTCAAACTGTCGTGCATTGGCGCGGCAGTTAAAAGTATCGCGCATAAAAAAAAAATATCTGCAATGTCTTATTAGCGAGACACACCCAGAAGTCCTTTTCATGCATTAGACAATCCTCCTTGACTCAGATAATGACGCTCATCATCCTTTCTCTAGTATGAAGTGAATTAGAGTTCCATAGGTAATTTTGATGCCTACAGATACCCTCCAAAGTTTTCGACTCTCAGATTTTGTCGAGGGTCCGAATACTTTGGATAAGATGCTTTGCTTCGCTCAACGCTGAACTTTGTAGAAGAGGCCCGTGTTTTGCTTCAGCCAAACCCCGGCTATTGCCGCACACCATATTTTGGGATCAATAACTGTTGCATTTGTATTTGGATTGGTTGAAATGTCGAAGTTGATTTTGGACTAATCATCTCCATCTTGAAAGTCACCACTTGGGTTGCGATTGAATGCTTCAGATTACATGCGGAGGGTAATCGTCGAATTCTGGATTTGCCGAGACAGTTTGTGGTCTCCCTTTGTATGATAGATATAGGATTTTTGGCAAACCCTCAGCCATCAACGGATTTGATGAGCCTTTACCAACTACCGTTTGAGTTGGGCTAGCATGTAAATTATCTGAGTCCGTTCTACATGTTACGTTGTGCTAAGAGAATGAACTCTCTTAGACTTTGTGCTACGATATTGAATACGTAGACTTGATCAATTATCACGGGAATTGACTACCCTACGGCGCAGTGTTAGATCGACTTATCTCCTCGTAAGGGAGAGATAACATTCCTATGCATGAAGGCATAGTTTAGGTGTCATTAGGTAATGACATCTATGCTACGATATTGAATACGTAGACTCTTGGAATTGTGTTTTCTCTTGGGGCGAAAACGAACCCTGTTATGTCTTCTCTTGGGGCAAAGACGAACCCGTTGTGTCTTCTCTTGGGGCAAAGACGAACCCTGTTATGTCTTCTCTTG
Organism: Asparagus setaceus; assembly: GCA_012295165.1. NCBI lineage: Eukaryota > Viridiplantae > Streptophyta > Magnoliopsida > Asparagales > Asparagaceae > Asparagus > Asparagus setaceus. The sequence goes on along the minus strand of CM022708.1, from coordinate 19,177,243 downwards.
GGGCAAAGACGAACCCGTTGTGTCTTCTCTTGAGGTAAAGACGAACCCGTTGTGTCTTCTCTTGGGGCAAAGACGAACCCAGCTATTGGAGTAGACCTCTCATTCATAAAAGGAATCAAGAAGGGATTTTGACTATGGTCCTAACTGTAGGAAGGTTTGACCAGGATAGGAATTTTGAGACAATCCTAACTGTAGGAAGGTTTGATCGCTCAACCTGAAAATGGACCTCTCGTTCATGGAAGGAATCGAGAGGGGATTTTGACCATGGTCCTAACTATAGGAAGGTTTGACCATGATAGAAATTTGGAGACAATCCTTACTGTTGGAAGGTTTGATCGCTCAATCTGGAAAATGGACCTCCCGTTCATGGAAGGAATCGAGAGGAGATTTTGATTATGGTCCTAACTGTAGGAAGGTTTGACCATATGAAATTTGGAAACGATCCTTACTGTCGGAAGGTTTGATCGCTCAATCTGGAAGTGGACCTCGCATTCATGGATTATCCACCCCTTGTTTTCTTTGCCAAACTGGGCTGCATTCATTTAGAACAGTTTATACTCATATTCTTATTGGAGTAAAAAGGAGGAGCAGTTTAACCTCTTGTACTCATCGGAGGAAAGGGAGCAGTTTATACTCGTATACCTGTCGGAGTGATAGTTTATTTTGCTTATTTCGGCGTTAAGACACCGGCTTCAACCAAGGCTTGAATGATGGCCTTGAGAGCTAAGCAATCCTTAGTAGGATGGAGGATCCTCCTGTGGTAACTTACGATTTAGGGTCCGGTTTTGTTAGCCTCCTCTTGATTTGTAATTGAGGCAACTTGATTTTGTTATTATCAAGGAGGTGTTTGAAGATGATTGGAACTTCTTCGCCCTTGAAAGAGTATGTCCTGTGGAATTCGATTTAGAAGCTTTACAGCCTGCTGTTGCGACGCTTGACCAACAAAGCAATACAGATTCGAGGGTCACCATCTTTTCGCTTCTTTCAGCCTTTCTTCCTTCCGAGGAAACGCTCGCTTGTTCTCCTCGTATTTTTAGGTCTTTCCACGTAGTTGGTGGGGCGACCCCATGACTTCCAAAGAATTCTATAGAAAGATTGTTGTGGCAAGTCTTCAATATGAACTTTTCAAGAATTGATCCCCGCATTCATAGCTTTATTATGAATCGCTTAACGAAGGTGTCGATTGTCTCCCCACCTTTTCGCTGCCTAAGAGAGTTCCAATTGAGACTTCGTGTCGCCATCGAAGAAGTTGCCGAAAAGAACTTTCCATGTCCTCCCAGCTAATACTGCCTTGAGTCTTCGATACCAATCGGCAGCCCGCAAGAGTACCGACGAATGACCGAACCATCGAGGCTCATTTCCGAGATTACCCCAAATGTGATTTGAAGTAAATCGTGTTGTGAAGGTGACCCTCTCCGCCAAATGGCGTGAAGTTGATCAAATTGAATTTCAAGCGGTAAGGAATTGAATCACACTCCCTAGGATACTGACACGAATACCGCCTTTTGACTTCATGGACATCAAAGCATTGATTTTATCTTCAAGCTCTTTCATCCTTTCGCCATCATCTTCCCCCTGTTTTGGATTACTTCCAATAGGAAGAATTGGACCATTTCCACCTTGAGCATCAGATGCAGCTTTCTTTGGAGGTTGATCAGCATAAATATGTTCATCAATCTCGAATCGCTGTCTTCAACATTAAGGGCATTATGGTGGGTAACTCCACCTTGTTGATCGGATTCAGCCGTTGATCGACCTGTGTTGTGCAACTGTTGGGTTTGCAACTCCCTCATCCGTTGCATGGCTAACTCCATCTCGTTCTCATTTCGCCTTAAGCTCTTCTCTTTGTTTGGCTAAGGCTTCTTGTAACATTTGAGCCGTGACATCGAGTAATGGTAAAAGCTTCTGCGGGATGGCGACCAACACTTGACATTGTGTCATCTAGCTATCGCCGAATTGATGTCGGAAGCTTCACATCGATGACTCTCCTCATGCATCCTTCTATAGTTGATGCGTTGCGTAGCTTCGCAATTGTAATTGAGACATTCTCTCGAGAAATCGAGACCCAATCTTTCCTCCAAGAGTGAAGTCAGATCCGTGATCCATCGCCGTCCTTTCCTTTGTTCACCATGTTGATAGTCACTTCGGAAACTCATCAAATTGGATGGATGATCTCTTTCTTCTTCGATGTCGCCTTGACTGGCTTCAGATCTTTCGCTGTCGACAGGAAAGCCGCTCAATATCGAAGCTCTTTGTAGGTGGCGTTGACTTCGGAACAAGCACATCGATATGGCGTCTTAATCGGTTGTACACGAGCATGAACAATCTATATCGTCGATCGTCCTCTTTCGCGTGTTGCCACCCGGCGATTACAAGGTTGATGTGGGTTATTGCAAATAATATTTCCACCCCAAGTGTAGCGTTGTCCTTGGCGGAGGACACATCTTCTTTTGAGGCGTCGAAAAAGTACTCAAGCGAGACGCGAATGTCTCGTTTTGCAAAGGCATGGACTGCCATCTTTGTTGGCGAGCAGGTCGGTATCACCATTTGGCCTTGACGATTTACAACGCCTGGCTTGTGTGGCGGCTTAAGTGTCGCTACTATGGCGGCTTCAGCTGTCTCGGGTGAAGATTCCGGGCTCTTGACGCCAATTTGTGCCTTTGGGACCCAAATTTTGTGATTTTGGGTCGATTCCTTGGTTGATTTAGACTCATGCGCCTTGTGAACAACGGCGCGTGTATGAGCAGCAGCGTGCAGCGCTTTGGGCCAGCTCCTTCTTTGTCAATCGGGCCCTTTTGGCGAGAACCCATTCTTCCTTGGGAGAGTCTTGGCGGATTGAAGATTGCGGTTTGTTGATGCCTTTGATCCGTGAGTTCGATAGTGAACTCCATCCGTTGACTCGAGCTTTGGCGAACCGACGGGCCATCTTTTGGCGTCGTCTTTGGCGAGCTCTCTTCGTCGGATCGGTTGAGATCTTGTTGAGAGGGGAATGCCTGCCGCAGTTTAACAAGAACGAACCTCCTCTTAAGAGATGATATCCTCCATGTTTGAGGGGTGAGGAGGACTTCGATGTGGAAGAGGAGAGATACTCTTCAATTTGGCTTGATCGAAGAAGTAGTCTAGCCCATCAACCATGAGGTCGGCCGATCACGAAGGTCGCGACACAACGATCTCGGCTCGAGACCGCTGGCTCCCACCGTGGTCGCCATCGCGTTTGGGTCGAAAATGAGATTCTTTGTTGTTTCCATTACAAAACGCTTCAATGAAAACAATCGAAAATTACACGTAACTCTCGCTACAAAGAAATTTGAATCACTTTCACAAACTCAATGTAAGACGCTACACGCCAGATCTCCCCGCTTTTGTGGGTCTTTGCCTGTGCCGGGGATGCGTAATCCGTGGACCACCGAGCAGCGATCGTCGAATCGACGGGGTTGAGTTAATGCTTCGCTAAGGAAACAAGAACTAAAGCAAATATCTTAGCAAGGTAAGATATTTACTCTTCCCAAGAATAAGGCTAAGCTTAAACTCGAGGAATCTCCCAAGGAAGCTTCAAGAATGCTCTTGATTTGAGGAATTCACTCTTGAATCTTTAGGATTCACCAAAGGACTCCTCTCTCTGGAGATAAACTTTTTCCTCCTCTGAAATAATCTCCCCCCCCCTAATAACACGTGTTAAAAGGGTATTTATAGGCTTTAGAAAGCATAACCGCCTCAAGAGCATGCTGATTCTTGTTCACAGAGGCGGTTTTCTTGTTCATCAAAGGCTGCCTCGCGGTACTGTTCATCCAAGTTGCCTCGCGGTACTGTTCATCCAAGCTGCCTCGCGGTACTGTTCATCCAAGCTGCCTCGCGGTACTGTTCATCCAAGCTGCCTCGCGGTACTGTTCATTATAACCGTTTTCCCCCTCTTTTAAGGCACGATTAATGCCCTATTTATGCGCTTAGTGGCGTTTTTCAAGGGTGTAACCGCCCACTAACATTAATGGATGTCCCCACATGTTAAAAATTCTAACGGGTCCCATAAATAATGATAAAACCCCTCAAACTGTCGTGCGTTGGCGGCGGTTATATTGTCTCGCTCACGGTAGCGGCAGTTTGGACACTCTGGACCATTTTGACGATAACTTTCTCGTCCAATCTCCGAATGAGATAATTGAAGATGTGTTGGAAAACTGATGAGGAGAGCTACAACCTTTATGTTTTGACCTTCTCCATATTCAAAACACATCATAGCCAAAATCTGTGAGACAAATGCTCTTTGGGCGCGACAGCTTGGACTGTCTCGGCCACTGCAAGACACCCTGAACTACTTTGGTGATAACTTTCTCATCCGATCTCCGAATGAGATAATTGAAGATGCGTTGGAAATATGATGAGGAGAGCTACAACTTTTATGTTTTGACCTTCTCCAGATTTAAAATACATCATAGCCAAAATCTGTTAGACAAATGCTCTTTGGGCGCGACAGCTTGGGCTGTCTCGGCCACTGCAAGACACCCTGAACTACTTTGGTGATAACTTTCTCGTCCGATCTCAGAATGAGATAATTGAAGATGCGTTGGAAAACTGATGAGGAGAGCTACAACCTTTATGTTTTGACCTTCTCCATATTCAAAACACATCATAGCCAAAATCTGTGAGACAAATGCTCTTTGGGCGCGACAGCTTGGGCTGTCTCGGCCACTGCAAGACACCCTGAACTACTTTGGCGATAACTTTCTCGTCCGATCTCCGAATGAGATAATTGAAGATGCGTTGGAAATATGATGAGTAGAATTACAACTTTTATGTTTTGACCTTCTCCAGATTCAAAACACATCATAGCCAAAATCTGTGAGACAAATGCTCTTTGGGCGCGACAGCTTGGGCTGTCTCGGCCACTGCAAGACACCCTGAACTACTTTGGCGATAACTTTCTCGTCCGATCTCCGAATGAGATAATTGAAGATGCGTTGGAAATATGATGAGGAGAATTACAACTTTCATGTTTTGACCTTCTCCAGATTAAAAACACATCATAGCCAAAATCTGTGAGACAAATGCTCTTTGGGCGCGACAGCTTGGGCTGTCTCGGCCACTGCAAGACACCCTGAACTACTTTGGCGATAACTTTCTCGTCCGATCTCCGAATGAGATAATTGAAGATGCGTTGGAAATCTGATGAGGAGAATTACAACTTTCATGTTTTGACCTTCTCCAGATTTAAAACACATCATGTTCAAACTGTCGTGCATTGGCCTTGGCGGATTAAAAGTATCAGCATAAAAAATATCTGCAATGTCTTATTAGCGAGACACACCCAGCAGAGTCCTTTTCGCGGCATTAGACAATCCTCCTTGACTCAGATAATGACGTTCATCATCCTTTCTCTAGTATGAAGTGAATTAGAGTTCCATAGGTAATTTTTGATGCCTACAACATCCTCCAGGAGATGACGAGGAGAAGGTGTCGTATGGGTATTCTGCAGAGTACGATGAACTTTTTGATGACCTCCCAGCTGTCACTTCTGAAAAGGCATCAGCTCCTGTAGCTATTTTCCCTTCGGGTAAACATTATTTGTTTTGAATTTTGATAACTGTTTCATTCTTATTTTGACAAAAGTTTTTTTATGTAGGTTCGCCGGTGAGGGCAACTCAAGAGGTCGCTGCGGGCAGCTTCGAGAGAACATGCCGTGACAACTCCTCCTTTCGAGTCAGTTCCAGAGGTTGCAGTAGTGGCAGTTCCTCCTCTGACAAGACCAGCTCCGCTTGTGATTTCTCTTAGGCCTGGGAAGGATGCTGGTGCCTCCCGTTCAGCTCAAGCAATATCACCTACAACTCCTTCTCGGGGTCTCGTGACCCAACATGAGCTGGTATTGTCTCCTACAGCTTCTATGGAGTCGACCGTTGTGCCTAATTTGCTTCAGAAATATATCGGTCATTTGGAAACTGAGATGCAAGATGTCGCGAGGATCATTAGAGCTGGAAAGAGCACCTTTGCAGCTTTCAGGCCTATTTTAATGAATTACTTGAATAACATCAGGTACTTGGGCGACATCAATGCATCGGACTGCATCGATGAGATATCTCACCGAGGAGAACTTGAAAAGCTTCGAGGAGTTGAATCATATTGATCCGAAGCTCGATTGAGTCAACCCTTGTCGACACTCGTGCCAAAGCGATGCATCAATATGAAGTTGTCGAGGGCTTGGCGGAGAGAATCTCAAGTTGTATCTTTGGGAGGGCAATATGATCAAGCTGCGGTCGAGCTCCTTGCTTCATCCCATGCCATGCATCACCCGAGAAGCGATTGCTCACTTACAAGCCCGGCTTGCTCGGGAGGAAGATCTTTGTAAGAACCTCACCCTCAAGAGCATCGAAGTTTTTAAAAACTATCGCAAAGAGGTGCAGGTTCTTGAAGAAATCAAGAAAGAGGCTGCCGCGGTGGTGCCAAACGAAGTGGAGCTCTGGAAAGAAGCTACATTAATGGTGCGAGCCGCTCATGAGCAAAAACTCTCGGATGTCAAATCTCGGCTCGCATCTATCAACCTGATGGGCCCGTAGATCTGATTTTGTATTTCTTTTTTATTATTATTAGAGCTTAATAATTTTGTATCACTCTTTAATATTATGAATAAAAGTGATTTTGTTTTTAGCTCTTCATTGTGTTTTGGCCTGGAGCACCGAAAAATAATCGTCGTCTTAGCACAAAATCTCACTTTAAGTAAGAGTCAAATTTTCCTCTATTACCACTTAAGTAATTCCAGGAAAATTAAAAAGAATCAACAAGTCCACGGGGTTTCGATGCTTGGAAGTGTAGTGTCTTTTGACAAAATTGTAAACTTTATTTTGGAAGAACTTGTGATTGGAACAAGTTCGGAGGACTTGTGATTTGAACAAGTACCTGTGATATGAACAAGTGTAAGGAAGAACTTGTGATTGGAACAAGTTCCAAGGACTTGTGATTTGAACAAGTGGAATACCTGTGATGTAAGGAAGAACTTGTGATTGGAACAAGTTCGAAGGACTTGTGATTTGAACAAGTGGAATACCTGTGATATGAACAAGTATAAGGAAGAACTTGTGATTGGAACAAGTTTGAAGGACTTGTGATTTGAACAAGTGTAAGGACTTGTGATTTGAACAAGTGGAATACTTGTCATATGAACAAGTGTAAGGAAGAACTTGTGATTGGAACAAGTTCGAAGGACTTGTGATTTGAACAAGTGGAATACCCGTGATATGAACAAGTGTAAGGAAGAACTTGTGATTGGAACAAGTTTGAAGGACTTGTGATTTGAACAAGTGTAAGGACTTGTGATTTGAACAAGTGGAATACTTGTCACTCCGTGGGGAGAATTGACCAATTAATAATCAAGGATGTGTTGTTAAATATCCCAGGATTGTATTGCAATGTGAGTAATTTCATGGACTTATTATCCTATTGAAGGGGATTAATAAGTTGGTTATCAGATTCTTTGAGAGACATGTAATGATTCTGATAAGATTGTGTTGTAATTTGAAAAACTTTCGGGAACCCATACTTGTTCAAATTACAAGTGTGGCTGAGATGGTATATCCTGCAGTTCTTTTGGCTCATGGAAGACCAGTGAACCTCCTTTCCGCCATGGTGTGTAGCTTGCAAAGCGGTTTGAGGGAATTAACTTTCGAATTCCTCCGAGTTAAGGAGATTGGCCCCGCTGACAAGAAGATCCTGAAGACTCCTCTGCCTCGCGTGCCAATACCATACACATACCTGGTGGCCTGGTTTGGGAAGTCGCACTATAGTAAAATCGAAGGGCCTTCCATTTAATGGCGGTCGCTTCTTTAGGGTTAACCGGTAGAATCCCATACAAAATGTAATCCCTTGGTTCGAGCTTGATGGAAGTCTCACATGCAGTCTCTGTTGTTAGTTCTTCTGAACTTTCCCCTGTAGGAAGTTCAGGAAGATACAAATCACGACCTGCGATAAATATCGTTGTCTCGGCGTTTGGTGGTAATGCCAGTGAGGTTGCTAATGAAGCCAAAGCATCCGCATATGCATTCTGAACTCGCGGAATGTATCCTATAAATAAGCCTTGAACCGGGCTAATTTGGTGGCATGATAAGGGATTAAATCTTTATTGCGTACCTCATACTCTCCTCGTACTTGATTCACGATGAGTTGAGAGTCACCGTAAGCCTCAAGGCATCGAATGTTGATTTCCTCGGCCAACTACATTCCTAATAATAAAGCATTATACTTTGCTACATTATTGGTGCAGGGCTCGACTAAGGAAAATCCCCTTGGGATTACGTGACCATTTGGGGAGATGAGTACAACCCCCACACCGGCTGTAATTCCTCCATCCGGTCTTGCCCTAGATGCTCCATCAAAGAATAACTTCCATACCTGAATAACCTCTTGAGTCATGCAAGCTTCAGCGATCTCATCTGGTAGATCCTCGTGCAGCTTGGAAGAATCAGGGACCGGATGGTCCGCCAAGAAATCTGCCAAGGCCTGTCCTTTAACAGCCCTTTGAGGCATAAATTTCATGTCATATTGTGAGAGGAGTATTGCCCATTTTGCTAACCGGGAATTCAACGAAGAAGGTTTTGTCATGAGCACTCTCAGAGGATTTACTTTGGAAATGACATGTATTGTCTGTCCGATTAGGTAATGCCGCATTTTCTGGATGGCAAATACTAAGGCCAAGCACTCTTTTTCCACCGGATTGTATCTGTGTTCAGCTCCAATCATGGTTCGGCTAAGGTAGTATATTGCTCGCTCGTGCCCTTGATCATCATTCTGGGCCAATAGAGCTCCAAGAGAGTGGTCCATAGCCCTCACATATAACAGGAATGGTTTTCCTGATACCGTGGCCACTAGGACTGGTGGTTGTGTGAGATACGTTTTGATTTCTTCAAATGCCTTTTGGCAGCCTTCGTCCCACACGAATGACACCCCTTTTTTCATTAATTTGGAAAAGGGTTGGCAGCGACCTGAAAGATTTGATATAAATCTTCGGATGTACGCTAATCTACCCTGTAGGCCTCTGAGTTCTTTAATATTTTGCGGCGGTGGCATCTCTTGGATGGCACGAACCTTTTCTGGATCAAAAGAGATTCCTTTGAATGTAACTATGAACCCCAAGAACTTACCACTAGATACTCCCAAGAAAAATTTTGCAGGGTTCATCTTTAGTTGGTGTGCTCGCATGATGTCGAACATCATCTTCAGATCCGAGAGATGATCTTTTTTCTTCCGGCTCTTCACCACAATGTCATCCACGTAGCATTCGATCTTCTTACATAAATGTTGATGGAAGATTGTGCTCATTGCACGCTGATAGGTTGCTCCAGCATTCTTCAACCCAAATGGCATTACTGTGTAACAAAATACTCCCGATGGTGTCACGAGAACATGTGCTTGCATCTTCGGGATACATTTTAATTTGATTATATCCTGAGAATCCGTCCATAAAAGACATCCTCTCATACCCACAGGTATTATCGATCATAACATCCGTAATGGGGAGCGGAAACTCGTCTTTTGGACATGCCGCGTTTAGGTCGCGGAAATCGATGCATATCTAGATTTTCCCATTTTTCTTGGGTACAATGACAATATTAGCTACCCAGTCTGGGTGTTGTTCCTCCCTGATGAAGCCCGAATCAATTAGCTTTTGGATTTCTTCCACAATCGCCTCCATGATCTCCGGACGGAACCTGCGTTGTTGTTGTTTAACGGGTTTCGCATTCGGATCAATATTAAGGCGATGCATGGATATTTCTGGATCAAGCCCAGGCATATCTTCATAATTCCAAGCAAAGACGTCAATGTACTCTTGAGCGAGTGACACCAAGTCTTCTTTCTCGGATTGTGACAAACTTTCACTTATGAAAATTGGTTTGGGATTGGTTTCATCTCCCATGTTCACTTGGATTACTTTGTTTTCTGTGGGCGGTTCTCGTTGTTCAAAACACGTATCCCACAGGATATTAAGGCGCTTGATCCATGGATCATTGCTAGATTCGATCAGGTCTTTGTCTTCTTCCTCGTCATCATCTAGATGACTGGTTGAAGTCATGTTGACAGACATGCTCTTGAAGATCGCACCGATGCTAACATCATATTCCCAAGATGAGGTTCCAGACGAATGGTCCTGACATAGACAATCGCTGGCTTCATTTCCTGAAGGGGAAGGTGTCGAAACGTAGCCCAACCCCCTTCTGGTTTTATGATAATAATTGGGAGATTTTCCTTCTGGGACGAAAGGTTGAATCAGTGCTCGCTTTCCTTTCCCGAAGTTTAAACCTTCTTGCTTACTGAAATCATAGCCCATTTTCTTCATCATATGAAGAGTTTTAAGCTCATAATGATGATATTGAGGGGGATCTAGGTCGTCTTCAGAGCTTTTCTGACCGGATGGTTCAGGATTGACCTTCCCAAAGTAAATTGGTATTTAATTTTTCTTTTTGGCTGGGACCATAAAGAAAGCTTTTTGTACATCTTCTATTTCTTCCGACGTAAGGGAGGATGATTTGAGCGGCATATTTAGACATGCCTCGGCATATAGTGTATGCCATGGCTCTGTGCCTGCATCTGTATCAGTCCCCGTTTTTTCACATTCAGAAGATGCACCAGACGAGTAAGCTAAATCAAAATTTTCATTAATGTACCACTCGCACTCGCTTGATACATTATCATTATTGACCTCATTCTGACCCGTTACATTCAAGTTCAATTCCCACAGACACTCTTCCTCGGGCTCCGGCTCGGTGTCTGCTTCATGGTCGCTGTCGGCATCTTCTTTCGGTTTTTTCGGTTCCTGGGAATCTAAGTAGAAGACTGAGTCAGTGTGGTAGTTTTCTACCCCTTTGAATGGCTGTTTCTCAGCTATCAAAGTTTTGACTTCTCCCTCGTCATCAACATATTTCATGACTTGGTGGAGGGTAGACGGGACGATGCGATTCGCATGAATCCATGGCCGACCTAACAATAGATTGTAGGATGTGTCCGCATCAATGATATAGCAGGTCACTTCAGATTTAAGGTCCCCGATCTGGCATTTGAGCTTGATTTTGCCCAGAGGTCGGGTACTGTTGGCGTTGAAACCGAAGATGGTGGTCTGGGTGGAGCTTAGTCTGTACAGGGGGATCCCTAAGACTTGCATGACGCGGTATGGCATAATCTTGGCGGACCACAGGTCAACTTGGATGCGACTGATCTCTGAAGATCCCATGTACCCTGTGTAGTACAAGGGCCTATCATGCTTATGATTGATTTGCATATCTTCTTGTGTGAATGATATGCAGGACAGACTTTTCATCGTCTGCAGGCACTTGACACAAGAAAGCTCATTAGTAGCTTCTGGGACTACAGGAACTTGTGTAATGAAGCTCTCTGTATCCGTTAAAGCTTCGACTAAAGCTTTTCGTGTAGACTTGGACAGACTCAAAAGTTCATAGAGCGTGATCCTCGCCGGGATATTGGCGGTTAGTGGCGTGAAGCGGAATGGAGTATTCGACCCTCCAGCTTCTTGAAGAAGATTTTTATTGTAACGGATCTCCTTGACTTTCCTTTATCTGGCTTCTTGAAGCAGGACCCCGATCTCTTGACTGGCGGGTGCTTCATGAACATCTTGATCATACTTCCTCAAGTATGTTTTTCCTGATCTTGTACCTGCTCCGAGATTTTCTCCTTGCTCGGCGGCGAGAGCACTCTTGTCTTCCTCCGAATCGGTGAGAGGGACCAGGTTGCTATCATCTTCATTTAAAGATGGGATAATCATATTAGAAGATTTACCTTTCTTCTTTTTACGTGACGCGCTTGTCCATTGCTGGTCTTTAAGAAAGTCTGGGTGGACCCACATTGCTTCCCCTTCTGGGGTAACAAGGGGTACCAAACCTTTATCTTCTTGACTATGGGGATCGACGTTCGTCAAACGCATCTTGCCCTTAGGGATGGGGATAGCACCATTAGGAGTCTCGATGGGTGGAAAATTCCCAAACTGGACCGAAGTCACATTGGTGGAGACGGTCTTTTGCTCGGGCTTCAGCTTGAGCACATCAGCATCAACAAGTGCTTGCAAGATGTCTTTGAAGATAAAATACTTCCTTGTAGGATGTCCCAACATGCGATGATAGAGGCAATAATTTGGATCATCTAGCTTCCCCATTTCTTCAGGTCTTTTAACTTCAGGCAACTTCAACTTGTTATTCTTCTGAAGTAACTTGAATAGGGTGACCACGTGATCCTCCTTGAATGAGTGTTGCTTAGGTGCTCTTGGTGACTTCGGTCGTTACCACAGCGGCGGTGGCGCCCGGTATTAGTATCAGTGGCCAAGGTATCCTTCCCCCTTGCTCGAGAGGTGTTGCCTTGATTCCGTCGCACCGGTGACTTTGGCTTATTTGTCTCTTGACCACTCGGAAACAATTTCTTGACTTTCGCCTTAGGAAACTAATTTGTTTCTAAGATCGACATTCCGTAACCCCTATTTGAGCTAGAAGGTTGGTCTGCAAATTGTGCCTGCAAGTTTTCACTAGAGTAGGTTGTGTCATACCTGATGGACATCGCAGGGCCATTCCTCGAAATCTTTCTACGAAAGTCTTGATAGATTCTCCCTTCCTCTGTTTGGTGGCGAGAAGAGTAGGGACCGAAACTTCCGTATCGTCTTCGAAGAATCTGGCCAAAAAGAGCCTTTCCAAGTCGCCCATACGGATTGATCCGCAGTAACTTCATGAACCATTCAAAGACAACTCCTTGAGAGTGCCTATGAATAAGCGGGTTAATATGGCGTCATTTGATATCATATTTCGGTCGAGACTTGAAATAGTAGATATGCTGGTTTGGTGACCCTGTGCCATCAAAAGCTTGTAAAGTTGGAGCTTTAAATTTTGGAGGGTAAGGGGCCGCATCCCATTCAGCGGGATATGGACTCACAACACCTTCCTCTTAGAGTTCACTCCTGTTAGCTATGGCATTGAGGCGAGCTTCAAACTCCTCCATTTTGACCGACTGAGAATTCTGTTTATCCTCAGCTCCTTTCTCTTCTTTAGAGGAAGACCCCAAGTCGTGAGTTTCGTGGCCTGAAGATTCAGCCCTTTTCTCCTTCTCTTTCGACGAGGATGCTCCCGTTCTGCGGGAAGACTCCGCTCTTGGAGGCTTGGTTTTGTCTGCAACAAGCACGGCTATCATACTTCGAAGCTCATTGATGGTGCCTGGTTGAGCTTGGAGCATAGCCTGCTGCTCATCGAGTCTCTTCATAAAATCCTCAGGGTTCCCTATCATATACGCGAAACTCTGATGTTCAACGAAGGAATTGGAGGATTGGGATTCCGCGATTGCTGAATGTTCATCATCGGATTCTGTTCCCTTAGCCAATCTCCGATAGTTGACGGGAGGGATAACTCCCGTTCGGGTCTGAGCGTGTCGATAAACTCCCTAGAACTCATTCACTATCTCCTTAACACTCAGAGATCGACCCGTTTTCGATTCATCAGAACTAGGGACGTGTGATTCCCCTCTACCAACCATATTGATGGTAACTCCAGGGTATTCATTTTCTAAAGCTTCTTTCTTTCGAAAACGCCGTCGCTTGTTAGGCACATTGAGGTACGACAGCCGTTCAAAGACGGACTGTCTTGGAGCAGATGCACAACATTGGCATTCCAAGAGGACTGCAGAAATAAGTCGCTCACATTGACAAGTAGGAGTGACTTGTTGCACCGGTCTTTCTCTCGGTATGAGTTCCCTCAAGTCAGCAACTTGCAAAGGGCCTCCATCTGAATTTGAGGTTGGAACCCCCTGTCTATCATTGGACGAGTCGGATTCCTAATAAACATGAATTTTAAATCCATGTTGGTCTTTGCGAACATCGCGTCTAGCATTTGGAACGCGTGGTTCATGTCTGCTTTGAGAAACGCTACCCTGAACGTCGCGTTCTGGTTGTGGAACGCGGGTTTGATGTTCGCATTTTGTTTTGGAAACGCTTCCCTGAGGGTCGCGTTTTGGTTGTGGAACATGGACGTGGTGTCCGCGTTCTACATCGGAAACGCTTCCCTGAGGGTCGCGTTTTGGTTGTGGAACATGGACGTGGTGTCCGCGGTCTACATCGGAAACGCTTCCCTGAGGGTCGCGTTTTGCTGGGGAAACGCGTATTTGGGGTCCGCGTTTTGTATTTGAAACGCCCCCCTGAGGGTCGCGTTTTAATTGCTGAACGCGGGTGCGGGACCTGCGTTTTGTTTGTACAACGCGCCATTGGAGGCTACGTTCCATCTCATCGCGGGGCTCACGATTGGGCTTAGAAACGCGAGGCTCACATTTTGGCTCACAAACGCGAGGCTCACAAACGCGAAGTTCGCGTTGATTGAGAGATCGACTCTCTCGGAGTTGTGCTCGCCGCTGGGATCTCCTCCTCCGTCGAGCAGCATTCTTCTTGGCCTATTTCAAGGCTCTTGCAGCAATGTCATTCTCTGTAATGACTGGATTTGTTACCTCAAGAGGCCTCTTGTGACCCGAGCCCTTTGATTTTGGCTCGGTTGTAGAATTCTTAACTCGATCAACGAGTTTCTCCGAGACAGAACTCTCTTCTTCAGAGGAGAGGTGGTTCAAGCAGTCAAGCTTAAGGGAGTCTCCCTTTGATGAATCGACCGCACTTGGGGCCTTAGTCTCTTTGGAGACTTTGCGGATCTTTCGCATAGCCTTGGGGCTTAGGGACCCGGAAGAGAGTAGTTCTTCATACCTTGCTTGGTCGAACTCTACAGTTAGAGTTTCCACCGTTGTTCCAATGAGTTGGACGTCGGACTGCGCCACCAGTTCTTCGTCGGTGAAAGAGACTTTCCCCAGCGGAGTCGCCATCTTTTGTTTGTCGGAAAAAGTTAAAGAGAAATGGAGAAATGTATTGTATTAATTTCTTTTACTGAAGAAGGACTTACAATCTCTCTCTCTCCTCACAAGCTCTTATCGGTTGATCCGATTTATAAAAGAATGAAGGATGATTTGATCCTCCCTTTTGTTTAATGCCGGGTTCTTTTTGGTGTCGATGGGAGTTTGATCCTTGTATCCCGTTGACGATCTGAGCGCCTAGCTTCGTTGGAACTTCGATGGAACTCTTAGGAGTTATGAAGAACTTGCAATCAAGTTTCTAACTCTGAATCGAGTTTCTGGAACTCTGAATGAGTTTTTAGACTTCAAGGCCGATCTCCAAAAGCCAGGACCAAAAGATCAGACCAAAGGATCCCCCCCGAGAATTCCTTTCACCAAGTCTCCAATCCTCTCCCTTGTTCAGCTGATTTTTTAGCTATTTATAGGGGTCTAAGGGGTACAACTGACCCCTTAAATCTCTCTTGAATGAGGGTTAGTTGCCCTCAGATCGTGCAAAATGATTTTGGAACCGTTTAGATCGTGTTTGAACGAGTCAAAATGCGAATTCCGCGTTCTTGAACGACTTCCGCGTCTCTGGCTTGAAACTGGGGCGCGAGGGTTGAGACCCTCGTGTTTTGGACGTGAACGCGAGGATGACCTCTGCGTTTTGAACTTTGAACACGGGGATGAGCTCCGCGTTTTAGAGCTTGGAGGTGGCGATGAGCTCCGCGCTTTGAGCTTGGACGCGATGCTGAGCTCCATGCTTTGTTTTGAAGCGATTATTTTCTTGTAATCTCTTGGTTGGACTTCACAAGGATTGTCAAGTTGTAATCCCTGTGTTCTAAAGTCATCGAATTGTGACTCTATTCTGTCATTGTGAAAGTCTTCAGATTGTGACTTCGCTTGACAGCGCTTTGTGGGTCTTAGCTATCAGTAGTAATTTTTTGACAGCCTACAGCTGGCGGCTGAGTCAATACTTGCTTTACAGGTGTCGGCCGCCAAGTGGCGGTGGTCACTTTGGCATTCAATATGAAGTGACAGAAGTTACGCGGCGACGACGTGGTTCGATGTGTCATAAAGATCTTCGAGGATGGAGAATTGATGGCTCTAATCTCGCATTCAAGGCGACGGCGACTCATTGCCAGCGGGGGGCCTGAGGTATGTCGTCGTCTTCCTATGCTAGGTGGCGTGTCGAGAAGTACCGCCTTTCGAGTCGGTCACACAAGATGTCGACCAACCAGCCCTGCAGGTCGCTCGGGGATTCGGCTTAACGAGAAGTTCTACTCACAGCGCCTTTCGAGTCCGCTACGCGAGATGTCGGCCCCTCGAGTCGTCTAGGCTAGGGGTTCGGAATCTCGAAATGATGAACTGGTGTGATTATGCATTTAATGCGGGATACTTGTCTGCTAATAAGTAGAGATTACTATTCACTAATTGAAGTGCTATAACAACTCCTTTAATACATATATACCTTCAGTTGTATTTTATAGCACTTATATACTCTGAGTTGTTCAAAATCGATACATTAATACCCTTTATTTTGTAAACGGGAAAATTTTCATCCAAAAGTTCCCATATAATGTTGATATGTTAAGTTTAGAGCTTTATAACAGTTAATATTTTCAAAATTACTGTTAAAACCACCCAAATTCTAATTTAAATATATCCTAATTCTATTTTAAAATAGAATTTGGAAAGACTAAAGAATGAATTTCAAAGAAACTTAATAGGCAGAAAGTTATAAGAATAGCATCTGAATGTTATATGTGAACTTTCAGATAAAAATTTGCATGTTTGCAAAATAGAGAGCATTAACGTGCCAATTGTGAATAACTAAGGGTATATAAACACTACGAAATACAACTAAGGGTATCTAAGTGTGAAGGGAGTGAAACTATAAGTTGTATAAGTGCTATTTAGCGCTAGATTTACGATTAATTGCGATCAGATCCCTTGTAATGAAAATGTCCTTCAAATATTCGACAACTCCGTCTTCTCTCATCACTCTCTCTCTCACTTCCGCCATCCACGCTCCCTTTCCTTAACTTCTATCTTCCGCCACCGTCGCACTTAGATTACTACCGTTAGTTTTTGTACTGAAATAATAAGGGGTTTGTTTCAACCGCAGTCCACTCGCTTATAAATACCAAAATCCAACTAAAAATTCTTAAATTCCCCAAATTCTGGTGGAGAGAGAAACTGAGAAAGAGAGAGATCAAGAATGAAGGGGAAAAGTCTCCCCCATTTCATGTTCGAGCACAAGAGGTCAGTCAACTGACTGCGTTAGTTTTTGCAATTTGCACCCTCTTTTTTAGTTTCTGGCGAATCTGGAAATGTAGTTTTCGAATTTGCTCGTTTTTTCTCGTTTTTGTTTGGATCAAGATTTCTACTTCTTGTGCCAATAACTTATTTAGGTTTAGATTGGATCTGTTTACTCGTTGATTGAATGTTTAGATTGGATCTGGTTAATTTGCTTTTCTGAAGCACATTTTAGGGTTTAGTTTAGTGGAATTTAAGGTTTAGTTTCGTTAATTTAGGTTGATTGGAGTCCGATCTTGGTAATTAACAGACTTCATTATGCCTTGTTTTTGCAATTTGCACACTCTTTTTTAGTATTTGGCGAATCTGGTAATGTAGTTTTGCGAATTTGCTCCTTTTTGTTTGGATCAAGATTCCTAGTTGTTCTGCTGATAACTGCTTTAGGTTGAGATTGGATCTGTTTATTTGTTAATTGAATTTTTAGTTGATCGGAGTTGATTTAGGTTGATTTGCTTCTCTGAAGCATATTTTAGAGTTTAGTTTAGTGGAGTTTCGGGTTTAGTTTCGTTAATTTAGGCTAATTGGAGTCGGATCTTGGTAATTAATGGACTTCATTACGTGTTGTTTTTGCAATTTGCACCCTCGTTTTTAGTTTTTTGACGAATCTGGTAATGTAGTTTACGAATTTGCTCGTCTTTGCTCATTTTTGTTTGGATCATCTGCCGATAACTTCTTTAGGTTGAGATTTGATCTGTTTACTTGTTAATTGAATGTTTAGTTGATTGGAGTTGATTTAGGTTAATTTGCTTCTCTAAAGCACATTTTAGAATTTAGTTTAGTGGCATTTTGGGTTTAGTTTCGTTAACTTAGGCTGATTGGAGTCGGATCTTGGTAATTAATGGACTTCATTACTGAAGATGCGACTTTTAGCTATTGTAGCTCTAATTAATTGTCAGTTTAATTTTTTGATGATTCATGTAGTAATGAGGCAGTTGAAGATAATATCTAGTAGATTTGATCTACAGCTTTGATTTAAGCTGTTTATGGGATTATTTACTGATAAACTAGGGTTTGGTTGATCTGAAGAAATTTTAAGTTAATAGCAGACTTTAGAGTGTGCTCTATTGAAAACTAGTTATCTTCAATAATTTAGGTTGGATTGGGTTAGGTTCCTGCTAATTAGTGGGATTCATTGCTAATCTCCAAGTTTTTTCCTGTCCTAGCTTTTATGGAGACTGTTTTGTGTAGCAATTAGTGTCATCTCTTATTAGGAGCACCAATTAATTGTGTAATTGATGAGATAACTGTTAGCTAATATTTATAGAATCATAGAATGTGCATGTTGTGCTTTAAAAAGGTAGGGATTTGACTGATTTATTTGTTTTTAATCTGCTTCTGAGTCCACTCATTGTGGAATGCTTCATTTGAAGTTTTTTTATATATGTTGGTGCTTATTGTTGAGAGTTTGAACAGGGGTGCAAATGGATTCGCTGGCCAACCTCAACATTTGCAGACATATAGAGAGGTATGCAAACATCCACAAGGCAATGCTTCAATTTCTTTTCATTTAGAAACGGATACAGTAATGATTTCTTTTCATTTAGAAACAGATACAGTAATGTTTTTATGACTTAATTTTGTGTACTGTTTGTAATTTAGGAGGAAGAAGAAGAGAGATCAAATCGGTGGAAAAACTTTCTGGAAAAGCAAGCTGAGTTCGATGAAATACGATATACCGAGGAGAGTTTGGTTGCACAATCAGAAGACAATGGTGATCAGGACAAAGAGAAGTCTGATGAGGAAACTGTGGAAAAGGAGGCAAGAAACCATAAAATTCAGATATTGTCTCAGATTAGGCTATCTCTTGCCGCCATTGAGCCTATGATGAATTCACGTGTCAAGATTGCTAAGCTTTCCAAAACAAACAGTGAGGATCTGGGGCTAAAACATAACCATCTTGCTTCAATTGAAGAAACAAAGCATTCTGAAGATTCTGTTGATGAGTACTATGATGCGGAAAGATCGGTCCAAATCAGGCGGTAAGATCTGCTGATAGCACCAGTGCGAACTTTTCTGGAACTAAGGCTAGTCAACATGCACCTTTTGAACCATCCTTCCCCTGTAAAGAAGAGTTGGAATGCTTAGTTCATGGTGGTCTGCCAATGGCTCTGAGAGGAGAGGTGAATACTACTGTTTGTCGTGAAGTTAATGTCACTTCTTTTATGATTTTGTTCTGGCTGTTCCTAGTTATGTATTACCGTGTTGCAGTTATGGCAAGCCTTTTTGGGTATTGGAGTGCGAAGAGTGGAAGAGTACTATAGCAACCTGCTAAATCTAGAAAGCGATATTGGCGATGACAAGGTTTCTGATGCTTCCCCTTTGAATAACACTGACAATGGACCCAAAAGATCTGAGAGGTGTGCATCTGAAAAATGGAAGGGGCAGATTGAGAAGGTTGTTTTATACGCGAACTTTTGAAGCGCAGTTTTCTGTATTTATCTTGTTGGGAATCCTGGAATTACTACTTGAGATAGCGTCATGAAAGTGCCATGTTTTCTTTTCCTTTTGCAGGATTTAACTAGAACGTTCCCCGGTTATCCTGATTTAAATGAGGATGGAAGAAATGCTTTGAGACGATTGCTTACTGCATATGCTCAGCATAATCCATCTGTTGGGTACTGCCAGGTACTTGAATCTACATCGCAGTAATATATGATATACTGTCATAACGATCTGATACTGGTGCTTAACAGGTTAGATTGTTTGAGTGTTAACTTTTGGATAAATAGATCTTTTTTTTTAGGTATCATATGAATTGATTTAAGTAAATCTTTAAGTGATATTTGAAAGTTTGTTACAGAAGCATCTATTTGAGCTATGTTTCTAGCTCTGCATTGGATAGAGTCCACTGAATTACAGGTGGTACTGATAAAACTGTTTTGACAATTTAGTTTAGAGGCAGCATTGGTACTTGTACAATAAATAGTGGATATAGGTCTGGTAATTGATACTCAGATTACCCTCTCTCCCTGTACTTGTATAGTGGATTAGAATACCTTTTTACCTGTGCATTTTAAGTTTAACCAAAAATGTATTGTTAATTTCCATTTAATTCTTTTGTTCTGGGCTTTGCAGGCCATAAATTTTTGCGCAGGACTACTACTATTGCTGATGCCCGAGGAAAGTGCATTTTGGTAGGTCTCCTTGTTAGTTATTCCTTAAAGCCTAAACAGACATCCTTTGAAAGTGATGGATCATGGTTATCTGACCGTTGTATAGTGCGCTTACTAAATATAGCGAACATTTTGTTTTCACGAATATTCTGTGTGCTTACTTATTCTAATTCTATGGAATCTGCCAGGGCTTTCACAGCTATTATTGACGATTACTTTAATGAGTGCTTTTCCGAGGAAATGATCGAATCCAAGGTAATGTACTGCTATATAGTTTTGTTGTTTAGAGTAAATCAAGCAACCACCTTTTACTTTCTATTGTCTGCTTTCTGTAGTGTGATGGTAAATATTTTTTAATATCGTGTAGTGGGACAAATTCTTAAGGTACTTTTGTGCAGGTGGATCAGCTTGTTTTGGAGGAGTTAGTGCGTAAGCGATTTCCAAAACTTGGTGGGTGATGATGTGTATACTTGTTGAAGATGCATGTAGACTTAATAACTATGTGAATTTATACACGATGTCTCAGTTATCCTTTTGTGTTTCAGTGAATCATCTGGACCACCTAGGAGTGCAGGTTGCATGGCTCACTGGACCCTGGTTCCTTTCTATATTCGTTAATACGCTTCCCTGGCAAAGTGGTAATCCTCTATTTTCTGTTTATCTTGTAACAGAACTTTTATTTTTTTTGTTGTTGCAAAGTTCAAGGTGGCTAGTAGTGGTATCAATGTTATAACACTCGACTTATTTCAGTGCTTCGCGTGTGGGATGTGCTACTCTTCGATGGAAACAGGGTCATGCTATTCCGTACTGCTCTTGCCTTAATGGAGTTTTATGGTAATAGTTTTGTACTTTTACCTTCTGATACTTTCTCGTAATTTCTAAACAAATAAGACAGAAACTTCCTTTCTTTCCTTTCTCCGATAGAATTATATGTCAAACCTTTTATTCTAAATTTATGAGTAATTTTTATTTACAGAGCCTGCTCTAGTGGATACAAAGGCTGCTGGGCATGCTGTTACCTTACTGCAGTTCCTTGCTGGTTCAACTTTTGATAGTAATCTGCTTGTTTTGACAGCTTGTACGGGATATCAAGATGTAAATGAACTCAGACTTGAGGATTTGAGGAAGAAACACAGACCAGCAGTGTTAGCTGCTTTTGAGGAGAGGCCAAAGGACCATGTGCCTGGAAGGACTCCCAGGGTGTTGGTACAAAGCTTTATAGTTTTAAACATGGCGCAGGTTCACTAATAACAGAAAACCGAACAGATAGCTCAGGTGAGAGCAAGCTGAATGGGGACTTCGATCAATCGGAGATTGATTCTGCAAATATAGAGGGCTTTCTCAGTAATATAACAACTGGTGGGGAGTCAGACTCTGAACCTGATTTCAAAGAACAGGCAATCTTCTTGTTGCTCAACTTTACTGTAGTTTTACCATTTGTGTCTAATAAAGGCAATAGAAAATCAATGGTAGTAACGCACCACTAACTACATTTCCCAAAAATGCTAGCTTACACTCGGTTTCTTATGAATGCCTGTGCTGGACTTAAGATAGACGAGAATATGGTCTGCCAAGCTGGAGGTCATTGATAGGTAGTATCCAAGTTGTTATATATGTTGCATTGTCAAATATAATCATTGATAGGTTAAACTGTATCTGGTTGCCAAGTGTTCTGTATTTATCCTAATGGAAAGTCTAGATGATGGTAACTCCACTAGAGGTGTTAACCGTTGGATACGTCTTGGATATGATACTTACCATATCCGTATCTGCTTACCAATCATGGATACAGATACGGATAGGTAAGGAAGACTTATATCGATATCCGCTAAAACCGGATATGGATACCGATATACATGTGGATATAAATGCGGATATGCATGCGGATACAAAACGGATATGAGAAAACCAAATAACATAAAAAAAATAGTTCATATGATACAAGAGAGTTTGGTAAATGATACCGATTTAATTCCTTATCAATTGGATCTAGGAAAAAATAACTCTCTTTTGTGAATGCATAAATGTATCATCTCTTTTTATCCAAATCAAATTGCAAATTTGATTAATATGTCTACTATATCTTGAAAACTAATACTATATCTTTTTATCATTAATAGTCTCGACCCCATTAATTTAAGGATTAATACAGTTGCCATCAGTGTTTTAAATGTCGGCCGACATGTCCGACTTGTCGGCCGACATGTCGGTTTGAGGGCTCGAGCGACACGACTTGGGCTTTGAAAAATCGGCCGATATGGCCTTTTTTTCCTGCTATTTTTTTCTAACCGGGTTTGGATTTAGTGCTGAAAACCCAAACCCGTTTCACTTTTGACCTATTCTGAGAGAGATGAACCCGATAGCAAAAAAAAAAACTAGGGCAAAATGGTCGATGTTCGTCTCTCTTTCTCGTCCTCGTCGCTGCAGGGTCGGAACCATCACCGCCTCTCTCTCTCTCTCTCTCTCTTCCCTGCGAGGCTGCGACTTCGGAACCATCGCCGCCTCTTCCTCTCTCTCTTCCCTTCGACGTCAGAACTCAACGACGACTTCAAGCTTCCCTCTGGTGACTGGTGAGTCTTCTTCTATCTCTTTCTCTCTCTCATTCTCTCTCTGAGTCTATCTCTCTCAATCTCTTTGTCTCTCTCTGAGTCTATCTCTCTCTCAATCTCTTTGTCTCTCTCTCAGTCTCTCTTTCTCTCTCTGAGTCTATCTCTCTCAATCTCTTTGTCTCTCTCTCTCAATCTATCTCTCTCTCTCTCCCTCTGGTGAATGGTTTCAAGATGCAATCGAGAATCAAATTTCTACAATCGGTTAGTGACCCTAAACATCATATATTATTTACTTTTTTATATGTTTAGACTATAGAATTTATAAAGTATGCTTAAATTGAATTTAGGAATGCTTAGATTGCATTTAGGACATGATATTATACATAGGCGCACCACCCGATATGGCAATCCGATATTTAGTCCATGTCCCCCGATATATCCCCGATTTCCGCTATCCGACATGGATTTCAGCTGTCCGACATGAACCCGACATCCGACATTTAAAACCTTGGTTGCCATTGTATGCTCAACATATATTCGGATTTTCTGGATACAGATCCGGATATTTCGCAACATAACCATTTACACAACCATATCCGTATAACGGACATGGATACAGACATATCTGCGGCTACAAATATTTTTTTGGCATCCCTAATCTCCACAATAGACAAGGAAAGACACGCATTGATCAAGTCATCTATCATTGTAGATGAGCTTATTAGACATATAGCTCTCCAAGCCTTCTATATCTGCTGAAAACTCAGAAACATGATGTTGCTAACAACAAATTTAAAAAAAAAACGGGTGCTGGATGAGTGCATTTTAGCAAATCTTAGTGCTGGATGGGTACACTTTAGCAAATCTTAGTGTTAAAATATTATTGCTCATCTAATATCCATGCGCTCTTGCACATGCATGTGCGCGCGCAACACAAGCCTTATAGAAAGACTAATGGCTCTTTTTGCGTGCAAAAAATGATATTCCCCTTTGATGCAGGTCCAAGATCACCTCTTTACTTTCCTCTTTTAACTTAACCCCTAGCTTTTGTATAGTCTGGACTGAATGAATGCTTTTGTACAAAGTTGAGCCAACATGAGCCCATGAATAAATGGATTTTCATTTCAATAATAATAGAATGAAATGAAGAGAACTATTCTTTTTGAACGCCAGTGGCTTCTGCTTATGCATGTCAATCCATAATGTTTACTTAGATTTGTCTATATCTGTTGTTTTTGTTTATCTTGATGCTCCATACGAGTATATATATTCGATAAAATTCTTTTATAACTATTATAGGTTCTAATGCAAGTAGAGCAAGAGCAGAGAATAAGGGATGGAATTATGATTTTGGGGAATTATGGTTTTGATGAGTTAGGGTAAATTGGGGATTTGTGAGGATTTTCATGGGTTTAATGAGGGAATTGCGAGAGAGAGAATGGGAGGAGGATTTTGGATGTTGCCCTTTGTGAAGGTGTCTATTTTAGAATTTGGGGTAGAATTAGAGTTTTGCGGGATTAGGGTTTTGATGAGTTATGGGAAATTGGGAACCTGTGAGGATTACATGGGTTAATGAGGGAATTGTTTTTTTTTTTGGTGGGGGGAAAGGGGGGATAGGAGTTATTGTTTCTCTTATATGGAGAGAACAGGACACTTGTTTCATTTTGTTTTTCACTTTCGGGTATTTTTATAGATATCTGTATTCTTAATGTAAAACATAGCTTGTGGCATGCAACATAACTATAAAAAAAATATGGTTTGATTGCATGGAAGAAAAATGTTGGAATTGTTTCCGAGAACAATGGAATCCCATTAATATATTTGATTTTTAGATTTTGCATATCTATCAAAAAGTGAAGAAGGTGGATATAAAAACATCACAAACAACTTAAATATATAATTGTTAAACTCACAAATTTAGAATAAACCATTCATCTATTTGGTAAAATAGTTGGTATTTTCTACATGAATATTATTTTATCCCAAGACAATAAGTAAGTCGAATATGTTACGGAGTTATTTTCATTATATAACGATTAACTTTGTAAGTGTTGTTTGTTAGTGTTCAACCAAATCTATGGTGACCACTTACATACATCGATCCTAGGATGAAATCAATGTCATTTGATAATAAGGGAACAGATCATAAAGCCTGCAATTTTGATATTGCTCAAACTAGCAAGTTTTTATAACTAGCAAGTTTTTGAGTTATGCTGAACCATATTGTTCACTTGTTTGCTTGTATGGGGAACTTCTAGAATTTGTAGGTTGCAAGAAAAACCAACACATCATCTTCTGAACAATATTCTAGATTAGAACTAGGTTGTTTGGCAGTTGAGAAATTAAAGAAACTTAATTTATGTTCACGGGATCTTTTACATCCTTGATTGTAGAGGATACCAACAACTCTCCAATAACCTCTTTTCATTATGTAAACCTCATGAATGATACTAATTAAATCAATTATATACAAACCCTCTTAGTTGTGTGGCCCAATGAATGAACCAATCTTAGTCATCCACCTAAGTAATTGTAGGAATTCTCTACAATCTAGGACAGGATCTCTTCTCAAACTTTTGCATGTATACTTCAATCACTAGCCAACATGTCCATTTTGAGATTAATATTCTGGGCAAAACTCTTAGAGGGTGCTACATAGAAAATTAAATTTACATGTGTTCAAGTATTGATCTTAAATTTAGTGATTCACCTATTTATGTATTATTGTTTGCACAAATTCAATATGTGTTTCATTCAAATTATACTGCAAATTGATATTTACGAGATATGTGTTTGTCATCCATTATGATTTCTCAAGTTACTTCATCATACCTCGTTTTACCTGACATTTGGTACATGGAATATCCAGTCATCGATCTTATATCTTCCATTTACAATCTTGGAGCTAAATTCTGTAAATTTTGGGGATGTGCATGCATGAGTTTCTATGGCAATGCCGTTCCATTTGGCTCTTCATATTACTTTGTAAAATTCTAAACTTGCTCCCCAAATCTTTATGATATACTCGCAGTTTAAAGGGAATTAGATGTAGAGCTTAAATTCCATTATTATTGAATTTGATCATTTCTTGCTATTTTGTTTTCTACTTCTTTTTGCAGATTGAAGCGTCAGGTGCCTCTGAGAAGTTAGCCAGCATGGATAACCAAAATTCACATGCCCATGAAAATTTTAAGCGATTGAAGAAATCAAGAGGAACACATGATGATTTTGTTCACATGCCCGTTAATCAGATATATGATGATATTGTCCTAATGCATCCTGCTCCAATGCTTCCTGAGGATGCATATTTAGTTGCTGGGGATTCTAACCAAGAGGAACACGTGGTTGAGATTTCTGTAAAAGGTGGTTTTAATTCTCCAAATATTTTTCCTATGGCATCGGCATATTCATGAACCATTATGTCATCAACATTGATTAGAAAATGAAGAAACTCTCGGTCTCATTTGTGGAGAACATGGGCTTAGGAGTGATACTTTTGTACCAGAATTTCTTTTTCCCGATACTTTTGTACGAATTTCACGCTCCGATCTTGGTATGTACTTTTTGGTAAATGAAATATTTTATTCACAAACCACGAAAACTTTAGTACACCATACAGCTGGTAATAAGTCAGAATTGAA
This sequence comes from Asparagus setaceus, assembly GCA_012295165.1. Classification (NCBI taxonomy): domain Eukaryota; kingdom Viridiplantae; phylum Streptophyta; class Magnoliopsida; order Asparagales; family Asparagaceae; genus Asparagus; species Asparagus setaceus. The sequence continues at coordinate 19,150,792 of CM022708.1, read as the reverse complement.
CCAATTATTTGTACCTGAAATTACGCAGAATACAATTGTCTCAATGAAGTTAGTATTTCTCGGCATACACATACATAGATCCTCTTCCTATTTTAAATATGCTTTCCTCTAGATAGTTGCATGTTTTAAATGATTGCCACACTTTTCAACCCTACAATGTTTGTATTGAGATGTGGCGATTAATCTTAGTTAATTTATGCTTTGTTGCATGTTTATTACTTATTATGATGTTCTTTTTATTTGAGTTACGCTTTTGAAGCATGGACCGTGGAAATGATTTATTTTAAACTTAGATAGATGGCTGTCAATGTTTCACCTTCGGTGATTTGATTATCTTGAGTGATGTTTACCTTCTCAAGAACTAAAGAAAATTCTATATGTTTGACCTTCGGTGATGTGATGTATTGAGTAACATTTCACCATCGAAAGAATCGAAGAAAATTTACCACCCAATGCAATTGCATTAATGCTACCTAATAATCGTCGGAAATCTTAGCGATGAGACCTTAGAATGCCCGATACAATACGGGTTCTTTCTTTGTGGAATTGAGAGGCTCCCTATGTGGATTTCTATGGGGCAGAGCCCATGTTAAAATAACAAGCTTCTAGTGGGAAACGATGCAAATATAAATTTTTAGGCTTTGACACAGGGTTGGGCAAAGCATCATGGGGATCACAGGATTGCAATTAGGATGGTCAAAGAAGCCAATAAAATGAGGCAGAGACCATATTTCGTGCACTCAGGTTGCACATGGTTAGCATATTGTGTTTCAAGAGCGTTGAACAATAATAAGGACCTTCAAGATGTTCCATTTATCACATGGGCAAAACAAGAAAATGGTAAGTTTTTGAGAAAGGATTTTCCAAAGGGCGGAGGTGCTCCTCGTCCGTCCTTTGAAAGAACCAGGTGGCAAGTTTTGGGTGAATAAAGAGTTCGACAAAGTTGACATCTTTTACGGGGGCGAAGAGGATGACATGCTTCCTAATGGGTATTCAAGAGGTAATACCCTTATCATTTTTGAAGTTCTTTTTGGCATTAAAAATTAGTCTATTTCATTACCAAAATTAGGAATAGACTCGGTATTAGACTATACAAAACTCTATGATAGATGCATGCACTCATTAAACAGATTTATAAATTGATAAATCACTCGTATACAAACTTTAAAAAAAACGCGAAAAGAAAGAACTCAAGAGACACTCTACTAGACAACCCATCATACACACTCTAATATCAACCAACAATGGTATATTGTCTTAGTTTGAGAATTTTTTTTGGTATTAGCAATAGAGACATTATGAAAACCCAGACTTCATTGGTCTTTATCTAAACATTTTCCATGCTAATGTACCCCCCTAACACAAGTCATCACCGGTTGATATTTATTTACGGAAAATAAACCTCTTCATAATTTTTAAGAATATCATGAAGTGGTTTGTTTTCCGTAAATATCAACCGGGTGATGACTTGTGTTAAGTACATTAGCATGGAAAATGTTTAGATAAAGACCAATGAGGTCCGGTTTCATAATGTCTCTATTACTAATACAAAAAATTTCTCAAACTAAGACAATATACCCTTGTTGGTTGATATTAGAGTCCGCTTTGATGGGTTGTCTAGTAGAGTGTCTCTTGAGTTCTTTTCGAAGTTTTTATAGTTTGTATGCGAGGAATTTATCAATTTATAACTGCTTAATGAGTGCATGCATCTATCATGAGTTTTGTATAGTCTAATACCGAAGTCTATTCCCAATTTTGTAATGAAATAGACTAATTTTAATGCCAAAAGAACTTCAAAAATGATGTATTACCTCTTGAATACCCATTAGAAGCATCCATCCTTTCCCGAAAAGATGTCAACTTTGTCGAACTCTTTATTCACGCGAAAACTTGCCACTGGTTTCAAAGGACTGACGAGGAGCACCTCCGCCTCTTTGAAAATCCTTTCTCAAAACTTACCATTTTCTTGTTTTGCCCATGTGATAAATTGAACATCTTAAAGGTCCTTATTATTGTTCAATGCTCTTGAAACATAATGTGCTAACCATGTGCAACTTGTGTGCACTAAATATGGTCCTCAGCCATTTTATCGGGCTTTGACCATCCTAATTGCAACTCAGGATCCCCATGATGCTTTGCCCAACCCCGCGGTCAGCCTAAAAATTTACCTTTGCATCGCTTCCCACTAGAAGCTTGTTATTACCTTTAACATGGGCTCACTAGAAATCCACATAGGAGCTCTCAATTCCATTAAAGGAAGAACCCGTGATTGTATCAGGCGCTAAGGTCAAGCATCGCTAAGATTTCCGACAATTATTAAGTAGCATTAATGCACAGATTTCGAGAGAGGATTTTTCGCCTTTCAAGAATAAATGCTCAATACATCACATCACCGAAAGGTCAAACATATAGAATTTTCTTTAGTTCTTGTAGAAGCGTAAACATCACTCAATACAATCAAATCACCGAAGGTCAAACATCGTGCCTTATCTATCTAAGTTTAAAATAATCTTTTCCACGGTCCATGCTCAAAAGCGTAACTCAAATAAAAAGATCATCATAATAGTAATAAACATGCAACAAAGCATAAATTAACTAAGATTCACATGCCCATGAAAATTTTAAGCGATTGAAGAAATCAAGAGGAACACATGATGATTTTGTTCACATGCCCGTTAATCAGATATATGATGATATTGTCCTAATGCATCCTGCTCCAATGCTTCCTGAGGATGCATATTTAGTTGCTGGGGATTCTAACCAAGAGGAACACGTGGTTGAGATTTCTGTAAAAGGTGGTTTTAATTCTCCAAATATTTTTCCTATGGCATCAGCATATTCCGCAGACACGTATGTCATCAACATTGATTCCGAAAATGAAGAAACTCTCAGTCTCATTTGTGGAGAACATGGGCTTAGGACTGATACTTTTGTACCAGAATTTCTTTTTCCCGATACTTTTGTACCAGAATTTCCTGCTCCCGATACTGGTATGTACTTTTTTTGGTAAATGAAATATTTTATTCACAAACCACTGAAAACTTTAGTACAATCTCATAGCAACAGTTGTACTGTGCTTCAGAAATCTTGAACTGACCATTTGTATTCCAAGCTTGAAATTTACAGAGAATACAATTAACTTTACATAGCTGAGCTAGTATTTCTGAGGCATACACATACATAGATCCTCTTCCCTATTTTAAATATGCTTTCCTCTAGATAGTTGCATGTTTTAAATGATTGCCACACTTTTCAACCCTACAATGTTTGTATTGAGATGTGGCGATTAATCTTAGTTAATTTATGCTTTGTTGCATGTTTATTACTTATTATGATGTTCTTTTTTATTTCAGGTTCTGCTTTTCGAAGCATGGACCGTGGAAATGATTTATTTTAAACTTCCGATAGATAGCTGTCAATGTTTCACCTTTCAGGTGATTTGATTGTACTGAGTGATGTTTCTGCTTCTACAAGAACTAAAGAAAATTCTATATGTTTGACCTTTCAGGTGATGTGATGTATTGAGTAACATTTCAGCTACTGAAAGAACTGAAGAAAATCCTATCTCACGAAATGCAATTGCATTAATGCTACCTAATAATCGTCAGGAAATCTTAGCAGTAGCAGACCTTAGAATGCCCGATACAATACGGGTTCTTTCTTTGTGGAATTGAGAGGCTCCCTATGTGGATTTCTATGGGGCAGAGCCCATGTTAAAATAACAAGCTTCTAGTGGGAAACGATGCAAATATAAATTTTTAGGCTTTGACACAGGGTTGGGCAAAGCATCATGGGGATCACAGGATTGCAATTAGGATGGTCAAAGAAGCCAATAAAATGAGGCAGAGACCATATTTCGTGCACTCAGGTTGCACATGGTTAGCATATTGTGTTTCAAGAGCGTTGAACAATAATAAGGACCTTCAAGATGTTCCATTTATCACATGGGCAAAACAAGAAAATGGTAAGTTTTTGAGAAAGGATTTTCCAAAGGGCGGAGGTGCTCCTCGTCCGTCCTTTGAAAGAACCAGGTGGCAAGTTTTGGGTGAATAAAGAGTTCGACAAAGTTGACATCTTTTACGGGGGCGAAGAGGATGACATGCTTCCTAATGGGTATTCAAGAGGTAATACCCTTATCATTTTTGAAGTTCTTTTTGGCATTAAAAATTAGTCTATTTCATTACCAAAATTAGGAATAGACTCGGTATTAGACTATACAAAACTCTATGATAGATGCATGCACTCATTAAGCAGTTATAAATTGATAAATCACTTTCGTATACAAACTTTAAAAAAGCGAAAAGAAAGAACTCAAGAGACACTCTACTAGACAACCCATCATACACACTCTAATATCAACCACAATGGTATATTGTCTTAGTTTGAGAATTTTTTGGTATTAGCAATAGAGACATTATGAAAACCGGACTTCATTGGTCTTTATCTAAACATTTTCCATGCTAATGTACTCCCCCTAACACAAGTCATCACCGGTTGATATTTATTTGGAAAAATAAACCTCTTCATAATTTTTTAAGAATATCATGAAGTGGTTTGTTTTTCGAAATAAATATCAACCGTGATGACTTGTGTTAAGGGGGTACATTAGCATGGAAAATGTTTAGATAAAGACCAATGAGGTCTGGGTTTTCATAATGTCTCTATTACTAATACAAAAAAATTTCTCAAACTAAGACAATATACCCTTGTTGGTTGATATTAGAGTCTGTTTGATGGGTTGTCTAGTAGAGTGTCTCTTGAGTTCTTTCTTTTCGAGTTTTTTTATAGTTTGTATGCGAGGAATTTATCAATTTATAAATCTGTTTAATGAGTGCATGCATCTATCATAGAGTTTTGTATAGTCTAATACCGAGTCTATTCCCAATTTTGGTAATGAAATAGACTAATTTTTAATGCCAAAAAGAACTTCAAAAATGATAAGGTATTACCTCTTGAATACCCATTAGGAAGCACGTCATCCTCTTCGCCCCCGTAAAAGATGTCAACTTTGTCGAACTCTTTATTCACGCAAAACTTGCCACCTGGTTCTTCAAAGGACGGACGAGGAGCACCTCCGCCCTTTGAAAAATCCTTTCTCAAAAACTTACCATTTTCTTGTTTTGCCCATGTGATAAATTGAACATCTTAAAGGTCCTTATTATTGTTCAATGCTCTTGAAACATAATGTGCTAACCATGTGCAACTTGTGTGCACGAAATATGGTCTCTGCCTCATTTTATTGGCTTCTTTGACCATCCTAATTGCAATCCTGTGATCCCCATGATGCTTTGCCCAACCCTGTGTCAAAGCCTAAAAATTTACCTTTGCATCGTTTCCCACTAGAAGCTTGTTATTACCTTTAACATGGGCTCTGCCCCATAGAAATCCACATAGGGAGCCTCTCAATTCCACAAAGGAAGAACCCGCATTGTATCATTTGCTACTCAAGCACGCTAAGATTTCCTGACAATTATTAAGTAGCATTAATGCACAGATTTCGAGAGAGGATTTTTTTCCGCCAAGATTCTAAATGTTACTCAATACATCACATCACCTGAAAGGTCAAACATATAGAATTTTCTTTAGTTCTTGTAGAAGCAGAAACATCACTCAATACAATCAAATCACCTGAAAGGTCAAACATTGGCAGCTTATCTATCGGAAGTTTAAAATAAATCCTTTCCACGGTCCATGCTTCGAAAAGCAGAACCTGAAATAAAAAAGATCATCATAATAAGTAATAAACATGCAACAAAGCATAAATTAACTAAGATTAATCGCCACATCTCAATACAAACATTCTAGGGTTGAAAAGTGTGACAATCATTTAAAACATGCAACTATCTAGAGGAAAGCATATTTAAAATAGGGAAGAGGATCTATGTATGTGTATGCCTCAGAAATACTAGCTCAGCTATGTAAAGTTGATTGTATTCTCTGTAAATTTTAAGCTTGGACTACAAATGGTCAGTTCAAGATTTCTGAAGCATAGTATAACTGTTGCTATGAGATTGTACGAAAGATTTCAGTGGTTTGTGAATAAAATATTTCATTTACCAAAAAAGTACATACCAAGATCGGAGCAAAAATCCCAGTACAAGTATCTGAAAGAAATTCTGGTACAAAAGCATCAGTCCTAAGCCTATGTTCTCCACAAATGAGACTGAGAGTTTCTTCATTTTCGGAATCAATGTTGATGACATACGTGTCTGCGGAATATGCTGATGCCATAGGAAAAATATTTGGAGAATTAAAACCACCTTTTACAGAAATCTCAACCACGTGTTCCTCTTGGTTAGAATCCCCAGCAACTAAATATGCATCCTCAAGATGCATTGAAGCAGGATGCATTAAGACAAAATCATCATATATCTGATTAACGGGCATGTGAACAAAATCATCATGTGCCTAAGATCGATGACTGGATATTCCATGTACCAAATGTCAGGCAACACGAGGTATGATGAAGTAACTTGAGAAATCATAATGGATGACAAACACATATCTCGTAAATATCAATTTGCAGTATAATTTGAATGAAACACGTATTGAATTTGTGCAAACAATAATACATAAATAGGTGAATCACTAAATTTAAGATCAATACTTGAACACATGTAAATTTGATTTTCCATGTAGCACCCTCTAAGAGTTTTGCCCAGAATATTAATCCCAAAATGGACATGTTGGCTAGTGATTGAAGTATACATGCAAAAGTTTGAGAAGAGATCCTGTCCTAGATTGTAGAGAATTCCTACAATTACTTAGGCGGATGACTAAGATTGGTTCATTCATTGGGCCACACAACTAAGAGGGTTTGTATATAATTGATTTAATTAGTATCATTCATGAGGTTTACATAATGAAGAGAGGTTATTGCAGAGTTGTTGGTATCCTCTACAATCAAGGATGTAAAAGATCCCGTGAACATAAATTAAGTTTCTTCAATTTCTCAACTGCCAAACAACCTAGTTCTAATCTAGAATATTGTTCAGAAGATGATGTGTTGGTTTTTCTTGCAACCTACAAATTCTAGAAGTTCCCCATACAAGCAAACAAGTGAACAATATGGTTCAGTTACAACTCAAAAACTTGCTAGTTATAAAAACTTGCTAGTTTGAGCAATATCAAAATTGCAGGCTTTATGATATGTTCCCTTATTATCAAATGACATTGATTTCATCCTAGGTTCGATGTATGTAAGTGGTCAGCTCATAGATTTGGTTGAACACTAACAAACAACACTTACAAAGTTAATCGTTATATAATGAAAATAACTCCTTAACATATTCTGGACTTACTTATTGTCTTGGGATAAAATAATATTCATGTAGAAAATACCAACTATTTTACCACCTCGAGATAAATGGTTTATTCTAAATTTGTGAGTTTAACAATTATATATTTAAGTTGTTTGTGATGTTTTTATATCCACCTTCTTCACTTTTTGATAGATATGCAAAATCAAATATATTAATGGGATTCCATTGTTCTCGGAAACAATTCCAACATTTTTCTTCCATGCAATCAAACCATATATTTTTTTTTACAGTTCTGTTGCATGCCACAAACTATGTTTTGCATTAAGAATAGAGATATCTATAAAAATACCCGAAAGTGAAAAACAAAATGAAACAAGTGTCATGTTCCCTCCATATAAGAGAAACAATAACTCCTACCCCCCTCCTTTCCCCCCACCAAAAAAAAAACAATTCCCTCATTAACCCATGTAATCCTCACAAATTCTCAATTTCCCATAACTCATCAAAACCCTATTCCCCCAAAACCCTAATTCTACCCCAAATTCCAAAATAGACACCTTCACAAAGGGCAACATCTAAAATCCTCTTCCCATTCTCTCTCTCGCAATTCCCTCATTAAACCCATGAAAATCCTCGCAAATCCCCAATTTCCCCTAACTCATCAAAACCATAATTCCCAAAAATCCTAATTCCATCCCCTATTCTCTGCTCTAGCTCTACTTGCATTAGAACCTATAATAGTTATAAAAGAATTTTATCGAATATATATACTCGTATGGAGCATCAAGATAAACAAAAACAATAGATATAGTCAAATCTAAGTAACATTACGGATTGACATGCATAAACAGAAGCCACTGGCATTCAAAAAGAATAGTTCTCTTCATACAATTCTTTTTAATGTTCATTCTATTATTATTGAAATGGAAATCCATTTATTCATGGGCTCATGTTGGTTCAACTTTGTACAAAAGCATTCATTCAGTCCAGACTATACAAAAGCTAAGGGTTTAGTCAAAAGAAGAAAGTAAAGAGGTGATTTTGGACCTGCATCAAAGGGGAATATCATTTTTTGCATGCAAAAAGAGCCATTAGCCTTTCTATAAGGCTTGTGTTGCGTGCGCACATGCATGTACAAGAGCGCATGGATATTAGATGAGCAATAATATTTTAACACTAAGATTTGCTAAAGTGTACTCATCAAGCACTAAGAATTGCAAAAATGCATTCATCCAGCACTCGATTTTTTTTAAATTTGTTGTTAGCATCATCATGTTTCTGAGTCTTCTGCAGATATAGAAAGCTCGGAGAGCTATATGTCTAATAAGCTCATCTGCAATGATAGATGACTTGATCAATGTGTGTCTTTTCTTGTCCATTGTGGTGATTAGGGATGCCAAAAAAATATCTGTAGCCGCGGATATGTATGTATCCATGTCCGTTATACGGATATGGTTGTGTATATGGTTATGTTGCGAAATATCCGGATCAGTATCCAGAAAATCTGAATATATGTTGAGCATACAATTGCAATTGTATTAATCTTTAGATTAATGGGGTCGAGACTATTAATGATAAAAAGATATAATATTAGTTTTCAAGATATAGTAGACATATTAATCAAATTTGCAAATTGATTTGGATAAAAAGAGACGATACATTTATGCATTCACAAAAGAGAGTTATTTTCTGCCTAAAAAGAAGATTCTGTTAATTTTTCCTAGATCTAATTGATAAGGAATTAAATCGGTATCATTTGATGAATGATATTGGACAGTTTCAGGATAACCCTAAACTCATAGTCACATCCTAAATTTTTCGCAATGCAGTAATCTGTGAGAGTAAGATGAATGCGGAGTAAAGAATAATTGATACAGATATTTTTGATGAATGATATCGGACAGTTTCAGGATAACCCTAAACTTATAGTCGCATCCTAAATTTTTTCGCAACTCAGTAATATGTGAGAGTAAGATGAATGCGGAAGCTAACTCTTGTAGGCAAACATTGCTGATGTGTTTATAAACCACTCTTGTTCGCAACTGGAATGTCTCTATCCTGTTTTCATTTTCTGTAGTTTGGTGGTTAATTGGAGTGTCCCAGGAAGCTAATGGGATGAAGCAGAAAGCTATATTCTACAATAATTTGAATCATGGTTTATACTAGTTTTAATATGCACAATTTCGATGTTGATACATATAATATTGTTTTTCATTCCATAAGCTAATTGTTTGCTGTTTTGAACAATATAGATGTTGGTAATTCCTGTCGAGTTTTTCCGCTGGATCATCAGAACTACTGCTGGCTGCAACGTCATGGCTCATCTTTCTGAACTTAAAAGGTCTATAATCAGGGAGCAATGACCTCATGGTGTTAGTTGCTAGTGCCTCAGTAATGCAATTTGCTCACGCAATTTTCATCAAAGCTTTTTTGCTCATTGGCGTTTTGTGACCTTTGTCATGTATAATGAAGCTCATATAGATAATTTGGCGTAAGATTGTGAGCCTAGAAATGTTACTCGCATACATGGTGTGGTACCTAATTTTGTGAAGCAACTGCAGTTTTGAGAATGTACCCATTATATGCTAAACTTTAGAGACGTAACATTCATTGTGTACGAAGGGAAGTTATATGGCATTTTAAGAATGATTCCACCCACACTTTCTCTTAGACCAAAGAATAATCCAAAGGCTTAAGAAAAGTCTTAGAAATGGCGACTGAAACTTCAAAAGTTGAAGCTGCTATATGTACGTTTTCATGTTAGCAAAAACTGAGAATTTTGTCACTTTAAACAAGTATCATCATAGTTGCCAACTGCTATCATAACTTAAAATAAGCATTCTTAATTAATTTAACTAATGTTAGCAAAATTGAGAATTTTGTCACATTGAACAAGTATCATCATAGTTGGCAACTGCTATCATAACTTAAAATAATTTAACTAAATCTAAAAATAATTTAATCTCAATATTATTTAGTGACATCTCTTTCTCTTCTCTCCTATCAGTTATGATGGCAAAAGAAATGGACACCGGCATCAAACAAAATGACCAGATGGATCTCATGCCCTGTGGATTTTGATCATTTCTCGTACTTAGTGTATTTTGCATATTACAGTCATTGTTGAGCAAAACGTTCATCCTAATCAGCCTGCGTAACTCTCTTCAACAAAAACAAATTAACGTCATTAAGATTTCGAGGAAAACAAACTGGTAAAAAAGGTCCAGTTTCACGATGATAAATCATTTCCCAATGAACCCCTTCAGATTCTTGAGCCAAAGCACATACTCACGTCAATCTTTGTTGATCATGTGCTCATGCAAGAAATTAGTCATCTTTATTGTTCAAGTACTCACGCAAGCAATTAGTCGTGATAGGAGGCCTCCAAGCTCCAAGTACTCGTGAAACGCTAGCTCTCTGCAAGTTCTCATCCAAATCACTGCCAACGACAACAAAAACAAGTCTTAGTCATTCACCAAAAACCGCACAAAATGCAGTAAAGATAACTAGATAAGGGTTAAATGCAGTTACACCCCTGTACGCAAGAAACGAGTCACTAATTACCGCTAATTTTTCTATTAGCCTTTAGATTCTGATGTTCAAATTGTTCCCTGTTATTTCTACCGTTATATGAATATGATGTGACGTCAATGTATAGCAGAAGATCTCCAATTGTCATGTTGCAGAAAGACCCTCATTCTCTTATAGGTATTGAATTTGAACATACACACTCCATAATATAAGTTCGTTTGAATACCAGAAGCTCTAAGTACGAATAAATTGTTTTAGGAATACAAATAATAAACCTCTGTAGTAGATGAAGGTATCCGTAATTAATCTTTGAGAAAGAGACTTACTTAAAATCAGGCACTTCGTAAGGAAGTGATTCCTCCTGCTCATTCTTTAATCCATCTTTTCCAACTGACATGACATCTATCACAATTTCATCAGCATAAGCAGTGCATATCAACTCCAAGCTCACGTCTTGCCCTTTGTCGAACATTAACGGTCAGAGTAATACTAGATTTGTTAGAACGTTATCTGCACAATATCTCTTGTTTGAGTAATAATAAACTCTCATTTGTTACTAACGATTATTTGAGATGATATATTTCAGGTATAAACAATTACATGAAAATTACGATGCGAAACAATGTGAAGATCAGAATTTATGTTGATTTCAGCAATCGAACTATCGATGGTCACGAGAACACCATTGATGGTCACAAGAACAATTGACGGATTACAGACACAATCAGAGAAAAACATAACAGGAATCAGAATCATTGATGAACTCCATAGGACCATTGATGGTAAGGCTATACCATCAATGGACTACAATGCACATTCGATGAATTCTAGAAATCAGATTTCAATATATTTTCGGATTACAGGGTACCATCGATAGTGAGTAGGGGACCATCCATGGTCGTGCTTTACCATCGATGGTGGTAATGTATTTTGACAGATTTGATGTTTTAATCTCAACTATTCGTCCACCCCTTTCATCTTCATTCTACTATGATTCTTATATCTCTTTTCTTTATTATCAAAGGCTATATAAGATAGGAAGATATTATATTTTGGAAGGCTCTTACTTTGTTAAATAGGGAGATTTTATTTTAGGGTTTGTGAGAGTAGATTGATTTATGATTCAAGCCCTAGAGCCTTGTCAAACTTTTCTCGCTGCGCTCAACATTTTCAGATCGTTTCAGCGAGGAGACTTGCCCTTGGATTCAACATCATCACAGCTTCTTCATCGAGCTTTGCTTCTATTATTTTGCTTCTAGTTTATAACATGATTTAACATGCCATTGATGAATTTTAAGCTATGTTCATTAGTACACCTCTAGCTATTACCTAAAGTATTTTGATGCCTATTACAAGCTAAAAGTAGGATCTCGAAAACTTTGGGGGGGGGGGGGTCTTGTAGATGATTAAAATATACTCTCTCCTAGATTGACGCTCAGCCTACGCCCACAAAGTAGACACTCACGAGCTAAATACTTCACATGGGCTCAAACACATGCCCATGGCAAAGCTCGCCCAAGTCTCACCGAAGCTCACCATAACCACATTGAAGCTCGCCACTAATACCAAGTTAAAACAAAGCCTCACATGAAGTTAGCCCAAAGTGAGCTTCACTCCAATAGCCCACGTGGGCCACATCATCCTCCCTAAGGAAAACAGACTGCCCATGTTCTGGCAAAGTTCATTAGCAACGAACTTCGCCCATGACCGCTCAGCGAGCTCCACCCCTGAACGTTACTGGCTAACCTCGCTATTAGCCATTTCAAAAGCTATTTTTAAAGAAACAGTTCTCTCTATTATCTCTTAAGTTAATGGTCTCTCTCTCTCTCTCTCTCTCTCTCTCTCTCTCTCTCTCTCTCTCTCTCTCTCTCTCTCTCTCTCAGCCTATAAGAGGAGGGAAGATTGCTTATTTTTGGCACAACCTAGAAGCGGCCCGGGGTAAGGATCGGAACTTGGCATTTGCATCCGACTTTCAGTTAATCCTTTTGGATTTTAGCAGCTTTGGCAACCTCTAATTAACAAGAGACTTATTACCTTTGTCGGACCGTCAATGGAGTACAAGATCAACGCTCCATCGTCACGTAGAAAAGAACCCATGAATGTAAGTTTTTCTTGTTTCATTGTAATTTCTTTTGAATTTGTAACCTGTGTTAGTTATAACTCAAAGACCCGAAACACCAAATATTTGACTATAATTAGATATTTCTAAATATAAATAGATTTAACTTGGTGATGATTCTTAAGTGAATATAGAATTAATTAATTACATGTTAAGTTTCTGATATGACACATTGTAGTTTCTAGTGCCTTCAGGAGTACTGCCAATTTCACATTATATATAAAGGAGTGGTCAATAAATAGAAAATAATGAATCAATAGATATCAAAAATCTTACTAATCCATCATTTTTAAGAGCAAGATTAATTTAAGATTAATTTATCAACTTTAAATATAATTTGACACATATACAACTTTACATTTATGATTTAATGTAGAGAGACTCCACATGAATTTTTTCTTTAATTTCTATAACTAAATACAAGTATTTTGCCCATGCTCGCATAAAAGTTAATCTACATGTTGAATAAGAATATGGGACGGTTAGCACAAATTGAACTTGCATCATTAGCTTGAAAGACTAGGGTCTGATTTATTTTATATTTGATTTGTTGGGCTCCACATGTTTCTTCTTTAGTCATATGCATGTCTTTTCTTTAGTCATATACATGTACTTCTAAATAGAACTAGACAAAAAAAATTCGAACTGATACTTCTTCTTTCTATTTTTATATATACACTATTTTTCATGAATATGAGTATACATATAGTTTATACCAATGATTTATAGCATACACATTATCAAAAATTAGACAAATTGAGTCGAGTTTTTCTTCAAATAGTTTGAAACTTAAAAGAAATTCAAAATAAAAGGGTGAATAACTTTTATTTCAAAATTTATTCTAGAATTAGATAGTTTAACCATCACCTCTCATTTACAATATTCTTCTTTATTTATAATTTTCTAACAAAAAAGAGAAAAGAAAAAGTTATTTGGTCGAATGGCTAGCTGAATAATATTCATTTAAAATTTCAAATTCAAAATTAGGTAGTTTAACCAACAACTCTCTTTTGTGATATCCCTCCTTTTATAGTAATAAAAATAAAAGGATTTAAAAAGTTTGTGCTTCTTATATGATCACAATACTAAAAGTATTTCTTCGATGTGGGAACTATCGAGATTTTCCTAGTTGGCAAGGTTATCTTATGTGAAGTTTTATTATAAAAATTATAGAATTTAGTGTGAACTAAAGACTACATTGAGTTGAACCCTTCAACATGAATCAATCAAATAAAATATATGAGTTATATGATATATAAGTGTTTTGGGTCTTTTAAAATTGCAAAATAACTCGAATTACTACTCAAAGAGGCTACAAATAAAACAAGAGAAATTTATAGGACTGAATTCTTTTCCATATGCTGATGGAGTGTTGATTTTGTACTTCATTGACGGTCTAACTAAGACTATGGTTCTTTTTCTGTTGGTCTCTTATTTGGTCGCTTGGAAGATGACTTAGTCTTCTCTTGGAACCAAATATCATAGAGAGAAAGAGAGACTAAATGCTAATTCCACACATGTGTGTATGGGGTGTTCAATCTCTAAGTGGGTAATCCCCCTAAACGAACGATTTCCTTCTCCTCTTATAGGCTGAGAGAGAGAGAGAGAGAGAGAGAGAGAGAGAGAGTTAATAGCTTTTAATTGTGGAATAAGCGACCATTAATTCAATAGCTAATGGGAGGGCAGGTATTCCTTGAAAATAGCTCTCAAATATTCCATTGGCGAAGTTCGCTGAAAGTGTTCAGACGAGGCTCACTTGGATGTGGGTGGGTCATCACTTCCGAATCATAGGTGACGTGGCTCACGTGGGTAGCTGCGGATGAAGTTCACTGACATCAAATGGCAAACTTAGCATAACTCGACTCGTGGCACATTTTTGACTTGTTTGGATTGAGCCAAAGTGGGTTGTATAGCAATGTTCGCATGCTTGTTTGAGCGAGCTTTATTATAGCATGTTGTGAGCTTGACTTTGGGCCCATTTAAAGTGTTTAGATCATGGGCGTTTACTTCTTGAATCCAAGCTGAACATTGGCCTGAATGAAATATATTTTAACCGTCTAGAAGACCCCCCCCCCAAAGTTTTCAAGATCTTGCATTTGACTCATAGCAGG
This sequence comes from Asparagus setaceus, assembly GCA_012295165.1. Lineage (NCBI taxonomy): Eukaryota > Viridiplantae > Streptophyta > Magnoliopsida > Asparagales > Asparagaceae > Asparagus > Asparagus setaceus. Next base: position 19,135,769 of record CM022708.1, on the reverse strand, counting down.
GATTAAAATACTTTGAGTAACATCTAGAGGTGTACTTTTGAATATAGCTTGAGTCGTCTTGCTTAGGTTGAAAATTGTCTTCAACCTATTTGGTTACCAAAGGTGTACTATTGAACGTGGCTTCCCTCACTATAGACTTGTGTTGAAGGCTCAATTATGCTTGTACTTGTCCAATTCCGTGCTCGAAGCAAAGTTCGCTCGCCCTATTATTGGGAAGAAGTTGAAAAATTAGTGAAGTTCAGCTGATTCTGGATGTTGACAGAGTTCACTTCACTTCAAATTGTGTAGGCAAGACTCGCTAATTAGTGGTGTTCGCTAGCTAGCGATGGTCATTGAGATTACGCCTTTGGATTCATGCCGTGATCTGTGGCTGAGATCTCTTGGTTAAATATTAGCGAGATCCACTGTAGATTTGATCTAGTTTTAGGCTAAGATTTAGCCTCTTTGTTCGGTCCAATCACATCTTAAAAGATGTGAATATTTTGGAAGTTAGGATTTGGGGAAGGCTATAAATAGTCTCATTCCCTTCCATTTCTCTTCATCTTCATCTTCTCCATGTCTAAGTCTCCACTGACTAGACCAAAGATGCTCCTCAATAGATGAGCAAAAATTAAATAGCTCTAACAGGAGATAGCCCAAGTAAGGGGCAATCATGTAGGGTCGAAAAAGTTTATTGATTGAATGAATGGGTTTACAATCAAATTTTCTCGATTACAGAGGAAGAGAAGATTGATTCGACTTCTCTTTTAAGGTGGGTTCTCGGTGGCGATAGGATGCTTCACTCAATGCTCACGTTGAGATTGCTTCCCGTTGACGATCAGAACAGAGTTGCAGATGATCTTGAGATTGCTGATGAAGAGCTCGATCTCTCTCGTGCGCAAGTGTTGAATTTTTCCAAAGTTTTCCAAAAGCCCCTTTTCCATAGCTGCTCACGGCTATTTATAGGGTTTTTAGCATGTAACTATCATGCTAGAATTGTGGAAACGTGGGTTAATGGGCATGGACGTGGGCATAACTGATGCCCACGACTTCGGTCCGTGGTATGTTGTGCCGTGGCCGTTGGCTTTCTTTGTTATGGCGAGCTTGAGCCGTTAGATGATGACTTAGCTCTTCATTGGTGGTGAACCTTGATTGAATGGCGAAGTTCACTACTTGGGTGAACCCGGTTGGATAACGGCCGGGTGGCGAACCTCGGTGGATGCATTTATGCATTTTGGTTTGACAAGCCCATTTGGTGGCGAACCTCGATGCGAATGAAGAGTTTCAGCGCTTGGCGAACCTCGATGCGGATGAAGGGCCGTGATTGGCGAACCTCGTCGAATGAAGAGTTTATTTGCTTGGCGAACCGGCTTGGAAGTCGAGTTTCAATGTTGTGGGCCGAACCTGCGGCGAGTTGGGATTCATTGCGATTAGGCGAGCCTCGGTTAGATGGAGAGCTCCGCTACTGTAGGCGAACCTCGTATGAAAGTCGAGCTTCGCTAAGTGGGCGAACCTCGTATGAAAGTCGAGCTTCATTAAGTGGGCGAACCTCGCCTTATATTAAAGTCAAGTTTCAAGACGAATGTCGAGCTTAAACAATGGGGCGAACCTCGTATGAAAGTGGAAATCACTGTTGTGGGCGAACTTCGTCAGACCAGCTGTTGTAGGCGAGCCTCGGCGGACTTTGTTGTGGGCGAACCTCGTCAAACCAGCTTTGTGGGCGAGCCTCGTCGGGCGGCTGTTGTAAGCGAGCCTCGTGACGGCTGTTGTAAGCGAGCCTCGGCGGACTTTGTTGTGGGCGAACCTCGTCGAGCGTTGATGTTGTGGGCGAGCCTCGTCAAATCAGCTGTTGTGGGCGAACCTCATCATATGGCTGTTGAGCCGTTTCGCGTCGCGAACCTCGTGTTGAGATCGAACTCCGCTCCACATGCGAACCTGCGTATTGAGGTCGAGTCGCCTCTTGAGCAAGTCTCGCTTTGAAGCTTGCACCGGTCTAGCCTCGGTTTAATGTCGAGATTCACTGCTGTAGGTGAACCTCGATTGAGTGGAGAGCTTCACTACTTGGCGCAGCCTCGCTCGAATGAAGAGCTTCGCCGCTGGCTTAACCTGTTGAGTGAAGAGCTTTGCCGCTACAACCTCGCTCAATGAAGGGCTTCGCTACTTGGCGAACCTCGCTCGAATGAAGGGCTTCGCTTTGGCAACCTCGCTCAATGGAGAGTTTCGCTACTTGGGCAACCTCGGTTGAATGTCGAGCCCGCCAGGCTAACCTCGCTCAAGGAAGGGCTTCGCCGCCTGGCGAACTCCTGAGTGAAGAGCCACGCTGGCAACCTCGCTCAATGAAGAGCTTCGCTGCTTGGCTGAACCTCGCTCAATGAAGGGCTTCGCTTCGGCGAACCTCGCTCAATGGAGAGTTTCGCTACTTGGCGAACCCGTTGAATGTCGAGCTCTGCTGCCGTGGCTAACCTCCTCTTTTAATGGGGAGCTCGCTTCGCGACCTTCCTCATATGCTACTTAAGAACGGTCGTGAACTTTCAAACCGTATGTCGAATTGGACGAATTATATATGAAAATCGACTATCTCGACGAGACGGAGCCAACCAAACTGACCAAGGGTTCGGGTTTGCTCTGGTCATTTTGCTCAATTCCTTCCGGTTTGAGAGATACCAAAGACTTTGTCTATTTTGTAAAGTCAAGTATTCAGTGAACTTAACCTTTAGGGCGGACCTGACTTCACTCCGATGGACCCTTAAGCTCTTTTGCTCATTCCGAAGTTGTAAGGTGGATTAAGGCAATTTTATTGCCTCAAAACCCTCCAAAGTTTTCGAACTGAATGTGGTTGAATGGAGTCCGAACACTTTGGATATGAAGACTTGTAAAATGGTCGCCGGGTGCGAGCGGTAGAACCTTTAACTAACTCGGTAAATTTGAATTCTTCACTCGCAGCTAATGATCGCCCTCTAGGATTTTTAGCAAACCCCCAGCTATCAACGGACTTGGTATGTCTTTACCAACCGCTTGAGTTGGACTAGCCATACTTTTCCCTCAGTATGGTGAGTTTTCGAGGAGGTTCTTTTAGGCTTAACTGCTAAAATTTCTCCTCTATTTACAAACAACTAAATTGTAAACGAGCCTCCATTATGAGGATGGCGAGGTTGAAATATCGGCACATCGCTTGGTAGGCCGATGTTGGACAATAAACATCATATTGACACATCACTTGGTAGGTCAATATTGGACAGTGAACGTCATTTATGGGAAATGGCGCACATCGAAAAGATGAAATATTGACACATCACTTGGTAGGTCAATATTGATGCTGAACGCCATTTATGAGAAATGACGAACATCTGGGATGAAATGTTGACACATCACTTGGTAGGTCATTATTAGGAATAAAATCATGGGGATGATCAATCGCTCAATGACATAAAAGTATAACGATCAGAATCAAGCAATCAAGTTGTTCGCTGACGGAGAGTATAACAAAGGATTACTTAACAAAAATCATTTAGAGGAATGACCGCGGGGAGTAGTCAAGTCGCTCAGCTGACATGGGAGTATAACGACTATGGTGAAATAGCGACATCGCATGGTAGGCCACTACTCAAGAAGGGGTTGATAGGGGCACATCATCCGGTAGGCCCCGCCTAAAACAAAGTCATTAGGGTACATGACAATATGGAAGTGATCGATCGCTCGCTGACATAAAAGTATGACGATATTTGATCAAAAACATTAAGTTGTTCAGTGACATAGAAGTATAACAACTGTGATAGGATAGTAGATATCATTTGTGGTAATTTGACAAACTGGCACAACACTTGGTAGGCCACTACCAAATGACAATGTGGAATTGATCAAATCGTTCAGTGACACGGAAGTATGACGACCTATGACCAAGAAGAATCTAGTTGCTCAGTAACTCGGAAGTATAACAACTATGATGGGAATAGGGGTATGACGACTTGATTTGGACAACGTCATTTGCGGGAATGACGGTGCGGACTATCTTAGGTGATTGTTAACATGACAGCTATGTGGGCCGCATCCCGCTGACAAGGATTGGAAGGGAGTTTGTCAAAGGTGATTGTTAACCCGACAAGAATTTGTTGCGACAATAACTTTGAGGACTCACCGTCCCATTGAAGGATTAGTAAGTTAATTTGCCGAGGTAAAATGTTAACATGACCAGTAGCGCTGAAAAATACTTACAAGATCCCCAAACCAACTCGTGACAGGGAGTCGGCGAATGACAACCCTTCTGATGATACCGACGTCGAATGGTTGAGACGAACCCGACGGCAACCCACAGCCACAAGCACGCTTAAACCGGACTTGAACGACGATCGGATTTCAGATCGCTGAACCGAACGAACCAAGAGTTAGTCCCTAATCAAGTACGCATCAACCCGAGCCCAGAGACGAAAAACGCCGAACGACGCAAAACGACGGAAAAATGACTCGAGGCGACACCGCCAAATGGCAAGGTGGCTCGGCCACACTTTGGCCGAGCCACCTACCAACTGCCGAGGTGCTCACAGGGCGAGGTGGCTCTACCATGGCCGAGCCACCGGCCAACTTAATGAGGTGGTTCTACGGGTGGCCGAGCCACTTGGTCGGCAAGATGCATCCCCATGGTATAAATAGGGGGTCTTGAAGTTTGACGGGGCTTTGAGAGAGAATTTGGGCTTCGAGAGAGAATTTGGGCTTCGGACTTGGGATTTTCGAGGATTTTCTCAAGAGTTCTCACGAGATCCGAAGCCGCCGACGGCCCGGAAAGCACCGGCGAGCACAAGTCCACGACGCCGATCCACAAATCGGTAAGAAAACTCGGGTCAACTACAGATACCCTCTAGGTTAAGCTTCGCCTTAATCTCGTGGATAGCGCGGATTTCTCCTAGTAGATCTCACCCGCCCGCGATCCTCTCCTTCGAGTGTGATCCGCGAAGCATCCTCTTCGCGGAGTGTGATCCCTCAGCGCTTCATTTCCTCGGAACGAGCCCCTTTACATCTGTAGTTCCGCAACCCTGCCCTACTCGGATTGGAATTGCGCTGTGGTCCACGGACACAAAAGTCCCCGCACAGCAAAGAACCCACGCAAGCTTGTGACCTCGACATACAGATCCTCGTGTTTGTTCACTCAAGGAGAAAGTTGTAATCTTTTTGATTTTCATTGTACTTTAAAATAAAAGGCATTTCTTTTGAATTTTGTTGTAGGCCAAAGAAGCCGTAAGCAAATTCAAATCAATGACAATCATCCCAACTTTACCAACAAGCCGGCATCGATAAATGGGAGCCACCGCCTCGAGATCGAGGTCGCTAGTGAACCGCGGATCCCTATCCCGGTGGAGGAAGAGGTCGAAGTTCAATTTGACCAAGAGAAGTACGAGGATTATCTTTCCTCGCCTTCCGCATCCGCCTCCGCCGCCTAAGAAGATCTCCGCCGCAAGGAGAACTCGGGGCCTCGATGTAGAGCCCCCAGACGGCGAGTCCAACCCCGCCGGTAGGTAGCGAAATCCCTTCGGCGCCCGAGATGAATGCCGACGATGCGCCGGGCGCCTCAGCGAAGCTCGCCAAAGGCGACGACAGCATGGCTGCAAGCTTGCCAAGGCCATGCAATCCGTGGATGGGGTCCGCACGGCGGATCTAAGATCCAAGCTTGCAGGCTTCACCAAGTGATCGACGGTTTATCCAAGCCGCCAACCAACGAAAGTGGGTCCATGTCAAACGGAACCGCTTCCACACTTCAGAGCGATCCGAAGCCACAAGACTCCTTGGCGCAAGCACGAAGCTTTGGGGACAAAGACTCGCCATCCCACTAAGATCGAGTAGTGAAAAAGACTTGGTTTACGGTAAAGGAGATGCGCCCAGGTTAATCATTTCTTAGAAAACGACGAAGACGACAATGGACCTATCCTCCACACATCCGGATATAGTCCAAACACCGGGTATCATGAAGAGATGGGGTATGACTTGACACGAGGGAAGGTCTATGTTTTGACGAGGCCCTCGAACCCTCCTAAAGCCGCATATGTCCCAAGAGGAAAGCCGGATAATTACTATGCATTTAGAAGGGGATTGGGATACTAATCCTCCTCTAAGATGAATGCTCGTGGTCGATTGATAATAATCCACCCGTGAGGGAGACGGACATTCGCCCCGACTCTTCGGTTGGGATTCTAACCTCTGAGAAGCTTTCAAGGCTTTAATGTCAAATATGGCTTCAGCTGATCCCGCCATCGTTGAGAGTGATGAAGACATGCCAACGGGAAGACCCATGGATCCATCAACTCCAAGAGCAGCTTTGGGGATAGGTTCAACAAAGAGAACCCCCACTAAGGATGAGGTAGTCCAAAGTTAATATGGGGATGAAGAGCATCCTAAACTCATAAACATCGCAATACTCTCCCCCGAAGAAAAGGAAGAGTTGATTGCCCTAATCGTGAGTATATCGATGTATTCACCGAGTTACGAGGACATGCCAGACTCGACCCTAATGTGGCGACACATCGCCAACATCAAGATGGATGTCAAACCCGCCAAGCAACAAAGAAAGACGGTTTCGCCCACAAATATTGGAGGCAATCGCTGACGGCGAAGAAACTCATAGAATCGGATTCATCGAGGAAATTCAACATCCGGATTGGGTGGCTAATATAGTCCCGGTCATGAAGAAGAATGGGTCGATTAGGACTGCGGTCGACTACGAGACCTCAACGCTGCTTGCCCAAAGATGACTTTTCTTCCAATCACCGATGTCATAGTTGACAATACGCGGTGGATTTGAAAGAATGTCATTCATGGATGGTTTTTCGGTATAATCAAATCAAGATGCACCCCGATGACGCCAAACACACAACGCTCGTAACGCCGCAGATATATTGCTACACGGTCATGCCGCTCGCCTCAAAATGCCGCAAGAACATACCAACAGCAATGACGGAGATTTTCCAGGATCATCTTCGGAAAGCGGTCGAATGCTACGTCGACGATTTGGTCGTGAAAAGCCGTGACAAAGGAGATCACATCAAAGATCTTAGAACGGTATTCGAGCTCATGCGAACTCATCAACTAAAGATGAATCCTGCCAAATCCTTCCTTGGGATGTCCAGTGGAAAGTTTCTCGGCTTCGTCGTCACCGACAAAGGAATCCATGTTGATCCTGACAAAGTAAAGGCGATTCAAGAATTGCAACCTCCAAGAAATCTAAGAGAACTCAGGGGGTTACAAGGGAGATTGGCATACATCCGTCGGTTCATATCGAACCTATCTGGGAAGTGCCAACCGTTCTCAAAGTTGAATAAGAAGGGCGTGTCATTTATTTGGGACGACACCGTAAGGCATTCAAGAGATCAAGTCTTATCTCGCTAAACCTCCCCGTTTGTTGCACCGCTGTCGAAAACCGCTTTTGATCTACGCCAAGGCAACGGATCAACTGTTAAGCGCTTTACCGCGAAGACGCATTACGCGGTCACGTAACAGCGTATTACCCGGCGAACATTATCTGCCAAAGTCTCGATATCCAATGGTCGAAGCGCCTTTCATTAGTGTTCGCGATTCAAAATGCGCACTATTTAGCCTGACAGACGATTTATGTTATTTCTAACGTGAATCCGTCCGATATTTATGACCCAGCCGCCTCGATGAGTTGGCTACGAAGCAATTTTACTCTTGTCCCAATATGACTTACACTTCAAACAACAAGTCACCAAAGGACAAGCGATTTATGATCTCTTGGTCGCCACCACAACGGACGCAGCTTGAGCTATATGATGATCTTCCTGATGAAGTCCACGGTTAACACTACATCGCACCAACAAATATGGCGATCGTACTTTGACGGAGCTTCGAAGCTACCAACGTGGCAAGTGCCCCGATGTTCTAAGATTTCCGGAGTCGGGTTGTCTTAGTTTCCTGGAATCATGTCATGCCCCGTGCTTATTCACTCACCAACCTTGCTCTAATAACGAGTCAATACAATGCGCTACTTATCGACTTAGTTTCGCCAAGGAGCCGGGGTCAATATCTCGCCGCACGGGCGATTCGCAATTGATAGTTAAGCAGTTCGTGGTGACTAATACGGTCGAACTGATCTAACCCCTATCATCGATAGCCGCTGAAATGGCGGACTCATTCAAGAGTTTTTCATCGAATATATCCCGCTTCCAAAACGCTTTATGCGGATGCACCGGCAAAGATTAGTCGTGGTCGTTAGCACAACCTTCCGAGACCGAAAGCAACTAGTTACGGTCAGACTCACCAACTCTTCGCACTATTATAATGATGAGACACAAGAAGATAAGGGGTAGTTACCAAAGAAGTACATGCAACCCAAACCAAGTTGGAGCCCCGAGATTGGCGCTTCCTATCATCGACTATGTCTTACATGGCATTCTCACGAAGACGGAGGGAGAGAGAGTCAATCCGCCAAGAGCTCCAAGAATGACACTCAAACCCGATGCTATATCGCCGAGGGTACGATGGTCTTTATTCCGATGCTCTCAAACAAAGAGGCGTGAGAGGTCCTTCGAAGCACACGAAGGTGAATGTGGTACCGGTCCCAAGCTCTACGATCGAATCGAGAATGGACCTTCGCCAACAATGATTAATGACGTCGAAGCACGCCGAAATGCCACGCGGTCAAATTCACGCTAATTATATGCACCTCCCCGAAAGCAGCTGCATCCTTCGCCACATCCCCGCCATTCGAGACATGGGGAATGGACGCCGAGGTCCCATTTTTCCTCCGGCTCATCAAAGGCGATCGGTTTATTCTAGCGATCACCGACATTTCTCCGCGGGCGTAAGCAATCCCGCTAAAAGAAGTCAGGCAGTACCGCCGCCAATTTATCAAACACCCATTTATCGACATGGTGTCCCGAGACGGATCATGCATGATAACGGTCCCCAATTCATCGAATTCTTCATCGTTTTGCGAAGTTCAAGATACAAGATGTCTCGCCAACGTTTATAATCCAAAGAAGAAATGGATTAGCCGAGTATGCTCAACAAGACAATCATCAAAATCTTGTCGGCTTGTGAAGAATAAATGTTTAGACCGATGATAAACTCGAGAAGCACTCGGGCATATCGCGACAACGGACGCGACGCTAACGGAGCGACTCCGACTTCGGTTTACTGGTGCGGCGCTTCTCCGCTGGAAATTCAGACCATCACTGACGCCTCTTCAACAGATGACGACCAAGAACAACATCGTAAACGCCTCAAGAGCTCGAGATGTTAGATGAGAAGCCGGAGGCTCAACAATGCATTGAGTTCTACCAAGCTAGGATGTCGAGGGCTTTCAAGAAAGTTCGACGAGAACCTTTAGAGAAGGAGATTTGGTCCTCGCCGCCGACGCACCGATAATCCTCACTTCCAGAAAAATTAACCTAAATGGAGGGTCCGCTATAATAGAAACGGCTCACTCTAATGGTGCATACCGCCTAATTATCTAATGGCGACCGCAATTAATGCCGATAATGGGAAGTTCTCAAAAAATACTACCCTTAGTATCTTCGTGATAACCCGCTTCAACGGAAGTTCCTCGGGATGTTACCCACTTTCCTTGAGGATAACCTTAGATTTATCCTCCATCATAATTTCTCACCGACCAAATTCCTTGACTGGCCTACAAATTTTATGGTCCATTGCCACGCCTCCTCTTGATTCCTTCTATGAACAAGAGGCCCAATCAAACTCTTTTACGGAGATAGAATATAAAATTCTTCCTCTGCCGCAAGATCCTTTCGCGGATAAGGGTTCTTTCCATCTTCATCTTAGGTAGCCGATCGAAGGTATGTACGTGATTTTCGCATCAGTTGTCCCAATCAAGGTCACTCCGAAGTCTTTTCGCTTCTCGAGTGGAGATCCCACTCTTAGTTCCATCTTCATCTTAGGTAGCGCCGACCAAGGTATGCGCCAGATTTTCGCACTGTGTTGTCCGATCAAGGTCACCAGTCCTTTTCCTTCTCGGAGTGGAGATCCCACTCTTAGTTCCATCTTCATTTAGGTAGCCGACCGGTTGTGGCGTACCGACTGACTGTGTTGTCCGAATCAAGGTCGCCTCGAAGTCTTCGGTTCTCGGAGTGGAGATCCCACTCTTAGTCCCCTCTCTTATCTTTTTAGGTAGCCGATCGAAGGTATGCGCCGAGATTTTCGCACCGTGTAGTCCACTGAAGGTCACCTCGAAGCCTTTATCTACCGCAAGGAATCGTCATAGTTTTCCCTCATCCCTGAAATAGAACACATTCTTCCTTTCCCACCTCAATCAATCTTAATCCTGCCAGCCATTCTCCCACAAAAGAGACACCAAGGTTCATCTTGGGCATTTTATCCTCAAACCTAAGAAGGATAACGCCACACGCCTGTCGGGTTTAGTCTTTCTCCCATTGAAGAAGACACCGTAGTTCGATCTCGGGGCATTTTATCCCGAAGCCTAAGAAGGATAAAGCCAACGCCACACGCTGCCGGTTTAGTCTTTTCTCCATTGAAGAAGACACCGAGTTCGACTCGGGCATTTTATCCCAGCGATAAAAGCCAACGCCACACGCCGCTTTTAGCCTTTTTCTCCGATTGAAGAAGACACCGCAGTTCGACTCGGGCATTTTATCCTAAGCCTAAGAAGGGATAAAGCCAACGCCACACGCTGCTGTTTATTTCTTTTTCCCATTGAAGAAGACACCGAGTTCGACTCGGGTATTTCATCCCAAGCCTAAGAAGGGATGAGTCTACGCGGTAACACGCTGCTGCCGTTAGTCTTCCGTGAAAAGACGGCTTCACGATTCAACATCGTAGCATTAAGTCCGAGAGTTTCATTCTTTAGCACAACGCTGTGTGTAGAACGGATTTAGATAATCTACATGCTAGCCCAACTCAAACGGTGGTAAAGGCTCATCAAACCCGCTGAGGTCGGGGTTGGCTAATAACCCTAAAGTCAACGCCACACGCTGCTGTCGCTTAGTCTTTCTCCGATTGAAGAAGACACCGAGTTCGACTCGGGTATTTTATCCCAAGCCTAAGAAGGGATAAAGCCAACGCACTCACAAGCTTTCGGCTTAGTCTTTTTCCGATTGAAGAAGACACCAGAGTTCGATTCGGGTATTTCGGCCCCAAGCCTAAGAAGGGACGAAGCTCACGGTAACACGCTGCCGGGTGGTCTCTTGCCCGTAAAAGAGTAATAACCTATGTATTCATATCATAGCAACAAGTCTAGAAGAGTTTCATTCTTTAGCACAACGCCATCAGAGGCATAAAAATTGCTTATCGCTACTCAACAAGACTCGTGAACGGTGGGTCGACAACCGCCCATCTCCATCCGGAATTGTAACGCCGCGGATTACGCCGCGAAAACGCATAAAGCGCAGTCGACGCAACTCATGAAGTGGGTCGGCGAGGCGCATTTGAAAGCCGAACGACGCTGCTGGCGGGAGAAAACCCACGCACGGCTCAACGAGCGTTGGCTAAACTCGCTGCTGACTCAGACGAATCAACCGCATTTTAGTCCGCCGATGCAAACGAACCGCTCGAAGCTCAAAGTTGATCGGACACCGACTCAACACAACGGCGACATCACCGAGCAAAACTAAGCCCGAAGACCAAGAATCGACGAAGAATCGACGAATAACGACTCGAACCGACGATACGACCTCGCCGTCGAGGTTTCTGGCCCAACATGGTTTGCGCCACTGGCCACTAACAGGTACTCGTTGCGGCGTCGGTGGCTCCCAAACATGGTCGAGCCTCCTCGCCAGCAGCCGGTGGTCGTACCAACATGGTCGAGCCTCCTGCCAGTGCCGAGGTGACTCGCCAATTGGTCGCAGCCACCCCTTTTTGAGATGTATAAATAGGGGGTCTGGTGGTGAAGGGTCGGATTTTGGAGACTTTGAGGTCGGATTTTTGGATTTTGGCTTGGATTTTGGCGACTTCAAGAGCCCTCGCGAGATCACTAATTCGACGGTTCCGAAAGCAACGGCAGCACAAGTCCAGCCAACGCCGATCTTCAATCAAAGGTAACCCAATTCGGGTCGAATTCTCTAGATTAAGCTTCGCCTTTAATCTCGATAGCGCCGCGGATTTCTCCTAGTAGATTCACCGCCTCCTCCTCTCCTTCGTGAGTGTGATCCCCAGCGCTTCCTTCTTCGTGAAACGAGCCCCTTTACATCCTAGAGTTCCGTAACCCGGCTCTACCCGATCGGATTGCTGTGGTCCACGGACACAATAAGTCCCCAAGACAGCAAAGAACCCACGCAAGCGGTGATCCGATATATAACAGATCCTCGCTTGTTCACAAGGATAAAAGTTGTAATCTTTTGATTTTCATTGTAAGCCTTAAAATAAAAGGCGATATTTCTCTTTTGTTGTAGGCCAAAGAAGCCGTAGCAAGTTCAAATCAATGACAATCATCCCAACTTTTACCGCAACAAGCCGGGCGACCACAGGGAGCCACCGCCTCAGATCGGAGGTCGCTGTACGCAACCGCTGATCCCTATCCCTGGAAGAAGAGGTCGAAGTTCGAAGTTCCACCGAGAAGTTCGAGGAGTACCTATCATCACCCCTCCTCCGTGATCCACGCCCAAGAAGGTCTCCGCCGCAAGGAGAACCCGATGGCCTCCGATGTAGAGCCCCGTGACGGCGAAGTCCAACCTCGCCGGTAGCGAAATCCCTTCGGCGCCTCAAGTCCGGGATGGTGCCCGAGATGAACGCCGACGATGCGCCGCACTTCCAAGCGAGCCGCCAAAGGCGACGACAGCATGCGCCGCAAGCTTGCCAAGGTCATGCAATCCATGGATGGGGTCCGCTACTTAAGCGATCTAAGATCCAACCTACGCAAGTGATCGACGGTTTATCCGCCAACCGACGAAAGTGGGTCCGGTCAAACGGAACCGCCTTCCACACTTCCCGCGATCCGAAGCCACAAGACTCTTTATAGCGCCAGCTTTGGTGCAAAGTCGTGGAGTTAAAGAAGGAAGTGGCAAAGAAGCCACCAACGCATCGCCAGTTTGGAGGCCCAAGTCTAATGGTGCCCCAACCTCGCCACACTCCCATCTCTCGCCGCTTGGCGATACAAGCGCAAATCCAACGCCAAAGTCAAGACCGACGACGCCAAAGACAAAGCGCTCAGATTCAATCAGCGGGAAGCCAACTCCGCCACCACCACCAAACCGACTATCAAGGATCGCCGTCCTCGAAGAGAATCACGGGTCACTCCTCATGCACCTGCTCCAACAAGGACAAGAAGATTCCTCGCAGCTCTCCCATCGGATTGAAAATCGGTCCGAGTCCGCCGAGACTTCGCTACCACATCGGGCGAAAGTCTAGGCGAAGTCACTCTAAGTTTCGATGGATTGACCCGCCCTCGAAGGAGACGCTTATCCGACGATGAGGACGCTATACCCGAAAGATCACGCCAACATACGGCAGTTGCTCCTGCACACGCCGATGAGCCGCATCTACCGCGTAAGAGGTACGAAAATCTCGGCGATTCCCAAATTGGCGCTAGCCATGCTTGTGCTCCAAGCTCATTAAGACGATGCTCTCGAGTGCAATTGCCATCAAGAAGCTCCGTAGGGTGTCACTTCGAGACTCACCACGGAGATGCCGGAGACCTAGGACAAGGCGATTCAAGCGATGATCTCCGAGAGGGTGAGCTGCCGAGGTCACTAATAATATGACCAGAAAGAATCATCCACCGGCTATTCCTAGCGATCGCGAACGCTAACTCGCTTATGTCCCGACTATCCGGACGGTCCGCATACCATAAGCTCGGCTACCCGCCGAGGATGATGCGCCGATATTGGCCCGCAATCGATCCCATCATATCAGATCTAGCTTAGGAGTCCCCAAGAAACACTTATGATCAAGCATGCATCAAGTGGCCAAAATGCTAGACGGCTGAATAAACAACGGAAAACTTCAAGTTAGAAATGGAGTTGGCCATGCGACGATGAGAGAAATGCACGCACCAACCGATCCAAGCCCCGACAAAACATCAAGGTGAATCGTCACAACAACGCCGATGAAGATGATAGCGATTCGATCGAGGAAGCACCGAAGATGATAACCCCCGAACCACGCCGACGCTGCTGCTCATGAGAGCAGAAGATCAAAGACTTGAGAGCAAAATCAATTCATTGATTTCCGCCAAGAAGTAAAGAAGACAGTATTCCTTGCCCATACCCGAGTGGGAATCAACTCACCCGCCGGGTTTAACTTAATAAACTTCACACCATTTGACGGAAGGGTTCCCTCGACAAAGACTTGATTTATTTCAAGTCACACCTCTGGAGTTATTCCGCAACTAACCCTTGATGGTTCGGTCATTCGCTGGCACCCTTCGCGGCTGCCTTCAATGGTACCGCCTCTGCCGGGAGCATTCATACCGACGACATGGAGTCTAGCCTTTACCAATTTTGATGACGTATCGATCGGACGCTGCTCGACGAGAAGCGTAAAGACGGAGAAACCGTGGACATCTTTGTTAAACGATTCTAACAAGGCAATGAATCACGGATCCAATAACGTAGGAGTTCATCCTCCAAACCGCCACAAGAACTTATCAATAGATGTGCTTGAAGCAATGGGTACAAAGACCATCGATAACGCGGAAGGACTTGAAGGTTCGGAGAGCAAGCCGAGATTCCTCAAAAGGAAAAAGGCAGAGAGGGTCACCGACAACCGAAGTCTGCCGCAACTTTGTCCCACGCTGCAAAGGGAGCAAGCCAAGACGGGCTAAGCTAACCAAACGCTCCAACTCCAACCCCAAGAAGAAGCAGCTAAAGAAGAAGAAAGAAATACGGGCCGCAACAGTACAAATAACGGGCAACCTGGGCCACAAAACATATCCTTAGAGCCGAGATTCCAAGTCCTATTCCTTTAGGGACGACAGATTCCCGGCCTCTTCAAATATCTTGTGGAAAATAACAAGATCAAGCTCCCTCCGATTCGTAATCAAGAGGAGGCGATGAACACTAATGACCCAAGATATCGTGGCATACCATAGGCGCCTTCATCACCCCACTAAATCCTCGCTTTTCTTTAAGGACAAAATCCGTGCTTTAATTGACGTAGGGTCATTACTATGAAGCCGCCCAAAGAAAAGAAGGCCTGAGCAATGCGTGATCCATAAGTTTCGGTCGGTGCCATTGACATGGTTTGAACCCCAACCGCTGGTCAAAGTTGCGTTGAAGACGGTAATGACGACCACACAAGCAACGCCGTAAAGGACTTGTATCGTGATACAATCAATGGCTTAAGTCTTGTGGGTCCACCCGCACTTACCGAAGATGAGCAATGGGTAGCCTCTTCTTCAAGAAAAAGCCGGGCGTAAGGGAAAGGCATGTCATGCTACTTCCGCAATTCTGGAGGGAGACGATGAACAGGTGGTAACATTCCAGCTGTCCGAAGGGGAACCTGAAGCCCATGCCACCAGGAGTGGACAAGAGTATAAATACAAGTACCCAGAAGTCCCCCACCCTAATGCCAAAACGCCTCGTGAGTGGGTACCAACAAATCCCTCACCGCACAGAGAAAGCGCAATGCAAGTGGTCGCCAAAGAAGCTAAAGAAAGCAACCGCATGAAGTTCAACTCCGGCAGCCTCGATTCACGCCTGATTGGAAGAGATAAACCGAACTTCGAACTCTCCATACCGCTCGGCGTCATGGCCCAATTAGCCAATATCCCGCAAGGATCACTTCTCATGAGTTGCTACTATCAAAAGAGACGAGAGAAGCTCTTCAAGAAGCCCTCACCATCGTAAGTCTTCCTCACCCGTGATTAGGCCGAGTCCGTAAGAGTCGGCCCAAAGAATGCAACCTTGGCGACTAAACACTTCCCCTCATCACCTTTTACAAAGGAGGATATAGACGAGGAATTCCAAGCACGATAGGCCGCTATACTTCACCGTATATTGTCTCTAGTGAAGTTAACCGATCCAAGTCGATCCGGTCCGGCCGGAGCATCATGCCCCTACCATGTATCATCTGAATTCCCGCCAGAAGTTAGCATCAATCGGCACACGATTCACGGATTTAACACCGGGTCCCACTTGGTAAAATCCGATAAGTGCCAAATGGGGACTTAAAGTCCTAAGTCACCGCTATGTGATTGACGCAGACTTCCTATAACTTATTGTTGG
Organism: Asparagus setaceus; assembly: GCA_012295165.1. Lineage (NCBI taxonomy): Eukaryota > Viridiplantae > Streptophyta > Magnoliopsida > Asparagales > Asparagaceae > Asparagus > Asparagus setaceus. The sequence continues at coordinate 19,119,654 of CM022708.1, read as the reverse complement.
GTCGAATTGGATCCACAATAACGCTATAGTCCCGCCTACTCTTCATCGTCTCAAATATGTAGACACTAATAATGAGGTCAAGACGGTGGTCGCGACAAACAACCGCTTAAGGATGGAGAATTATTTCACCGATTCTCTCCTCACGGTAATGAGTCCTAAATCAATCATCTACCAAGGTACGGACAAATGAAGAAGCCGACATCCAAACCGGCTTGGTTATAGTGGAGGTTTTGTTTTAAATGACATTGTACCCCTTGTAATCAATCTTGACGATGAAGAATCGCCGATGAATATTGTAATTGGCAAATTGTCGATGAATCAATAAATGACGCATTTAGAGTATCCTTTATCTTTGAATGATGTGATAACAGATTATACAATGATCCGCAGTTGCACCCGCCAACTCGATCATCTTGCTTCACACAAAAGCAGCTCCCGACTCCTTTGGGACAACACTTGTCATCCCCAAGATCAAGTAGTGAAAGAGACTTGGTTTACAAAAGGGATGCGCTCCAACGAATCATTTCTTTGAAGAAGGTGAAGATGACAATGGGCCTATCCTCCACACATTCAGATATAGTCCGTAAACACCGGGTATCATGAAAAGATGGGGTATGACTTGACACGAGGGAAGGTCTATGTTTCTGACGAGGCCCTCTAACTCCTCCTAAAGCCGCATATGTCCCAAGAGGAAAGCCTGATAACTACTATGCATTTAGAAGGATTGGGATACTAATCCTCCTCGAAGATGAATGTTCGTGGTCGATATAATAATCCACCCTGAGGGAGACGACATTCTTCCACTCTTCGCTTGGGATTCGACACCAGCCTCGAGAAGCTGGCTTTGATGTCTAATATGGCCACGATCGATCTCCGCCGCTATTGAGGGTGATGAAGATATGCCAACATGGGAAGACCCATGGATCCATCAACTCAGAGCTTTGGGACAAGTTCAACAAAGAGAACCCCCACTAAGGACGAGGTAGTCCAAGTTAATATGAGTGATGAAGAGCATCCTAAGCTCATAAACATCAGCAATACTCTCGAAGAAAAGGAAGAGTTGATTGCCCTAATCGTGAGTATATCGATGTATTCACCGAGTTACGAGGACATGCCAGACTCAATCTAATGTGGAACACATCGCCAACATCAAGGCGGATGTCAAACCCGCAAGCAACAAAGAAGACGGTTTCTCCCACAAATATTGGAGGCAATTGTTGACGGCGAAGAAACTCATAGAATCGGATTCGCCGAGGAAATTCAACATCCTGATTGGGTTAATATAGTCCCGGCCATGAAGAAGAATGGTTCGATTAGGATCCGTACTACAGAGACCTAAACGCCGCTTGCCCAAAGGATGATTTCCTCCGCCAATCACCGACGCCATAGTTGACAATACATGGATTTGAGAGGATGTCCTTATGGATGGCTTCGGCATCAAGATGTACCCCGATGACGCCAACACATAGCTCGTAACTTCCATCGCATATATTGCTACACGGTCATGCCGCTTCTCAAAATGCCGCGAACATACCAAGAGCAATGACGAGATTTTCCAGATCATCTTCGAACTACCGAATGCTACGCCGACGATTTGGTCGCGAAAAGCCGCGGACAAAGGAGATCACATCAAAGATCTTAGAACGGTATTCAACTCATGCGAAATCGCCTAAAGATGAACCCCGCCAACTTCCTTGGGATGTCCAAGGGTTCTCTGCCATTGCCACCAACAAAGGAATCCACGCCGATCCCGACAAAGTGAAGGCAATTCAAGAGTTGCAACTCCTCCGAAACTGAGAGAACTCGGGGTTACAAGGACGACATGACATCCGACGGCTCATATCGAACCTATCCGAAGTGCCACCGCTCTCCAAGTTGAACAAGAAGGGCGGTCATATATTGACGACGCGCCGTAAGGCATTCAAGAGATCAAGTCGTATTCGCTAAACCTCCTCGTTTCTGCACCGCTGTCGAAAACCATTTTGATCTACGCCAAGGCAACGGATCACTCGCGCTTTTAGCGCGAAGACGACGACGGCGGTCACGTAATGTGCAAGTATTACCCGAGCCAACATTAGTCGCGGCCGAAGTCTCGATATCCAATGGTCGAAGCGGCTGCATTAGTGTTCGCGATTCAAAATGCACTATTTAGCTCCGGACACGATTTATGTTATCTCTAATGTAAATCCGTCCGAATATTTATGACCCAACCGCCTCCATGAGTCAAGGCCTTAAATGGCCTTGCTCTTGTCCCAATATGACTTGCACTTCAAACAATGTAAGTCACCAAAGGACAAGCGATTGCGATCTTTGGTCGCCACCACAACGACGCAGCTTGAGCTATATGATGATCTTCCCGATGAAGTTCAAGAAGTCAACACTACATCGCACCAACAAATATGGCGATTGTATTTTGACGGAGCTCTCGAGCTACCAATGTATGCGCCCCGATGTTCTAAGATCACCGAGTCGGGTTGTCTTAGTTTCCTGGAATCATGTCATGCTCCGTTATTCACTCATCAACCTTGCTCTAATAACGAGCTGAATACAATGCCTACTTATTGGACTTAGTTTCGCCAAGGAGCAGGGGTCAAGTATCTCGCTGCATGGTGATTCACAATTGATAGTTAAGCAAGTCCGGGTGACTACGGTTAGGAACCCCGATCCGACCTATCATCGTAGCTATTGAAATAGCGCATCATTCAAGAGTTTTTCATTGAATATATCCCGCTACCAAAACGCTTTATGCGGATGCGAATCATTATAGTGTCGTTAGCACAACCTTCCAGACCGAGCAATTAGTTACGTCCGACTCACGCCTTTGTACCAAGGTATGATGAGGCACAAGGAGATAAGGGGTAGCTACCAAAGAAGTACATGCAATCCAAACCAAGTTGGAGCCCCGAGTGGCGCTTTCCTATCATCGACTATGTCTTACATGGTTCTCGCCTAAGACGGAGGAGAGAGAGTCAATCCGCTAAGAGCTCCAAGATTCTTTTATGACACGGAAACCCGTGATGTTATATCGCCGAGGGTACGATGGTCTTTACCCGATGCCTTCAACAAGGAGGCAAGAGGTCCTTCGGAAGCACACGCAGTGAATGGTGCCACCACCGTCCCAAGCTCTACGATCAATCAAGAGAATGGGCTACTTTGGCCAACAATGGTTAATGACGCAAATAGCACGCCGAAATGCCACGCGTCAAATTCACGCCAATTATATGCATCGCCTCCCCGAAAGAGCAGCTGCATCCTTCGCCACATCCCGCCATTCGACATGGGGAATCGACGCTGTAGGTCCCATTTTCCTCCGCTTAAAGGAGATCGGTTTATTCTAGCGATCACCGACTACTTCCAAGTGGGCGTATAATCCCGCTTAAAGGAAGTAAAGGCGAAAGTACCGCCATCAAGTTTATCAAACACCATGTCATCTATCGACACGTGTCCCAAGACGGATCGCATGACAACGGTCCCCAATTTATCGCAATTCCTTCATCGTTTTAGAGAAATTCAAGATACAAGATGTCTCCAATGTCTATAATCCAAAGAAGAAATGGATTAGCCAGCATTCAACAAGACGACATCAAAATTTCGTCGGCTTGTAAAGAGTAACAAGCTAGACCGATGATAAACTCGAGAAGCACTCGGGCGATCGCGACGACCAGACGCGACGCTAACCGAGAGACCCCGACTTCGCCACGGGTGCAAAAGCTTCTCCCGCTGAGATCCAGATCCGGCCACTTCAGACGCCTTTCAACAGATGACGATCAAGAACAACATCAAAAACGCCTCAAGAGCTTGAGATGTTAGATGAGAAGCTCGAGGCTCAACAATGCATTGAGTTCTACCAGCTAGGATGTCAAGGCTTTCAACAAGAAAGTTCGAGAGAACCTTTAGAGAAGGAGATTTGGTCCTCCGCCGACGAATCGATAATCCTCACTTCCAAAAGAAAGGTAAATTCAACCTAAATGGGAGGGTCCGCTTGTAATAGAAACGGTTTACTCTAATGGTGCATATCGCCCATTACCCAAAATGGCGACCGCAATTAATGCCGATAAATGGGAAGTTCTCAAGAAATACTACCCATAGTATCTTCGATAACCCGCTTCGACGAAGTTCCTCGATGTTTCACCCACTTTTCGCGAGGATAACCCTAGATTTATCCTCCATCATAATTTCCCACCGATCAAATTCCTTGACGTGGTCTACAAATTCTTCGTACATTACCAAAATCCCCTTGATTCCTTCTATGAACAAGAGGCCCACCTTCCTTTCACGCCGGAGAGAGAATATAAAATCCTCCTCTCCAAGCCGCAAAATCCTTTTCGTGTCAAACGGAAGGGTTTCATCCTTCATCTTAGGTAGCGCCGATCAAGGTATATACGGATTTTCGCATCGTGTTGTCCGATCAAGGTCACCGAGTCTTTTCGGTTCTGAGGGAGATCCCACTCTTAGTTCCATCTTCATCCGTAGCATCAAGGTATACGGATTTTCGCACTGTGTTGTCCGATCAAGGTCACCTCGAAGTCTCTTTCGCTTCTGAGTGGAGATCCCACTCTTAGTTCCATCTTCATCTCGTAGCTACCGATCAAGGTATACGGATTTTACTGTGTTGTCCGATCAAGGTCACCTCGAAGTCTTTCGTTCTCTGAGTGGAGATCCCACTCTTAGTTCCATCTTCATCTCGTAGCCGATCAAGGTATGCGGGATTTTCGCATGTGTTGTCCGATCAAGGTCACTCCGAAGTCTTTTCGGCTTCTGAGTGGAGATCCCACTCTTAGTTCCCTCTTATCTTAGGTAGCCGATCGGCGGTATGCGCCGAGATTTTCGATCGTGTGTCCGAATCGGGTCACCCGAAGTCTTTTCGATTCTACAAGAAGGAATCTGCTAGCCTCATCCCGAAATAGAACACATTCTCCTTTCCTCAATCAATCTTCCTCCTGCTCAACTTCTCCCACAAAGAAGGCCAAGATTCATCTTGGGGCATTTTATCCCGGCCTAAGAAGGATAAAGCCAACGCCACACGCTGTCGGTTTAGTCTTTCTCCGAGAAGAAGACACCAGAGTTAGATTCGGGCATTTTATCCCGGCCTAAGAGGGATAAAGCCAACGCCACACGCTGTCGGGTTTAGTCTTTTCTCCGATTGAAGAAGACACTGAGTTCGACCGGGTATTTTATCCCAAGCCTAAGAAGGGATAAAGCCAACTTAACACGCTGCCGCCGTTAGTCTTCTCCGTGAAAGATGAAGCCTACGATTCAACATCGAGCATTAAGTCTAAGAGAGTCTCATTCTTTAGCATAACGCCATGTGCGAACGGATCCGCATAATCCGCACGCTAGCCCAATCCAACGAGTGGTAGAGGCTCAACATGCACGGTTCTACTCTAGATGTCAAGGCTTTCAACAAGAAAGTTCGATTGAGAACCTTAGAGAAGGAGATTTGGTCCTCACCACGCACTCCATAATCCTCACTTCCAAAAAAGAAAGGTAAATTCAACCTAAATGGAGGTCCGCTTGTAATAGAAACGGTTTACTCCAATGGTGCATATCACCATTACCTAAAATGAATAACCTAATTAATGCCGATAAATGGTTCCCAAGAAATACTACCCATAGTATCTTCGGATAACCCGCTTTACGAAGTTCTCGTGGGATGTTTCACCACTTTTCGCGAGATCCCAGATTTATCCTCCATCATTAATTTCCACCGATCAAATTCTCGATTTGGTCTACAAATTTTCTCGTAGATTACCAAAATCCCCTCTTGATTCCTTTCTATGAACAAGAGGTCACCAAATTCCTTTTCACGAGAGAATATAAAATCCTTCCTCCGCCGTGAAAATCCTTTTCGCGGTCAAACGGAAGGTTTCATCTTTTTATCTTAGGTAGCCGAATCGGCTGGTATGCGCCGGATTTTCGTATCAAAGTTGTCCGATCAAGGTCGCCTCGAAGTTCGCCTCGGAGTGGATCCCACTTTAGTTCCATCTTCATCTCGTACCGGATCAAGGTATGCGCCGATTTTCGTGACCGTGTTGTCCGACCGGTCGCCGAGTCTTTTTCGCTCGGAGGGAGATCCCACTCTAGTTCCATCTTCATCTCGTAGCCGATCAAGGTGCGCGCCGGATTTTCGCACTGTGTTGTCCGACCGAGGTCACCCGAGTCTCTTCGTTCTCTCGAGTGGAGATCCCACCTAGTTCCATTCACCGTGTAGCCGAATCGGCTGCGCGCCGATTTCGACCAGGTTGTCCAATCAAGGTCACCTCGAAGTCTTTTTCGCTTCGAGTGAGATCCCACTCTTAGTTCCCTCTTCATCTCGTAGCCGACCGCGGTAAGGCCGATTTTCGCATCAGTTGTCCATCAAGGTCACCTCGAAGTCTTTTCGGCTTCTGAGTGGAGATCCCAATTCTGCTCCTTAGGTAGCACTGAAGGTATGCGCCGAGATTTTCGGACGTAGTCCGACCGAAGGTCACTCGAGTCTTTTCGATTCCTACAAAGAAGTGCCGTTAGCCTCATCCCGGAAATAGAACACATTCTTCCTTTCCCACCTCAATCAATTCCTCCTCGTTCAACTTTTCTCCGTCAAAAGAAGGCGCCAAGATTCATCTTGGGGCATTTTATCCCAAGCCTAAGAAGGATAAAGCCAACGCTTCACACGCTGTCGGCTTAGTCTTTCTCCATTGAAGAAGACACCGAGTTAGATTCTGGGGCATTTTATCCTAAGCCTAAGAAGGATAAAGCCAACGCCACACGCTGCTGCCGGGTTTAGTCTTTCTCCATTGAAGAAGAACCGAGTTAGATTCGGGATTTTATCCCGGCCTAAGAAGGGAAAGCCAACGCCACACGCTGCTTCCGCTTAGTCTTTCTCCGATTGAAGAAGACACCGTGAGTTCGACTCGGGGTATTTTATCCCAAGCCTAAGAAGGATAGCCAACGCCAACACTTCCACGCCGGGTTAGTCTTCCCGTGAAAAGATGAAGCTTCACGATTCAACATCGTAGCATTAAGTCTAAGAGAGTCTCATTCTTTTAGCACAACGCCAGTGCGAACGGATCCGTGATAATCCGCACGCTAGCCCAACTCAAACGGTAGTTGGTAAAGGCTCATCAAACCCGCTGAGGGTCGGGTTGGCTAATAACCCTAAAGTCAACGCCACACGCAAGCGTCGCTTAGTCTTTTTCCGACATTAGAAGACACCGAGTTCGACTCGGGGCATTTTATCCCCGCCCAAGAAGGATAAAGTCAACGCCACACGCTGCAAGGTTTGCTTAGTCTTTCTCCGATTGAAGAAGACACCGAGTTCGATTCTCGGGGTATTTCATTCCGCTTCAAGGAGGGACGAAGTCTACGCGGTAACACGCTGTCGTTGTCTCTTGCCCGTGAAAGAGTACAAAGCCTATGTATTCAATATCATAGCAACAAGTCTAGAAGAGTTTCATTCTTTTAGCACAACGCCACGCTGAACGGATCCCCGATAATCCGCGACGCTTAGCCCAACTCAAACGGTGGTTGGTAAAGGCTAATCAAACCCGCGATGGCCGAGGGTTTGCCAAAATCCTATAAGTATTATGGTTAATTATTTCTAATTTAAATAAAAGAATCATAATAAGCAATGAAGGAATAAATCTTATTCATTTGAAGCAAATATAGAAGGAGCTACAATTCCAGACAATCCATTCAAGCAAAGTTATGATAATACATCTAAATAAAAATCTGAACGCACTGGGTCGAACAAAGAGAACGAAAAGTCTCATAAAGACATCGCTTCATTAGCGCAATCCAAGAATGTGAAGGAAGCAAGGTCACTTTGATAGCCGCTAATTTTTCTCCTCCCCGATCGCCGAACCCGAAGCCTGGCTTCCTTCAAGTTCCTTCTTCATCTTCGCAATAGCAAAATGCGATGTTCCGACGATCGCCGAGGATTGCTTCTCACGCTCGCTGACATCCCGACTCGTGCACCGCGCTGAAATCCTTCAACGCCTTTCCCCTTGAAATCTCCGATTCCCGTGACGCTCACATGGTGTGGTACAAGTTTATTTACTGCAAAGCTTACGCTGCCGCCATATGAGTTCGAAAATATGATCTCTGCTCGATATTTCCGCCAAAAACGCTCAACGAAGCCTTGATCCGAAGCCATTTAATGCAGTCAGACACCAAGATGATTCAAAAAGGCTAAATCCTCCACATTGCATGCAAGAGTTAGCTGCCTAGTGAGCTTTTGCTCAACCGATTAGCTACCGAGGGCCACCAACATCTGAATTTCCTCCAAGATACTCAATATGAATGGGCGAAGACCGAGCTTCATCTAACCTCGATAATAGATCGCCTGCTTCAAACTATTCTCCAACAACAAGGAGACCCATCACGTAATCGGGGTCGAACGCGCATTTTGCCCGGCAATAGGTTGAACTGTGGAAGTGGTCCGCCGATCTAACTCACCTCCACCCACTCTATACCGGCTCGGAAATCCCGGTTTCGCCAAGGCACAAGGGAGGCGGTGGAGCCGATGATGGCGATCCTCAAACTCGCCATCCCAAATTATGATAGTAGGCTCAAGCCAAGGGTTTCTTCTCAAGGGTGTTCGGCCACATGTTCGCCTCTATGGAAAGAGGTCTTCTCCTGATGACCTAAGAATCGAGACTTGACATTTGGAGCCTTCAAATAGACGCAATAGTCATCGGAGCATCCGGCCACCACAAAAGAACAAAGGGTTACCGATCATTTAGGAGGAATATCTTGAAAAGGAAACAAGATAAGGCGAGAATCTTCCTAAACCCATGAGATCGAAGTCATTTGACCTTATAATCGGTATGATGATTTCATCCAGATAATACTCCGGAGAACGAAAATATAGCCGCATAATCCAAGCGCATATATTCCGCTCTACTGTATGCAGAGTACGGTAGAAACCTCGCTAAAAACATCGAGACGGTGATCTTTTTGAAGCCTCAATCCTCACGAAGGAGAATCTCGCTCTTCCCAATCGCCACAAGGAGAACGAAGCGGGTCATAACTAACGGGCAATAACTGCGCCGGCCCCTCACAAAGGAGATTTCGCTCTTCCCAATCGCCACAAAGGAGAACTGCTGGTCATAACTAACGGCACACCAAGCGCCGGTCCCCACAAAGGAGGATTGCTCTTCCCAATCGCCACAAAGGAGAACGGCGGGATACAACACATATATGCACGAAGATAATAAGTTGGCGCACTAATCGAGCAAGAAGGAGGCGCGGCATTACGCAGCTGCGGCGAAGTTGAGCGACTCTGAGCTGCGATCTTCCGGACGACATCGAAGCCGCAGCACGAATTTAAAAGTCGATACACAACTAAAAAATCAGAAATAAAGCCGTATAAAATCACGCCGAAGCATTCGACGGCGCTTCGGCCAAGGACGCCACCGCCACGCTGGACGCTTAGAGTCTGAAGCCGCTTCATGGTATTCGGCGCCGCCAGAAGGCCATGCTTCGGCGCTGGGCGTACTGGCTGCCGCGCTGGCTGGTAGCGGGGCTGGCGTTTAGCTGCGCTTCGCTGGCGCTGGCGCTTAGCGCTGTCATGTTCGCTGGCGCTGCCGCGCTTCGGGCTGGAGCTATTGCCGCGACTCGCTGCCGCTGGCGCCGGCCACTAAGCATTGCCATCTGGCCAAGCCCGCCACGACTTTCTCGTGGTCCGGCCACCAGACGCATAAAAAAGGAAGAAAAGAAGAAAAAAGAATTTACAAAACCCGACATACATTCTCAAGATCGAAGGAAATAAGACGGCGAAGCGAGATGAAAACAAGAGAGAGAGAGCACTGTGGGGCCGCCTAGGGTCAAGAATAGGAGGAGTATGGGTATTTATAACAACCCCATATGAACCCAATCCTCTTTGAACAAGGACTCCTATTTTGGCAAGTAGGAATTCTAATTGGAGCCCAAATCAATTCTAATTAGGACTCTAATCAGCCCCTAATTAGAGTCCTAATTGGAACCTTATCCGATATCAAAAGTGCCATCAAATTCGATTGGCCCTACCCTTCGCCAAGTTTGGAAAGATTCTCAAGATTGATTCTGCTAATAACACCTCTAGCAGCCCCATCGACATCAACGCTGCCTAATCCTACTCCAACTAGGATTACGAGTATAAACTATTTCTAATTTGTCGAGAAGTTCCCAAGAATATTTTCACAAGAAATATTCTTAGGATAACTCGATCGTATGATTGCATCGACATCAACGCGTCAGCCTAATCCTACCCAACTAGGATTACGAGTATAAACCGCTTCCTAATTTGTCGAGAAGTTCCTAAGAATATTTTCACAAGAAATATTCTAGGGATAACTCGATCGTATGGATCGCATCGACATCAACGCTACCTAATCCTACTCCAACTAGGATTACGAGTATAAACCGCTTCCTAATTTATCGAGAGCCCCTAAGAATATTTTCACAAAAAATATTCTTAGGATAACTCGATCGTATGGATTGCATCGACGATCAACGCTACGCCTAATCCTACTCCAACTAGGATTACGAGTATAAACCGCTTCCTAATTTATCGAGAAAGTTTAAGAATATTTTCACAAAAATATTCTTAGGGATAACTCGATCGTACGGTGATTGCACGCTGAAACGCCGCTAATCCTACCCAACTAGGATTATGAGTATAAACTGCTTCCTAATTTATCGAGAAGTTCTAAGAATATTTTCACAAAATTTTAGGGATAACTCGATCGGCGGATTGCATCGACGCCATCAACGCTTCGCCTAATCCTACCAACTAGGATTACATGAGTATAAACTATTTCCTAATTTGTCGAAGTTCCCAAGAATATTTTACAAGAAATATTCTTAGGGATAATCTCGACGGTGATTGCATCGACGCATCAACGCCGCCTAACTTACCCACCTAGGATTACGAGTATAAATCGCTTCCTAATTTATCGAGAGTCTCCTAAGAATATTTTCACAAAAATATTCTTGGATAACTCGATCGCGGATTGCATCGACGCTCATCACACGTGCTAATCCTACCCAACGGATTACAGTATAAACCAAGCTTTAATTTATCGAGAATTCTAAGAATATTTTCAAAAAATATTCTTAGGATAACTCATCGATATTGCGGATTGCATCAATCCGTCAACCTGCTTCCTAATCCTACCCAACTAGGATTACGTGTATAAACCGTTTCCTAATTTATCGAGGCCCTAAGAATATTTTCACAAAAATATTCTTAGGATAACTTGATCATGCGATTGCATCGACATCAACGCGTCCTAATCCTACCCAACTAGGATTACGAGTATAAACCGCTTCCTAATTTATCGAGAGTTCCCTAAGAATATTTTCACAAAAAATATTCTTAGGATAACTCGATCGCGGATTGCATCGACCATCGCCGCCTAATCCTACCCAACTAGATTACAGTATAAACCGCTTCCTAATTTATCGAGAGTTCCCTAAGAATATTTTCACAAAAATATTCTTAGGATAGCTCGATCGCAGCGGATTGCATCGACGCCGATCAACGCCAGCCTAATCCTACTCCAACTAGGATTACGAGTATAAACCGCTTCCTAATTTATCGAGCCTTTAAGAATATTTTCACAAAAATATTCTTAGGATAACTGATCATGCGAATTGCATCGACACGCATCACCACGTAATAACTACTCCAACTAGGATTACGAGTATAAACCGGTTTCCTAATTTATCGAGAAGTTCCTAAGAATATTTTCACAAAAATATTCTTAGGATAACTCGATCTGGATTGCACGACGCATCAACGTCCGCTCAACTAGATTACGAGTATAAACCGCTCCTAATTTATCGAGCTCCTAAGAATATTTTCACAAAAATATCTTAGGGATAACTGATCATGCGAATTGCATCGACGCCACAACGCCTAACTCTACTCCAACTAGGATTACGAGTATAAACCGCTTCCTAATTTATCGAAAGTCTCCAAGAATATTTTCACAAAAAATATTCTTAGGATAACCCATCGCAAGCGGATTGCATCGACGCATCAACGCCGCTAATCCTACCCAACTAGGATTACGAGTATAAACCGCTTCCTAATTTATCGAGAAGTTCTAGAATATTTTCACAAAAATATTCTTAGGATAGCTCGATCGTATGATTGCATCGACGCCTATCAACGCCGCCTAATCCTACCCAACAGGGGACGTTAGTATAAATCAAGCTTCCTAATTTATCGGTGCCTCGAAGAATATTTTCACAAAAATATTCTTAGGATAACTTGATCATGCGAATTGCATCGACGCATCAACGCTACGCCAACTTACTCCAACTAGATTTAGTATAAACCTTTCCTAATTTATCGAGAGCTCCCTAAGAATATTTTCACAAAAAATATTCTTAGGATAACTCGATCGCGGCGGATTGCATCGACATCAACTTCAATCCCTCTACCCAACAGGATTACGAGTATAAACCGCTTCCTAATTTATCGAGAAGTCCCTCAAGAATATTTTCACAAAAATATTCTTAGGGATAACTTGATCATGCTAATTGCATCGACGCATCAACGCTGCCTCAATCCTACTCCAACCAGGATTACGCAGTATAAACCGCTTCCTAATTTATCGAGAAGTTCTAAGAATATTTTCACAAAAATATTCTTAGGGATAACTCGATCGTATGATTGCATCGACTTATCAACGCCGCCTAATCCTACTCCAACTAGATTACGAGTATAAACTGTTTCTAATTTATCGAGTTTCAAGAATATTTTCACAAAAATATTCTTAGGATAACTTGATCATGGATTGCATCGACGCATCAACGCCACGCCTAACCTACTCCAATTAGACACATAAATCAAGCTTCCTAATTTATCGAGAGTTCTAAGAATATTTTCACAAAAATATTCTTAGGATAACTTGATCATGCGAATTGCATCGATCATCATCAACTACCAATCCTACCCAACTAGGATTACTAGTATAAACCGCTTCCTAATTTATCGAGAAGTTCTCAAGAATATTTTCACAAAAATATTCCTAGGATAACTTGATCATGCTAATTGCATCGACGATCAACGCTACCAACTTAATCCCACTAGGATTTGTATAAACTATTTCCAAAAACGAGGAGTTCCCGAGAATAAATCCATATTCTTAAGGATAACTCGAATCTTTTTCCTCCCACCATAATCTCCAAGAGAGGGATAACTGATGAGGAGTGAAAGTCATGTTGACATCGGATAATCATATCCTCCCGCCAGAAGTTAAACCAACAACACACGGATGATGAAGGAATTAGCCGAATAAGGGTTATGAAATTCCATGTACCTACAACAATGTCGCCAACAAAGGAGTTCACGACATATGGAGAAGTCCAAAGTCCGATGGTTAGTCGACAACCACCAACCGACACGAAGTTACAAACAAAACTCACTCACCACTTCAATCAAGATTTCAACAAACGGTCGACAATAAATGCAGCAATCGCGATCTTATGAACAAAGAAAGAATGATCCGAAGAATCAAGACTTGAAGCTATCTTTGGGACCCTCACCCAAGGTCGGAATCATGTCCAAAGCATCCCTGACTATCAAGAATCGAGACCGAGACGCTTTTGAGGGGTATCCGTAGGCATAAAAATTGCTTATCGCATCCAACAAGACTCTCAGAACGTCGGCTTAACCGACGATCCATCCGACGGCGCCACTAACGCCGCCAACGGATTACGCCGCAAAACGCATAAAGCGAAAGACCTAACTCATGAAGTGGGTCATGAGGCGCACGAAGCCAATAAACGACGCTGGCCGCGGAGAAACCCGACGCACGGCTCAACGAAGCGGGTTGGCTAAACTCAAGCGCACGGCAGACGGAATCAACCGCATTTAGTCCGCCGATGCAAACGAACCGCTCGAAGCTCGAAAGTTGATCGGACACGGACTCAACACAACGGCGACATCACCGGAGCAAAACTAAGCCCTGAAGACCAAGAATCGACGAAGAATCGACGGAATAACGACCGAACCGACGATATCGACCTCGCCAAATGGTCGAGGTGGCTCTACCAACATGGTCGAGCCACCCTACCAAATTGGTCGAGGTACCTCGGCCAGGGTCGAGGTGGCTCGGCCACTATGTCGGTCGGCCACCCTACCAACCCCGTCAGGTACCTCGCCAAGTGGTTCCGAAGGTGCCAACATGGCCGAGCCTCCCCAGGTGGTCGAGGTGACCTCGCCACTGGTCGAAATGGGGGTCTTGCGGTGAAGGGGCCGGATTTGGAGACTTTGAGGTCGGATTTTGGGATTTTTGCTTGATTTTGGCGACTTCTCTCAAGAGCTCCTCGAGATCTACACGCGACCGGCTCGGAAAGCAACGCGAAAGCACAAGTCCAGCCAACGCCGATCTTCAATCAAAGGTAACCGAATTCGTCGAACCACAGATACCCTCTAGATTAAGCTTCGCCTTAATCTCGTGGATAGCTGCGGATTTCTCCTAGTAGATCTCACCCGCCCGCATCCTCTCCTTCGAGTGGATCCCTCAGCGCCAGTTTCGGAAACGCAGCCCTTTACATCTGAGTTCCGCAACCCGGCCCCTACCTCGATCGGATTGCGCTGGTCCACTGACAACAATAAGTCCCTACAGTAAAGAACCCACGGTGATCCGATAACAGAGATCCTCGCTTTGTCACAAGGATAAAAGTTGTAATCTTTTGATTTTCATTGTAAGCCTTAAAATAAAAGGCTTATATTTCTCTTGAATTTTGTTGTAGGCCAAAGAAGTCAGAAGTTCAAATCAATGACAATCATCCCAACTTTTACCACATCAGCCACGTATGAACGGATCCTCGATAATCCGCGACGCTAGCCCAACTCAAACGGTGGTTGGTAGGCTAATCAAACCCGTTGACGGCTGAGGATTTGCCAAAAATCCTATAAGTATTATGGTTAATTATTTCTGACGAAATAAAAGAATCATAATAAATAATGAAAGGAATAAATCTTATTCATTTGAAGCAAATATGAAAAGAGCTACAACTGTTTAAACATCAAGTCTATGACAAATGATTTGTTATTCAAGCGGTGACACTTCACCATTGTAAGCCCGGTGGAGTTCTTCCCGCACCGCCCCGGCGACTCCTCATCGGTGTTCGTCTTCATGGTTGCCGCCGAAGCCCGCTGCCGCTCGACAGATCGAGCTCCCTAGACGCAACGGTGAGGGCTTTTCCTTGTTGGCCTTGGCCACCCAAACCATCTTATCTCTCAAGATGGAGCTCTCCTCGAAAGCAAGATATCCTTCTCCGCACTCCGCCACGATATCGGCCTCGATGTGGCTTAGGAAGAATATGCTTCAAAGAACAACAACCGAAGTTGATCGGGCGCTGCTTCTCTATTCCCGACCGCCCAAGAAAACACGAGCATCGCGCCATGCCTCTAAACGCAAGGCCGGCCTCGAAACAGTATGAGGAAGCCCCACGCTCAGAAGTTCTTGTAGCTCAAGCTTTCCTCCGTGATGGTCGAGGTCGCCAACAATGGCCTCGAGCCACCGTAACCCATATCCCGTGACAAAGCCATCCGGGATCAAGCAGGGTTCGAACGATGAAGAGAAAGCCCGCCATGAAGGACCCTTTTCGTCAATTTGTTCACCAAAGAAAAGAATGAGCCGATTTCCAAACAGATAATAAGATGGATGGATCTTCATCCAAAGATCAACGCCTCACGATCATGGAGTTGATGTAGGCTCAAGACGTGAAAAGAGGACTTTAGAATTTTCAAGAAAAATGGGCTTAAAGCTTTTTGGCTAAAAGACCCTTACCCGCTTCCTTCTGTAGTTTCAGAGGCTAGCGAAGTCTACCGTAGGCGATCTATCGCCGATGTCAACCGCTAAGCCCCTCAATGCTCATCTATCTCAACGGTCCGCCGTGATTCCGAAAGCCGAAAGAGGGTATCTCGCCACGACAAATGGAATGTCTCGTCTCTTTTAATTATAGTGGTATTAGCCAAACGGTTGATCCTATAATTAATCAAGAGAAAATTCATACCTTCTTCGTGACAAGAGCTTCTGCAAAACTTCACCAAGGGTATCCCCATCCCGTGACCAAGCTGCCAGAGCAGTCATCCATGGAAGTGTTGCATATAACCCAGATTCCACCAAATCTTCCATGGAGAAGTCCAAAAGAAGGCATTAGGAAGGCAAATGCAATTAAATCAAACAATAGGTAAAGCCGCTTACCTCCTACAAAAAGTTAGCTTGCCTAGTCTCGCTTGTGCATTTGCCTCGCAATCCCTCTAAAAGAACAAAAGCAAAGAGGCAATTAGTGGGGTACAAATCCAAGTCATTCCATTCTCGATTCACCACCCAAGAGGAATTATCGATGTTAGATGTACCGTCCGCCGGATCAGGTCCTACATCGCCTCCTCCGGCCATAGCTCCATACATTTGTTGAGTAAAACTTGGTCAAAGATGAGCGTAACTCGGCTCAGATGTGGGGAGGAAAATCAAAGCCGTGATCATAATCCCTAAAACCCCTACATGCAAATGAAAAAATGTCACCTCCAAAGTCGAAAATTTCGTGTTACATCGCGGGCAATTGTTACCTCACGACCGATCATTACCGGCCAAGTCTATATCAAGGGACCGAGGATTCACGCGATTCTTATGGGCTAACCTCTTTCGCTTAACCCTTGAGAGGGTTGAAATTTTTCTTCAACAGCTTTTCCTCAAAAATTGCTGAATGAGAAATCCAATAGAGAGGATAAGAAAATGAAGGGGAAAAGAGAGAGTACCGAGGTTTAAAGATGCGGTCCTCTTCTAAAGTCCCAAAGACCGTAGTCGTGGAATTTCTCACCAATCGTGGATGAGATTGCCTACGCCCCGAACTTGACCTAAGATCTTGAGTGTCTCGAGCCGCTCAACGATGCTTTGGCTACCAAATTGATGGCCTCATTGTGGACCGCTCGCTAGCTACTAATAGCCAACTACAATGAAGGAATGTCGACTCAAACCGACGGTTCAACTGAGATCAACTAGCACCGGTACATCCCATGACGCCCACAACCATGCTCAAGGCCATCCACAAGTCCACCTCGAACTGAGTCGTGGTTCGGGTTCCCAACATAAAGTTGGTCGTGAACCAACCGGCGAAAGCAAAACGACAGGAAAATAAGGCTCAATGAAGCATTCCTCCTTTACTCAAAAGTGAGATACCTCGCCTCGATATTCACTAGCCGCTTGAAATGCAATGTCAAGTGAAGTCTCATTGCGGTTCTCGCACTCGCCAACCAAGGACTCACCATATTGACCAGAATCGAGGAAAACTCGAAAAGATCCACCCTTTGTGAATCTCGCATTTGTTTCTTGATCTCTGAAAACCACGCCTTCCATCCAAATTCCTCTACCAACCGCAAGAAAGGAGTAGACTAACCAGGAACCCGTGCCGACATCATGTCGGACGATGGAGGACCAACCGTGCCATCAAATAGGTATATGGGAGCTCTACTCTGACGTAAGGGATACGAGGATGGCTCACTCTCCTCGGAGTAAACCGAACTATATGCCGCAATCCACTGTGAATATTAGCCACCACCGAAGGAGAGAGAGTTCCTTCTTGTGGGCGAGCTGAATCGGTAAAGGACCTCCGTGGTGCCATCGATTGATATGGAACCACACTTTGAGCCGACAAGGTAGCCCGCTAGGAGAGTTGTCACCGGATAGGCTTCACCGCATGCCACGTAAAGGTCGCAATTTGGTCCCCTGGGAAAGCCTTCTTTGGCGAAATGAGTGATAAGAGTTAGCCTGACTTCTCGATCAGCTCATTAACCTTCAAGGAGTGAGTGGTGATAGTTCACATATTTCCTCGCCGCATTTGTCCTCCAAATGCCGGAACAAGTAATCGGGCGAATCGCCGCACTCATGCATTTCCGCGCAAGGCTCGATTAGCCAGAGCTATATAGTAATGACAAGTGAGATCCCATAAAGTCTTATAACGATCGGGCGCAGGTTCCTTCAAATGCCGCCTCCTCGATTGAGGGAAAGTACTCGATATAGCATCTCCCCATGGGTAGACCTCGAAATACTGTACATCTCATGTAAAGCCAACCCCAACTCGCCGTGTTTAGTGAGAAACGATTCTAACTGGATTATAAAGCTCAATAAGGTGAAGAAATGATTGACTGATTGGAAGGCCATACATGGTGGCACTAATCAAAATAATACTGCACTACAAGTTCTCCATCCCATCTACCGAGGACGAAGTCGCTAACCCCACCAATGCTTACTTGACGAAAGTGAACCCAACCGAAGAATCTATGACTAGACGACGCATCTCTCGCCCAATTTAGCAAGGCTATTCTTCAAAGTCGAGGCAGAACAAAAGCTCATCACGGGCGGTGTGTCCACTCTACAACCCGTGGTGAAGACCGATGACGCTGATTCCTATTGGAACCCGAACCGCCGCCGGGTAATAAACCCACAATGAATATGATCATGCTCGGTCGACGCCATGACATACGGCGGTCACAAAGATGGTGTCTAAGGTCGGTCAATGAGAGCCGACAGGTATCCGGAATATACAAGGAGCCTCGCTGCCTTTGTTCAACCACCTCTCACTCTCGATAAAAGCCGATCCGATCCTTAACCGAAGCCGAATAGATAACTCGCTTTCGCAGGTTCGCGAGCCGGTGTCCTTACGAGCGCGCGATCGGTGACCAAGCGCCGGAGAACGCGAACCTCAAATACCGATCGCTCACCGATGTGCCGCGCAAATCGAGGCGTAGATAAAAATCGCGATCATCACGCTGCGGAATAATAGTCACTATGACGCCCATCGATCCGCGAGGGCCGAAAAGCTCCCGAGGAATAATCAACTCAAATCGTAAAATATTCGCTAGTAAATGGCGCTGAATTCATCTTACATAGATTGAGTCATTTAATTATAATCGGTATGACGATTTCATCCGTATCGACACCGAGAACGATAAATATAGCCGCCAGAAACCAAGCGCAATATATCCCGCTCTATTGCATGCAGAGTACGGTGAAATCGCCCCGCTAAAACATCGAGATCTGATCTGGGTGAAGCCCCAATCCTCACGAAGGAGAATCTCGTTTTCCCAATCGCCTCACAAAGGAGAACGGCGGGTCATAACAAGAGTACGCATCTGAAGGCCAATCCCCACAAAGGAGGATTTCGCTCTTCCCAATCGCCACAAAGGAGAACGGCGGGATACAACGATATATGTAATGAGAATATGATAACGCCGCACACCACCGAAAGAAGGAGGCGGCATTCACGCCGATGTGCGAAGCCGATCGATTCTTTGAAGCATGAGATCTTCGCGACGACATCGAAACCGCAA
Organism: Asparagus setaceus; assembly: GCA_012295165.1. Lineage (NCBI taxonomy): Eukaryota > Viridiplantae > Streptophyta > Magnoliopsida > Asparagales > Asparagaceae > Asparagus > Asparagus setaceus. The sequence continues at coordinate 19,100,339 of CM022708.1, read as the reverse complement.
AAGGACAAAATAAAGTCGATATGCAGCTTGAAAAATCAATAATTCAAAGAATGTAAGCCCGCTTTGGTCGTCGTGCTCGCGCCACGCATCGCAGGCACTCAGCGGTACCCCGGCCAACCGACCAACCGCCCGCCACCATCACCGGGCGCGAAGGCGCTTCGCCGCTCGGGTGCCGTGAATACGGCTGGCCGCTGGCGCTGGCACTTAACGCCTCTGCAGTTGGCGGTGCGCCGCAATACGCTGGCGGCCAAGAATAAGCAGGGCGGCCGGGCCACTTCAGAGCTATGCGGGGCCGTCATGCCGGGCGCTACGCCAAAGGCCAAGTTCGGGCCACGCCATTCGGCACCGCCACCGGGCGCCACTCGGCTGATCGCTACCAGCCTCTTTCCCTCGTGGTCCACGCCACCGCACGCACAAGAAGAAGAAAAAGAAAAGAAAAAATTTATAAAACCTCGTGCACATACCTCGCTGATCGGAGGAGATAAGACGGTGAGAAGCAGATGAAAACAAGAGAGGAAGAGAGCACTGGGGGCCGCCTATGTCAGAGAAAAGAGGGATTATGGTATTTATAACAATCCCATATGAACCCAACTTTGAACAAGGACTCCTATTTGGCAAGAAGTAGGAATTTAATTGAGTCCAAATCAATTCTAATTAGGACTCTAATCAGCCCCTAATTAGAGTCCCCATTGGAATCTTGTTGGATGTCAAGATAGCCAAATCAGTCCGCTGATTGGCCCCTATTCCTCCTCCTCGCTATGGGAAAGATCAAGGTTTATTCTATAACACCTCATGAATTCCCCGACGCCAATCAACGCTGCCGCCTCAATCCTACTCCAACGATTACGAGTATAAACCGCTTCCTAATTTGTCGAAGTTCCTAAGAATATTCTCACAAGAAATATTCTTAGGATAACTCGATCGCAGGATTGCAACGACGAAATCAACGCCGCCTAATCCTACTCCAACTAGGATTACGAGTATAAACCGCTTCCTAATTTATTGAGAAGTTCCTAAGAATATTCTCACAAGAAATATTCTTAGGATAACTCGATCGTATGATTGCACCGACGAAATCAACGCTCGCCTAATCCTACCCAACTAGGATTACGAGTATAAACCGCTCTAATTTATTGAGAAGTTCTCAAGAATATTCTCACAAGAAATATTCTAGGGATAACTCGAAGGATTGCACCGACGAAATCAACGCCGCCTAATCCTACTCCAACCAGAATAATAAACCGTTTCCAAATTTTCAACGAGGAGTTCCCGGAGAATAAACCTATATTCTTAAGGATAACTCGATAACCCTTAATTTCCTCCCACCATAATACCCAAGAGAGGAATAATATGACGAGTATGAAGTCATTGTTGATACCGAACAACGCGGTCCACCTCAAGAAACTTCTCCCACCGTGGATAATCATATCCCAACAACGGTCAAGGGGTCGTGACTCGCCGAAGGCTAGGACGATGGTTGAAAGCCAAATGGTCTCTTGTTTCGACAAGGAACTTGGAGGATATCTCCATGAAAAGATTAGTCCTCACTGTGGTTAAACCAACAACACACATGATGATGGAAGAAATAGCCGATCGAGGGTTATGAAATTCCATGTAATCGACACAACCAACATGTCGCCAACAAGGAGTTCGCCGACATAACGATAAGTCCAAAAGTCCATGGTTAGTCAAACAACAACCAACCGACACGAAGTTACAAGCAAAACTCACCCACCACCAATCAAGATTTCAACAAACGGTCGACAATAAATGCAAAGACCGGATCTTATCGTGAATCCTACAAAGAACCGATGATCTCGAAGAATCAAGACTTGAAGCTATCTTTTGGGACCCTCACCAATCGGGCCGAATCATCATGTCCAAAGCATCCCGCATCATTAAGAATTGAGATCAGACGCTTTGGAGGGTATATTCAGAGGCTGGAAAATACTTACAAGATCCCTAAACCAACTCGCGGATGTGGAGTCGGCGAATGACAACCCTTCTGATGATACGGACGCCGAATGGTTGAGACGCCAACCCGACGGCAACCTACGCCGCCACAAGCACGCTTAAACCGACTTGAACCACGATCGGATTTCAGATCGCTGAACCGAACGAACCAAGAGTTAGTCCCGGAATCAAGTACAGACGGAACCCGAGCCCGAGAGACGAAAACGCCGGAAAACGACGCGAAAACGACGGATAAAACGACTCGAGGCGACACCTCGGCCAAATGGCCAAGGTGGCTCGGCCACTTTGGCCGAGCCACTCGCCAACTGGTCGAGGCGAGCCACTCTACCAACTTGGTCGAGCTCTGGCCAAGTGGTCGAGCCACTTGGCCGGGCAAGATGCATCCCCCATGGTATAAATGCCGGTCAAGTTTGACGGGCTTCTTGAGAGAGAATTTGGGCTTTGGAGAGAGAATTTGGGCATCGGACTTGGGATTTTCGAGATTTTCCAAGAGTTCTCACGAGATCAGAAGCCGCCGACGCACGCCCGAAAGCACCGCGAGCACAAGTCCAGCCGACGCCGATCCACAAATCGCGGTAAGAAAACTCGGTCGAACTCCAGATACCCCTAGGTTAAGCTTCGCCTTAATCTCGTGGATAGCGCATTTCTCCTAGATCTAGATTCCGCCCGCCATCCTCTCCTTCGCGAGTGTGATCCCCGCAGCGCATCCTCTCCTTCGTGAGTGTGATCCTCAGCGCTTCTTCTTCGTGGAACGAGCCCCTTTACATCTGTAGTTCCGTAACCCTGCCCTACTCCGGATTGAATTGCGCTGCGGTCCACTGACACAAAAGTCCCCTAGATTGCAAAGAACTCCACGCAAGCTTGGTGACCTCGACATAACAGATCCTCGTGTTTGTTCACCAAGGAGAAAGTTGTAATCTTTTGATTTTCATTGTACTTTAAAATAAAAGGCATTTCTTTGAATTTTGTTGCCAAAGCTCGGCAAATTCAAATCAATGACAATCATCCCAACTTTTACCGCCAACAATGACAAGATTGTCGCGACGAGTTTATTTTGAGGACTTACCATCCCATTGAAGAGGATTGGTAAGTTGATTTGTCGAGGTGTAATATTAACATGACAAGAGGGTCCCGCCATCCCATTTGAGAGGATTGACGAGGAAATCTTGAGGGAACCATCGAGGTGATTGTTAACATGATAGTTTTGAAAACCCACCATCCTATTGACGAGGATTGGCGGAGGAATTTAGAGATAATTAGTTATCGAGGTGATTGTTAACATGACAACTTAGTAGGAGTTTGAAAGAAGACTACGGTAGTACTCTTTAAAAATTTACCGCCGGATGTCCTTCCGGGCGCATTGATGCATATAAGCATCAACCATCATCTTTGGTCGACAGCCAAGTCTTCACAATGGGTCCCATAGCTTGGTTCCGCTGGCATGGCTCGGCAGTGCCATCGTGGGCTTACTTGAAAAGAGTTTTGATGAGGAAGCGGTCGCCACCACCAAGGTATCTTGGTCGCCACCTCCTCGAAATTCAAATAGCTCTTCAACCATGCTTGAGCACGCCTCGACTTGTTTCCTCTGGCGGTTAAGTCTTTCCACGAAATAGCCACGACAAATACCATATTAGATGTAATGTTGATGGAGAGATTATTCGACACATCTCGATGAGAGTGGCCTCGAATCTGATCAGCGGCACAATGATCGGCCCCGAATCTCTTGACAAAGTTGCATACGATTCTTTCTTCCTCGCTTTACGCCTAGCAGTGGTTGCCATAGATACCCCGTGTCATCGCCGAAGAATCCGCCATAAAAGCTTTTCCAAATCTCCAAGAGTGAATGGAACCAGCTCCAACCTCCGAACCACTAAAGCAACTCCCTTTAAGAGTGCTAATGAATAATCGGGTCACGATAGGATCATTACACTGCTATATGCCCTGCTTGTGCTCGAAATAATAAATATGTTGTGATGGAGAGCTTTTCCCATCAAACCGCACTAGATTGAGCGCTTGAATTTCGGGATATGGGACATCATCCCACTCAGAGATATGGGCTCGCCACCCCAAATTTCTTTAGATCGCCTCTTGAGCTTAAGGGCATCCAACCGCTTTTGGAAATCATGTAACTTATGATCTCGCTTTTATGCATGGGTTCGATTCCGCCTCGATGACACCGAGTGGACATCATGATCCCTTCATAGCCTTCTCGCTTTGATTTGGAACCTCCTCGCCTACTTCGCCTTGCCGACGAAGTCCATCATTACTTCTAAGCGCCTCGATAGACTTTGTTGATCAAGAATAAGAGCTTGTTGCTCTTCGATCTTCTTTGCCATCTCTTCCTCTTTATTAGCCATGAGGACGCCGCTTGATCACTTATATCGCTGTTTGAAGGTTGAGATGTGGCAATGCCGAGTTCTCTGATTCTTCACGGTACCTTTACCAATCGGGCTATAGTCAACGGATTGCCGCCCAAGACGGACGCAAGCCGATAGCGCTTTGACTATTGATTAATGCTCGTAACCTCGGGAATACTCGTGGTCGACGATTCAGATCGCCGTGGGGTCCGTTTCGCGAAAAGCCTGATGATTGTCATTGATTTGAATTTTGCTTATAGCTTCTTTGGCCTACAACGAATTCAAAAGAAATGCCTTTATTTTAAGGCGCATAATGAAAATAAAAAAGATTACAACTTTTATCCTTAGTGAACAAACACAGGATCTCATATATCGATCCTCGCTATGGGTTCTTTGCCCGTGTCGGGACTTATTGTGTCCGTGGACCACCGCAATTCCAACTCCGTGTAAACCTCGGTTCGAACTACAGACGAGGGGCTCGCCACTAAGGAAACGGGCTCGGGGATCACACTCACGAAGGAGAGGATCATCAGGGATCACACTCACGGCGAGAGGATCGCCGAGCTGAGATCTACAAGGAGAAATCATGCATATCCTGGTTAAGACGTAAGCTTAACCTAGAGGGTATCTCAGAAGTTCACCCGAAGTTTGTTTACCCCGATCTAGACGCTTCGACCGATTCTGAGCTCAGCTCGGTGCTCGAACCGCAGGTCAGATCTCGCGAGGCTCTTCAAAAGTCCGCCAAAATCCAAGCCAAAATCCCAAAAATCCGACCTCTCAACTGACCAAGACCCCCCATTTATACATCTCAGGGAGCCATTAATCGTCGAGCCACCTCGCCACTGCCGAGGAGGCCGGCCATGTCAGTCGAGCCACTGCCTGCCGGAGGCCTACCGCAGCCTCGAGCCACCTGCCTTGGTCGGTAATTCTGCCAGTTGGCCGAGGTGGCTCTACCATAGTGTCGAGCCACCTCGCCACTTTGCCGGTATCTACCATTTGTCGAGGTACTTCTCGCCATGTTGCCGAGCCACCTCGCCATTTGGCCGAGGTCCCGCTTACGCCGATTCGAAGTCGCTCACGATTCTTCACGACCGGGTCTTCCGGCTTAGTTTTGTTCGTGATGTCGCCGTTGTGTTCGAAGTCCGGCCCGATCAACTTTCGAGCTCAAACGGCGCTTGCATCGACGGACTCGGCACGCATTGATTCCGCCTCGCCAACGCTTGAGTTTAGCCAACTCGCCGCGATTGCCGCCGGTTTTCTCCACGACGCGCCAAGCCGCTGGTTTCAGACGCTTCAGCCGACCACTTCTTCATGAGTTCGCCGACTCGCTTTTATATGGCGGATAACACGCCGACGGGCGTTTGGTCAGCCACGATGGATCGCCGGGTTGTCGACCCACCGCATTTAGTCTTGTTCGGCACTAAGCAATTTTTATGCCTACAGATATCTCCAAAGCCGCCTCAGCCTCGATTCTTGATGAGTCCGATGCTTTGACATGATGGTTCCCGCCTCACCTACCGAGGGTCCCAGAAGATAGCTTCAAGTCTTCGATTCTTTTCGTGATCATCCAGCTTTGTAGGATTCTCGATAAGATCACGGTGCTTTATTGTCCGACCGCTTGTTGAAATCTTGATTCAAGCCGTGAGTGAGTTTTGTTTGTAACTCGTGGTCGGTTGGTCGCTGTTTGACTAACCATCGACTTTTGACTTCTCCATATGTCGGCTAACTCTTTGTCAAGCGATAACATTGGCCGTGTCGAGTACATGGAATTTCATAACCCTTATTCGCTAATTCTTCATCATCACGCAGTGTTGTTGGTTTAACTACAAATGAGGATATGATTATCCGATGTTAACATGACTTTCACTCCTCATCGATTATCCTCTTGGAGATTATGGTGGAGGAAATTATGGTTACCGAAGTTATCCTTAAGAATATGGATTTATTCTCCGTGAACTCCTCATGAAATTTTGGAAATAGTTTATACTGTAATCCTAGTCGGAGTAGATCGGGCGACGCTGATCGGCCGCCGATGCACTGCGATGATCGAAGTTATCCCAAGAATATTCCTTGTGAGAATATTCTTCCGAACTTCTCGACAATTTAGGAAACAGCTTTATACCGCATCCTAGTTGAGTAGGATTGCTTACGCTGATCGACGCCGATGCATCCGCATCGATCGAAGTTATCCCTAAGAATATTTTTGTGAAAATATTCTTCCCGAACTTCTCGACAAATTAGAAACAGTTTATACTGTAATCCTAGTCGAGTAGGATTGGCGACGCTGATCGGGCGCCATGCATCAAGACGATCGAAGTTATCCCGAATATTTTTGTGAAAATATTCTTCCGAATCTCGATAAATTGGGAAACAGCTTTATACCGTAATCCTAGTTGAGTAGGATTGGGCGACGCTGATCTACGGCCGATGCGATCCGCACGATCGAAGTTATCCCTAAGAATATTTTTGTGAAAATATTCTTCCGAACTTCTATTAGGAAACAGCTTTATACTGTGAATCCTAGTTGGAGTAGGATTGGGCACGCCGCTGATCGGGGCCGATTAATCCGCAGACGATCGAAGTTATCCCTAAGAATATTTTTGTGAAAATATTCTTCCTGAACTTCTCGATAAATTAGGAAACAGCTTTATACCGTAATCCTAGTTGAGTAGGATTGGGCGACGCTGATCGGCCGATGCGATCCAAGACGATCGAAGTTATCCCTAAGAATATTTTTGTGAAAATATTCTTCCTGAACTTCTATAAATTAGGAAACAGCTATACCGTAATCCTAGTTGAGTAGGATTACACGCGCTGATCGATGCCGATGCGATCCGCGACGATCGAAGTTATCCCTAAGAATATTTTTGTGAAAATATTCTTCCGAACTTCGACAATTAGGAAACAGCTTATACCGTAATCCTAGTTGAGTAGGATTACACGCCGCTGATCGGCGCCGATGCAATCCAAGACGATCGAAGTTATCCCTAAGAATATTTTTGTGAAAATATTCTTCCTGAACTTCTCGATAAATTAGGAAACAGCTATACCGTAATCCTAGTTGAGTAGGATTGGCGACGCTGCTGATCGGCCGATGGTGACTCTCATGAGATGTTATTCTCACGAATAAATCTTCGTAATCTTTCCAAACTTGGCTGAGGGAGTAGGAGTCAATCAACGGACTGATTTGGCACTAATTTGACATCCTGATAAGGTTCCACTAGGACTCCTAATTAGGGGCTGATTAGAGTCCCACTAGAATTGATTTGGGCTCCATTAGAATTCCTACTTCGCCAAATAGGACTCCTTATTCAAAGAGGATGGGTCGCTGTGGAGATTGTTATAAATACCCACAAAGCTTCTTTCTTGTCACTCCAGGCCGCCCCCCTTGCTCTCTTCCTCTGTTTTCATCTCTGCCTCGCCTTTCTCCTCCGATCAACGAGGTAATGTGGTACGCAGGGTTTTGTAAATTCTTTGCTTTTTCTTTTTTTTTTTTTTTTCTCGTGCATGCAGTGACGAGATCAAGGACGACGGAAGGGGCGGGCGAAGCGGTTAAGCGCTGGCGGCGAAGGGGCCAGCGGCGGCGCCGCTGGCGCTAGCCGCTGCCAGAAGGCGCCAGCGCCGCCATTGGCGCGCTCGCCGGCCATTGGCACTCGCCCGGGTTGGCGCTTTATTATCGGGCGCTCGGGTTCGCAATTGGCGCTGGTCATTGGCGCTGGCTCATGGGCATGCCGCATCTGACGCCGTTCGCCATTGGCTGGTTACTGCTCGGTTATTGGCGGGTCGCTCCAACTGGTCGCCGGTGGCACCGATCGTGGTTGACGAGCCGTGACGGCTCTTTGATGCTTTTTGCCGATTTTCGACCGCGATATCCTGACTTTATTTGTCTTTGAAGCTTTCCATGTCGCCTGAAGATCACGGCCTCGAGGAGTCGATCAACTCGCGACGGGCGGAATGCACGCCTCTTCTTTCTGGTGCGCCAGTACATCATATTCTCATACATATATGCTGTATCCCCGCCGTTTCTCCTCCTTGTGAGGCGATTGAAGAGCCGAATCCTCCTTTGTGGGGACCGACGCTTCAGATTGTGCACGCTCATATGACCCCGCTTTCTCCTTTGTGAGGCGATTGGGAAGAGCCGTGATTCTCCTTCGTGAGGATTGAGGCTTCAAAGATCACCCGCCTCGACAGTTTTAACGGAGCCATTTCACACAGTATTTCATTCTCAGAACGGAATATATTGCCGCTGATTATGCGCTATATTTATCGCTCTCCTGTAGACACGGATGAAATCGCCATACCGCTATAAGGTCGCGGACTCAATCTATGTAAGATGAATTCAACGCCATTTACTAACCGAGTATTTTCGATTTCTGATTATTCCTCTGAGCTTTTCCACTTACGCGGTCGATGGACGCCATAGTGACTATTATTCCATGTGTGATGATCCCGCGATTTCTATCTCGGCCGATTATACTGACATCACCGAGACGATCCAGTCAGATTTGAGGGGAGTTCGCTCTCCGACGATTGGTCACCGATGCGCCGGTCAGAGGGACGCCACTTCATCGAACCTTTGCGAAGACGATTATCTATTCTACGACTCGCTAAGGATCCTGATACGCTCTTATCGAGAGTGAGAGGTGGTTGAACAAAGACGACGGAGGCCCCTTGTATATTCCCTGATACCTCATTGACCGACCTTAGACACCATGTCGCGGACACCGTGATGTCATGGCGCTTGCCGACCGAGGAGCATGATCATATTCATTGTGGGTTTATTACCCAGAAATGTTCCGTTCCAACAGAATCGTGGTCGCCGCTCACCCGGGTTGTATCGACACACCGCCTGATGAGCTTTTTGTTCGCCGACCTTGAAGAATCGCTTTGCTAAATTGGGCAGAGATGCCGCCCGGGCCATAGATTCTTCTTCGGGTACACTCGCCAAGTAAGCACCGGTGGGTCGCCCGCCACGCCCTCACCGATGGGATGGAGAACTTCATGCTTGCGGTCTCAGATTCACGATTCGGCCACTATGTATGGCCTTCCAATCAGTGCCAACCATTTCTTTACCTTATTCGAGCTTATAATCCAGATTACGCTTTTCACCAAACATGGCGAAGTATTGGCTTTGCATGAGATGTACCAGATTGTGTCTACCCATGGGGAAGATGCTATATCAGAGTACTTTCCTCCAATCAGAACTGAGCCGGCCAAGGAACGCATCACCATCGCTATAAGACTTTATGGGATCTCACTTGTCATTACCATATAGCTCGCCCAATCTGAACCTTTTGCTTAAGAGGAAATCGCAGGTGAGTCCGGGCGTCACATTACTTGTTCCAAAGATTTGAGGACAAATCGGGCGAGGAAATATGTGAACTATCACCGCCACTCTCTCAAGGTTAATGAACTGATCAAGAAGTCCGAGGCTAACTCTTATACACTCACCACGCTTAAAGAAGGCTTTCCTTCAGGACCAAGTTTGCGAATTTTTCCGGCATGTGAAGCCTATCCAATGACAACTCTTCTAGTGTGCTATCTTGCACCGCTCAAGAAGTGTGTGGTTCCATATCAACTGATGATGCTTTACCTTTGAGGTCCTTTATCCTCAGCTCAACTCGCCCACAAGAAGGAACTCTCTCCTTCCTGATGGTGGCCAGATTCACCGTGGATTGCGCATATAGTTCGAAGCTGCATCGCAGAAAGGACGAGCCATCATCACGCGATCCCTTCCGTCCGAGTAGAGCTCCCATATACCTATTTGATGACCCGTTGGTTCTTCATCGCCCCGACATGATGTCGCACCGTTCCACAGATTCGCCTACCTTTCTTACAGCTTGGTAGAGGATTGCGATGGAAGGGCGTGGTTTTGCAGAGATCAAGAAACGATGCATTCACAAAGGGTGGATCTTTCCGCATGTTTTCCTCGATTTCCTCGTCAATATGGTGAGTCCTTGGTCGACGAGGAGGTGCCGACACGGACCGACTTCACTTAACATTGGCTATTTAACCGGTTAGTGAATATCGCCGTGGTATCTCACCTTCCGAGTAAGTGAGGAATGCTTCATTGAGCCTTATTTTCCTCGCCGCTTTGCTCACCAGCCTCGTTACACCAACTTTATGTTGGGAACCCGAACCGCATGTACCTGCACTCAGGTGGACTTGTGGATGGCCTTCAGCATGGTTGTGGAGCGCCATGGGATGTACCGGTGCTAGATTCGGGCCCCGAAGCTCGCATGGCCACGGAGTCGACATTCCTCCATTGTAGTTGGCTATTAGTAGCTAACGAAGTCAGTCCCCGTGAGGGCCATCTCAGACTGTAGTCAAGCATCATCATGCAGCCAAGATTCAGACACCGCAGATGCCTGCCAAGCTCGAGGAAGCCGCCAATCTTATCGACCGGTGAGGCCGAGGAGGAGTTCCACAACTCACACGCCGCTACTTTAGGAGAGGACCAAGCTGAGGTCAGCACTCATGAGAAGGATCTCGTATTCTCCTTTTCCCTTTCGCTTTCTCATCCTTTCCATTAGAGTTCTCATCCAATTGAATTTTCGTGAAAATCTATTGAAGAGGAAGAATTCTCAATCTCCTCAAGGGTTAAACGAAGAGGCTAGCCCACAAGAATCAATGAATCCCTGGCCCTTGATATAGACTTGACCAAGAATGTTCTAGCTCGGGGACGGAGGTAATAATTCACCGTGATGAAATCTAAATTTCACTTTTGAAGACCTGACATTTCTCCGCTCGCATGCGTGGGGTTCTAGGATTATGATCCCGGCTTTGATTTTGCTCACACTACACTCACAGCCGGAGCCCGCCGTGGCCGAGCCCGCTTTTACTCAACAAATGTATGGAGCTATGGCGAAGAGGCCGATGTAGGACCCGATCCGGGACCTGTGCACATCTAACATCGATAATTCTCTTCCTCGGGTGGCTAATGCAGAATGGAATGACTCGATTTGTACCCCACTAATTGCCTCTTTGCTTTTTGTTCTTTTAGAGAGATTGCAGACAAATGCAATGCATCGAGACTAGCCGCCTAATCACACCGTAGGAGGTAAGTAACTTTACCTATTGTTCGCCTTAATTGCATTTACTTTCCTAATGCCTTCTTTTTCGACTTTCAATGGAAGATCTCGCGGGTACCGGTTTATACGGTAGTACTTCCATGGATGACTTGTTACGCGACTTGGTCACAAGACGGCAACGATTCGTGAAGATTTAAACTACCATCCCTAAGAAGGTATGAATTTTCTCTAATTATAGGACCACCGCTTGGCCAATACCACTATAATTAAAAGAGGTCAGACGCCCCTTGTGTAGTGGTAGGACTCCTCTTCCGCCGCTTTCGTAATCGCCACCACGCATAACCGCTGAGATAGATGAGCACATTGAGGGCTCACCATGCTGACAAAGATCCCAAATGATAGATACCGTAGACTCGCTTAGCCTCTCAAACTACAATCAAGGAAACGTAAGGGTCTTTAGCCAAATAAGCTTTACCATTTTTTATCAAAATTCTGTCCTCTTTTTCTTCGCAGCCTACATCTCGACTCCATGATCTGGCGAGCTTGATGCCGGATGAAGATCCATCCCATCTTATTATCCGCTTGGAAATACGCCATTCTTTCTTTGGTGAACACCGGATCGAAAAGGTCCTTCATGGCGGCTTCTCTTCATCGGCCAAAGCACCGCTTGATCCCCTGATGGCTTTGATATGGATATGGGTTACCCGAAATGGCTCAGCCATTGTTGATGATCTCGCTTATCCGAGGGACAGCCCCAGACTTAAGAGCCGCGCGCCGGGCTTCATACATAGCTTCATATACCCACTGCTTAGAGGCATGGCGATGCTCGTGGTTTTACCGGGCTCAAGTCCGTGATGCGAGAGATCGCACCATCAGCTTGAGTCGTTGTTGCCGACATATTCTTCCTTAAGCCACATCCGCACCGATATTGTGGCGAAAAGCGAGAGGATAATACCGCCGGAGAGCTCCATGCCGAGGAAGATAAGATGAGTTTGAGTCGCCAAGGCCAACAAGGAAGAAGCCCTCACCAGGCCTAGGAGCTCGACGCATCGGGCGTAAACCGGCCGAGCTCGAGGAGGCAACCATGAAGACACCAACACCATGAGGAGTCCTTCAGAGTCGAAGTTGTGAAGAACTCTACCAAAGCTTACAATGGTGAAGTGTCTCACCAACAACAAATCCTTTGTCATAGACTTGATGTTTAAATGCTTGTAGCTCCTCTATATTCGCTTCAAATGAATAAGATTTATTCCTTTCATTGTTTATTATGATTCTTTTACTTCGCGTAAATAATTAACCATAATACTTATAGGATTTTTGGCAAACCCTCACCCTCAACGGGTTTGAGTGAAGCAAAGGCGATCTCGAGTCGGAAGCTCAACTCGGCGGTCGATTCAATCGCCCGGTGTAAGGGATAGGCAGAGAACATCGAGCTCTCCATACCATTTTGGCGTCATGGCGGTTAGCGAACATCGGCGAATAACTCTCGAGTTGCTCCGTTGTCAAAGAAGCAGGGAAGCTCTACAAGAAGCTCTAGGCGACTTCGGAGGTGTTTCTCACTCGAGATCAAACCGATTCAGGAAGAATGCACGCACGGCAATACAACTGCGGCTAAAGACTTGCCCTGCATCACCTTTACAAAGGGATATGCGGACCAAAATTCCAAACACGATGGCGTATACTTTCTGCAGGGTATATTGGTTCTAGAAGTCAGCGGATCCAAGTCGATCCGGGTTCATGTGAGCATCATGCCCTGCGCCTTATATGTATCATCTTGGAATCCACTGCCGATGGTGGCGTCAAGCGGCACAATGATATACGGTTTAACACCGGTGGGTCGCCCCTTGGTAAAATTAGGATTAAGTGCCAAATGGGGACTTAAAGTCGAAGTCACTTGCTACGTGATTGTGAGACTTCCTATAATTTATTGTTGGGTGGATACGGATCCACAATAGCGTTATAGTCCATCCACTCTTCATCGGTGTCTCAGAATGCGTAGACACAAATAATGAGGTCAAGGCGGTGGTCGCGGACAAGCGGCCGTTTAAGGGGATGGAGAATTATTTCGCGATTCTCTCCTCACGGTAATGAGTCGAAAGCTGAATCATAGGCCCAAAGACACGGGCGGTGAAAGGTAGGGCTTGGTTATAGTGGAGGTTTTGTTTTAAATAACATT